>CM053033.1:98118534-98328534 GCA_028564925.1 Lithobates sylvaticus
GTGACCCTGCATGCTTGGCCAATCACAGCGCCGGCAGCGAGGAGAGCAATAATTGGCTACAGGCAGGACGCCTTGCGTCACTCTATCTGCTATAAGGCCCAGTTGTTGTCATACAAGGCAGTCTCTATCTGCCGTAAAGGCCCAGTTGTTGTCATCAAAGGCAGCCAGGCATCTCCAGGAGCTAGCGTGTGTGTGTGAGCTCTGTTAGAGTGACTGAGGTGATTTTATGTGTGATGTACTAACAGAGCACACACACACACACACAAGCTAGCTCCTGGAAATGCCTGGCTGCCTTCGATGACAACAAATGGGCCTTATAGCAGATAGAGTGACTGAGGTGGTTTTATGTGTGATGTACTATCTGCTACAAGGCCCAGTTGTTGTCATCAAAGGCAGCCAGGCATCTCCAGGAGCTAGCGTGAGTGTGTGTGCTCTGTTAGTACATCACACCTTCTCATTGGCTTACCTCTACATAGTCTATCACCTCTGCAATCCATCATGAATGCTGCTGCCAGACTCATCCACCTTACCAATCACTCTGTGTCTGCCACTCCTCTCTGTCAATCCCTCCACTGGCTTCCACTCGGCCAAAGAATTAAATTCAAAATACTAACAACTACGTACAAAGCCATCCACAATTTCGCCCCCAGCTACATCACTAGCCTAGTCTCTAAATACCAACCTACTCGTTTTCTTCGTTCCTCTCAAGACCTCCTGCTCTCTAGCTCCCTCATCACTTCCTCCCATGCTCGCCTCCAGGACTTTTCCAGAGCCTCTCCAATCCTATGGAATGCCTTACCCCAATCTGTCCACCTATCTCCTACTTTATTAGCTTTTAGACGATCCCTGAAAACCCTTCTCTTCAGAGAAGCATATCCTACCCACACCTAACAACAATCGTATTTTCATTTTCTCCATCAGCTCATCCCCCCACAGTATTAACTTTTGTTCCAATTGACCCTCTCTTCTAGATTGTAAGCTCCAACGAGCAGGGCCCTCTGCTCCCTCCTGTATTGATTTGTATTGTAATTGTACTGTCTACCCTCATGTTGTAAAGCGCTGCGAAAACTGTCGGAGCTATATAAATCCTGTATAATAATAATAATGATACACAGCTAGAGGAAGGCAGTAGCATGCGCGCAGAGAGAGGGTATGCTCAAGGACAGCAATCTGGCAGTCATGTTCCACCAGCTGCAGCTTACTGCCAGGTTTGCTCCAGTGGTGAAGAGGGAGGGGATGATGAGGTCACTGACTCCACGTGGGTGCCTGAAGGGAGAGAGGAGGAGGAGGAGGAGGAGGCGGCACATGTCCAACGAGGCAGGATGCCCTCCGGAGGCCAGCTAGAGGCCAGTACACCAACTAAATCACACCGCAGAGCTCCGCCTGTGCAGGGCGCTGCCTCTGCACGTTATCACAAAAGTTCTTTGGTGTGGGCCTTTTTTTGAGACAAGTGCATCAGATGGCACCACTGCTATTTGCAACATATGTCTCAAGCGTATCTCGCGTGGCCAAAACATCAGCCACTTGGGCACCACAAGCATGACCAGACATATGTCGACCTGCCATGCAGCTCGTTGGCAAGCGCACATTAAAGACCCACACCAAAGAACAAAGCGGACCTCTCCTTGCTCCTCATCAGCTGGGATCTCCAACCCCACTATATCTTCAGTCCTCTCTGAAAGCTGCTCTGAGAGGAATGAAGGTGTAGAATTAGGTGTGTCACAGCCAAGTACTTGCAGTACACCGACCTCCGGTTCTACCAGGCAAATTTCCCTGCCCCAGCTGCTGGACCGTCAAAAGAAGTTTATTCCCAGCCATCCACATGCCCAGCGGTTGAATGCTAGCTTGGCTAAATTGCTAGCACCCTCAACTGCTGCCTTTTCAGTTGGTAGACTCGGCCCCCTTCCGTGAGTTTGTTCAATGTGCGGTTTCTCAGTGGCAGGTTCCCAAACGCCAGTTTTTCTCACGGAAGGCGATTCCGGCTCTCTACCGGAATGTGGAAGGCAATGTCCATGCCTCGCTGGACAGGGCGGTCAGCGGTAAGGTGCATATTACCACTGACTCATGGTCCAGCAGGCATGGACAGGGACGTTACCTGTCTTTCACGGCCCATTGGGTCACTCTATTGGCAGCTGGATGCAGGACAAGGTGCAGTAGTGTTGGAGGTTGTCTCGCCACCACGCCTCCAAAATTCTACTACTGGTTGTGACACACCTCTCTCCTCCACCCTCTCCTCTTCTTCTTCCTCCATGGCCTCTTCGAGTGCTCTGTCCTCGGAACCAGCGGTGCTCCGTAGGCGTACAAGGGGCTACGCGAGTACGCAGGCAAAAAGATGCTGTGCTTGCGCTGGTGTGTTTGGGGGACAAGAGTCACACTGGGGCAGAGGTTCTGGCAGCTCTGCAGGGGCAGGCCGATAGGTGGTTGACGCCACGCCAGCTTAAGCCAGGAATGGTGGTTTCTGACAATGGCACCAACCTCCTCTCCGCCCTGTGACAGGGACAGCTGACCCATGTGCCCTGTATGGCTCACGTCCTCAACCTGGTGGTGCAGCGGTTCTTGGGCAGGTACCCAGGCTTACAGGATGTCCTGAGGCAGGCCAGGAAAGTCTGTGTGCATTTCCACCGATCGTATAATGCCAGTGCTCGGCTGGCTGAGCTGCAAAAGGAGTTGAACCTGCCCAAGAACCGCCTTATATGTGACATGCCCACCAGGTGGAACTCAGCGTTGGCCATGCTGCAGCGACTGCACACGCAGCAGAGGGCCATCAATGAGTACCTGTGTGACTACGGCACCAGGACAGGGTCAGGGGAGCTTGGATTTTTTTTCCCCACGCCAGTGGAGCATGATCAGGGATGCATGCACTGTCCTGTCACCATTTGAGGAGGCCACGAGGATGGTGAGCAGTGACAGTGCATGCATCAGTGACACTGTACCTCTTGTCCACCTGTTGGAGCATACGCTGCGTGGGATAATGGACAGGGCACTTGAGGCAGAACAGAGGCAGGAAGAGGAGGACTTCCTTGCTTCTCAAGGCCCCCTTTATCCAGACAGTGTTCCTTCTCTCCCACCTATCACACAGGAAGAGGATGAGGAGGAGGAGGAGGATTGTGTGAGCATGGAGGTGGAGCCTGGCACTCAGCATCAGCAGTCTTTTACGGGTGATGTACAGTCCCAACAAACCAGTGGACTTGTACGCGGCTGGGAGGGGGTTGCTGGCGATAATGTCGTCCTCAGTGACCCAGAAGACTCCGGACCGAATGCCTCAGCTAACCTACGTTGCATGGCCTCCAAGATCCTGCAAAGCCTGCGGAAGAATCCTCGTACTCTTCGGATCAAGGAGAGGGAACATTACTGGCTGGCCACTCTCCTTGATCCACGGTACAAGGGTAAGGTTGCGGACCTTATCTTGCCGTCGCAGAGGGAGCAGAGGAGGAGACATCTCAGGGAGGCCTTGCAGAAAGGTCTGTGCAATGCGTTCCCAGAGACTGGGAGGTTACAAACTCCTGGTCCTGGACGACGAGTTGCTGAGGCTTCGGTCAGTAGCAGGAGCGGTGGGGAAGGTGGACGTCTGACCATGCGTTCAGACAATTTTTTTTAGTCCGCAGCCCCAAGGTATGATCGGTTCCAGCAACCATCGCCAGCGTCTGATATACATGGTGCAGGAATACCTAGGGACAAGGTCAGACTTGGACACCTTTCCCACCGAAAATTCTCTGGCTTACTGGGTCTTGAGGATGGATCACTGGCCAGAGCTTGCACAGTATGCAATTGAGCTACTGGCCTGTCCTGCATCCAGCGTTCTTTCCGATGTAGTATGTAGATAAGAGGGGTGCTGAGTGTATGGTGGGTAGTATGTAGATGAGAGGGGTGCGGAGTGTATGGTGGGTAGTATGTAAATGAGAGGGGTGCTGAGTGTATGGTGGGTAGTATGTAGATGAGAGGGGTGCGGAATGTATGGTGGGTAGTATGTAGATGAGAGGGGTGCGGAGTGTATGGTGAGTAGTATGTAGATGAGAGGGGTGCAGAGGGTATGGTGGGTAGTATGTAGATGAGAGGGGTGCGGAGTGTATGGTGGGTAGTATGTAGATGAGAGGGGTGCGGAGTGTAAGGTGGGTAGTATGTAGTGAGAGGGGTGCGGAGTGTAAGGTGGGTAGTATGTAGATGAGAGGGTTATGGAGTGTATGGTGGGTAGTATGTAGCTGAGAGGGGTGCTGAGTGTATGGTGGGTAGTATGTACATGAGAGGGGTGCGGAGTGTATGGTAGGTAGTATGTAGATGAAAGTGTGCCAAGTGTATGGTGGGTAGTATGTAGATGCAGAGTGTATGGTGGGTAATTGTAGATGAGAGGGGTGCTGAGTGTATGGAGGGTAGTATGTAGATGAAAGGGGTGCGGAGTGTATGATGGTTAGTATGTAGATGAGAGGGGTGTGGAGTGTATGGTGGGAAGTATGTACATGAGAGGGGTGCGGAGTGTATGGTGGGAAGTATGTACATGAGAGGGGTGCGGAGTGTATGGTGGGTAGTATGTACATGAGAGGGGTGCGGAGTGTATAGTGGGTAGTATGTACATGAGAGGGGTGCTGAGTGTATGGTGGGTAGTATGTAGATGAGAGGGGTGCGGAGGGTATGGTGGGTAGTATGTAGATGAGAGGGATGCAGAGTGTATGGTGGGTAGTATGTAGATGAGAGGAGGGATGCAGAGTGTATGGTGGGTAGTATGTAGATGAGAGGGGTGCGGAGTGTATGGTAGGTAGTCTGTAGAGGAAAGGGGTGCAGAGTGTATGGTGGGTAGTGTGAAGATGAGAGGGGTGCTGACTGCATGGTGGTTAGTATGTAGATGAGAGGGGTGCGGAGTGCATGGTGGGTAGTATGTAGATGAGAGGGATGCAGAGTTTTTTGGTGGGTAGTATGTAGATGAGAGGGGTGTGGAGTGTATGGTGGATAGAATGTAGATGAGAGGGGTGCGGAGTGTATGGTGGGTAGTATGTAGATCAGAGGGGTGCTGAGTGTATGGAGGGTAGTATGTAGATGAAAGGGGTGCAGAGCATATGGTGGGTAGTATGTAGATGAGAGGGGTGCAGAGGGTATGGTGGGTAATATGTAGATGACAGGGGTGCAGAGTGTATGGTGGGTAGTATGTAGATGAGAGGAGGGGTGCAGAGTGTATGGTGGGTAGTATGTAGATGAGAGGAGGAATGCAGAGTGTATGGTGGGTAGTATGTTGATGAGAGGGGTGCGGAGTGTATGGTAGGTAGTATGTAGAGGAAAGGGGTGCCAAGTGTATGGTGGGTAGTATGTAGGTTAGAGGGGTGCGGAGTGTATGATGGGTAGTATTTGAATGAGAGAGGTGCGGAGTGTATGATGGGTAGTATGTAGATGAGAGGGATGCGGAGTGTATGGTGGTTAGTATGTAGATGAGAGGGGTGCGGAGTGCATGGTGGTTAGTATGTAGATGAGAGGTGTGCGGAGTGTATGGTGGGTAGTATGTAGATGAGAGGGATGCGGAGTGTATGGTGGGTAGTATGTAGATGAGAGGGGTGCGGAGTGTATGGTGGTTAGTATGTAGATGAGAGGGATGCGGAGTGCATGGTGGGTAGTATGTAGATGAGAGGGATGCGGAGTGTATGGAGGGTAGTATGTAGATGAGAGGGGTGCAGAGCGTATGGTGGGTAGTATGTAGATGAGAGGGGTACGGAGGGTATGGTGGGTAGTATGTAGATGAGAGGAGGAATGCAGAGTGTATGGTGGGTAGTATGTAGATGAGAGGGGTGCGGAGTGTATGGTAGGTAGTATGTAGATGAGAGGGGTGCGGAGTGTATGGTAGGTAGTATGTAGGTTGGAGGGGTGCCAAGTGTATGGTGGGTAGTATGTAGGTTGGAGGGGTGCGGAGTGTATGATGGGTAGTATTTGAATGAGAGAGGTGCGGAGTGTATGATGGGTAGTATGTAGATGAGAGGGATGCGGAGTGTATGGTGGTTAGTATGTAGATGAGAGGGGTGCGGAGTGCATGGTGGTTAGTATGTAGATGAGATGAGAGGTGTGCGGAGTGCATGGTGGGTAGTATGTAGATGAGAGGGATGCGGAGTGTATGGAGGGTAGTATGTAGATGAGAGGGGTGCTGAGTGTATGGTGGGTAGTATGTAGATGAGAGGTGCGGAGTGTATGATGGGTAGTATGTAGATGAGAGAGGTGCGGAGTGTATGATGGGCAGTATGTAGATGAGAGGGATGCGGAAGTGTATGGTGGTTAGTATGTAGATGAGAGGGGTGCAGAGTGTATGGTGGGTAGTTTGTAGATGAGAGGGGTGCGGAGTGTATGGTGGGTAGTATGTAGATGAGAGGGGTGCGGAGTGTATGGTGGGTAGTATGTACATGAGAGGAGGGATGCAGAGTGTATGGTGGGTAGTATGTAGATGAGAGGGGTGCGGAGTGTATGGTAGGTAGTATGTAGAGGAAAGGGGTGCCAAGTGTATGGTGGGTAGTATTTAGATGCAGAGTGTATGGTGAGTAGTACGTAGATGAGAGGGGTGCGGAGTGTATGGTGGGTAGTATGTAGATGAGAGGGGTGCAGAGTGTATGGTGGGTAGTACATAGATGGGAGGGGTGCAGAGTGTATGGTGGGTAGTATGTAGATGAGAGGGGTGCTGAGTGTATGGTGGGTAGGGATGGGCCCGGTGTTCGATTCGAACCCACGTTCGAATCGAGCACCGGGCGTTCGCCCGCTCGGCGAGCCCAGAATTATTTAGGCCGTTCGCATCACATTTGTGTGATGCGAGCGGCCCGCAATGCATTGCGCCAGTCGCAGTGCATTGCTGGCTGATGATTGGCCAAGCATGCACTGTGACCCCGCATGCTTGGCCAATCACAGCGCCGGCAGCGAGGAGAGCAATAATTGGCTACAGGCAGGACGCCTTGCGTCACTCTATCTGCTATAAGGCCCAGTTGTTGTCATACAAGGCAGTCTCTATCTGCCGTAAAGGCCCAGTTGTTGTCATCAAAGGCAGCCAGGCATCTCCAGGAGCTAGCGTGTGTGTGTGTGTGTGTGTGCTCTGTTAGAGTGACTGAGGTGGTTTTATGTGTGATGTACTAACAGAGCACACACACACACACGCTAGCTCCTGGAAATGCCTGGCTGCCTTCGATGACAACAAATGGGCCTTATAGCAGATAGAGTGACTGAGGTGGTTTTATGTGTGATGTACTATCTGCTACAAGGCCCAGTTGTTGTCATCGAAGGCAGCCAGGCATCTCCAGGAGCTAGCGTGAGTGTGTGTGCTCTGTTAGTACATCACACCTTCTCATTGGCTTACCTCTACATAGTCTATCACCTCTGCAATCCATCATGAATGCTGCTGCCAGACTCATCCACCTTACCAATCACTCTGTGTCTGCCACTCCTCTCTGTCAATCCCTCCACTGGCTTCCACTCGGCCAAAGAATTAAATTCAAAATACTAACAACTACGTACAAAGCCATCCACAATTTCGCCCCCAGCTACATCACTAGCCTAGTCTCTAAATACCAACCTACTCGTTTTCTTCGTTCCTCTCAAGACCTCCTGCTCTCTAGCTCCCTCATCACTTCCTCCCATGCTCGCCTCCAGGACTTTTCCAGAGCCTCTCCAATCCTATGGAATGCCTTACCCCAATCTGTCCGCCTATCTCCTACTTTATTAGCTTTTAGACGATCCCTGAAAACCCTTCTCTTCAGAGAAGCATATCCTACCCACACCTAACAACAATCGTATTTTCATTTTCTCCATCAGCTCATCCCCCCACAGTATTAACTTTTGTTCCAATTGACCCTCTCTTCTAGATTGTAAGCTCCAACGAGCAGGGCCCTCTGCTCCCTCCTGTATTGATTTGTATTGTAATTGTACTGTCTACCCTCATGTTGTAAAGCGCTGCGAAAACTGTCGGCGCTATATAAATCCTGTATAATAATAATAATAATGATACACAGCTAGAGGAAGGCAGTAGCATGCGCGCAGAGAGAGGGTATGCTCAAGGACAGCAATCTGGCAGTCATGTTCCACCAGCTGCAGCTTACTGCCAGGTTTGCTCCAGTGGTGAAGAGGGAGGGGATGATGATGATGTCACTGACTCCACGTGGGTGCCTGAAGGGAGAGAGGAGGAGGAGGAGGAGGCGGCACATGTCCAACGAGGCAGGATGCCCTCCGGAGGCCAGCTAGAGGCCAGTACACCAACTAAATCACACCGCAGAGCTCCGCCTGTGCAGGGCGCTGCCTCTGCACGTTATCACAAAAGTTCTTTGGTGTGGGCCTTTTTTTGAGACGAGTGCATCAGATGGCACCACTGCTATTTGCAACATATGTCTCAAGCGTATCTCGCGTGGCCAAAACATCAGCCACTTGGGCACCACAAGCATGACCAGACATATGTCGACCTGCCATGCAGCTCGTTGGCAAGCGCACATTAAAGACCCACACCAAAGAACAAAGCGGACCTCTCCTTGCTCCTCATCAGCTGGGATCTCCAACCCCACTATATCTTCAGTCCTCTCTGAAAGCTGCTCTGAGAGGAATGAAGGTGTAGAATTAGGTGTGTCACAGCCAAGTACTTGCAGTACACCGACGTCCGGTTCTACCAGGCAAATTTCCCTGCCCCAGCTGCTGGACCGTCAAAATAAGTTTATTCCCAGCCATCCACATGCCCAGCGGTTGAATGCTAGCTTGGCTAAATTGCTAGCACTTCAACTGCTGCCTTTTCAGTTGGTAGACTCGGCCCCCTTCCGTGAGTTTGTTCAATGTGCGGTTTCTCAGTGGCAGGTTCCCAAACGCCAGTTTTTCTCACGGAAGGCAATTCCGGCTCTCTACCGGCATGTGGAAGGCAATGTCCATGCCTCGCTGGACAGGGCGGTCAGCGGTAAGGTGCATATTACCACTGACTCATGGTCCAGCAGGCATGGACAGGGACGTTACCTGTCTTTCACGGCCCATTGGGTCACTCTATTGGCAGCTGGATGCAGGACAAGGTTCATAGTTAGTTAGGTTGAAAAAAGACACAAGTCCATCCAGTTCAACCACAAATTAAACAAAAAAAAAATATATATATATATACATATATATATCATACAATCCCATATACCCCATTCTATACCCACAGTTGATCCAGAGGAAGGCAAAAAAAAACCCCAGCAGAGCATTCTCCAATTTGCTAAAGCAGGGGAAAAAAATTCCTTCCTGATCCCCCGAGAGGCAATCGGATTTTCCCTGGATCAACTTTACCTATAAATGCCAGTACCCAGTTATATTATGTACATTTAGAAAAGTATCCAGGCCTTTCTTAAAGCAATCTACTGAGCTGGCTAGAACCACCTCTGCAGGGAGTCTATTCCACATTTTCACAGCTCTTACTGTGAAGAAACCTTTCTTTATTTGGAGATGAAATCTCTTCTCCTCTAGACGTAAAGAGTGCCCCCTTGTCCTCTTTGTTGACCGTAAAGTGAATAACTCAACACCAAGTTCACTATATGGACCCCTTATATATTTATACATGTTGATCATATCCCCCCTTAATCTCCTCTTATCAAGGGTGAATAAATTCAGTTCCTCTAATCTTTCCTCATAGCTGAGCTCCTCCATGCCTCTTATCAGTTTGGTTGCCCTTCTCTGCACTTTCTCCAGTTCCCCAATATCCTTTTTGAGAACTGGTGCCCAAAACTGAACTGCATATTCCAGATGAGGTCTTACTAATGATTTGAACAGGGGCAAAATGATATCTCTCTCTCTGGAGTCCATACCTCTCTTAATACAAGAAAGGACTTTGCTCGCTTTGGAAACCGCAGCTTGGCATTGCATGCTATTATTGAGTTTATGATCTACCAAAACCCCCAGATCCTTCTCCACTACGGATTCCCCCAGTTGTACTCCCCCTAGCATGTATGATGCATGCATATTCTTAGCCCCCAAGTGCATAACTTTACATTTATCAACATTAAACCTCATCTGCCACATAGTCGCCCAATTTGACAGAGCATTGAGGTCAGCTTGTAAATTGGAGACCTCCTGTAAGGACGTTATTCCACTGCATAGCTTGGTGTCATCTGCAAAGACAGAAATGTTACTTTTGATCCCAGACCCAATATCATTTATAAAGATATTAAAAAGTAAGGGTCCCAGCACTGAACCTTGGGGTACACCACTGATAACCTTAGCCCATTCAGAGTAAGAATCATTAACCACGACTCTCTGAATTCTGTCTTTTAGCCAGTTTTCTATCCATTTACAGACCGATATTTCCAAACCTGTAGACCTTACCTTACACATGAGCCGTGTGTGGGGAACTGTATCGAACGCTTTTGCAAAATCCAAGTATACCACGTCCACAGCCACGCCTCTGTCCAAGGTTTTACTTACCACCTCATAAAAAGAAATGAGGTTTGTCTGACAACTTCTGTCTTTCATGAACCCATGCTGTCTGTTGCTTAAAATATTTTTTTCCTGCAAGAACTCGTCTATGTGGTCTTTTAATAATCTCTCCAGTATCTTCCCAACTATAGAAGTTAAACTAACAGGTCTATAGTTACTTGGTAAAGACTTTGTTCCCTTTTTAAATATAGGCACCACGTTCGCCCTGCGCCAATCCAGTGGTACTATTCCTGTCATTAATGATTCCCTAAAAATTAGATACAATGGCTTTGAAATTACAGAGCTCAATTCTTTTAGGATCCGTGGGTGGATGCCATCAGGTCCAGGTGCTTTATCCACCTTTATTCTGTCTAAATATTTCTGGACCATATCACTTTTGAGCCATTGTGGATTTAGGGCTGTGTCACTACCACCCCCATTGTGGACATGAGCTCCCCCATGCTCCTTTGTATACACAGAGCTGGTGCAGTAGTGTTGGAGGTTGTCTCGCCACCACGCCTCCAAAATTCTACTACTGGTTGTGACACACCTCTCTCCTCCACCCTCTCCTCTTCTTCTTCCTCCATGGCCTCTTCGAGTGCTCTGTCCTCGGAACCAGCGGTGCTCCGTAGGCGTACAAGGGGCTACGCGAGTACGCAGGCAAAAAGATGCTGTGCTTGCGCTGGTGTGTTTGGGGGACAAGAGTCACACTGGGGCAGAGGTTCTGGCAGCTCTGCAGGGGCAGGCCGATAGGTGGTTGACGCCACGCCAGCTTAAGCCAGGAATGGTGGTTTCTGACAATGGCACCAACCTCCTCTCCGCCCTGTGACAGGGACAGCTGACCCATGTGCCCTGTATGGCTCACGTCCTCAACCTGGTGGTGCAGCGGTTCTTGGGCAGGTACCCAGGCTTACAGGATGTCCTAAGGCAGGCCAGGAAAGTCTGTGTGCATTTCCGCCGATCGTATAATGCCAGTGCTCGGCTGGCTGAGCTGCAAAAGGAGTTGAACCTGCCCAAGAACCGCCTTATATGTGACATGCCCACCAGGTGGAACTCAGCGTTGGCCATGCTGCAGCGACTGCACACGCAGCAGAGGGCCATCAATGAGTACCTGTGTGACTACGGCACCAGGACAGGGTCAGGGGAGCTTGGATTTTTTTTTCCCCACGCCAGTGGAGCATGATCAGAGATGCATGCACTGTCCTGTCACCATTTGAGGAGGCCACGAGGATGGTGAGCAGTGACAGTGCATGCATCAGTGACACTGTACCTCTTGTCCACCTGTTGGAGCATACGCTGCGTGGGATAATGGACAGGGCACTTGAGGCAGAACAGAGGCAGGAAGAGGAGGACTTCCTTGCTTCTCAAGGCCCCCTTTAACCAGACAGTGTTCCTTCTCTCCCACCTATCACACAGGAAGAGGATGAGGAGGAGGATTGTGTGAGCATGGAGGTGGAGCCTGGCACTCAGCATCAGCAGCAGCAGTCTTTTAGGGATGATGTACAGTCCCAACAAACCAGTGGACTTGTACGCGGCTGGGAGGGGGTTGCTGGCGATAATGTCATCCTCAGTGACCCAGAAGACTCCGGACCGAATGCCTCAGCTAACCTACGTTGCATGGCCTCCAAGATCCTGCAAAGCCTGCGGAAGAATCCTCGTACTCTTCGGATCAAGGAGAGGGAACATTACTGGCTGGCCACTCTCCTTGATCCACGGTACAAGGGTAAGGTTGCGGACCTTATCTTGCCGTCGCAGAGGGAGCAGAGGAGGAGACATCTCAGGGAGGCCTTGCAGAAAGGTCTGTGCAATGCGTTCCCAGAGACTGGGAGGTTACAAACTCCTGGTCCTGGACGACGAGTTGCTGAGGCTTCGGTCAGTAGCAGGAGCGGTGGGGAAGGTGGACGTCTGACCATGCGTTCAGACAATTTTTTAGTCCGCAGCCCCAAGGTATGATCGGTTCCAGCAACCATCGCCAGCGTCTGATATACATGGTGCAGGAATACCTAGGGACAAGGTCAGACTTGGACACCTTTCCCACCGAAAATTCTCTGGCTTACTGGGTCTTGAGGATGGATCACTGGCCAGAGCTTGCACAGTATGCAATTGAGCTACTGGCCTGTCCTGCATCCAGCGTTCTTTCCGAACGCACATTCAGTGCTGCTGGAGGTTTTGTCACTGATCACAGGGTGCGCCTGTCCACCGACTCGGTTGATCGACTGACCTTCATAAAGATGAATCAGTCTTGGATCACCACCAGCTACCAGGCACCTGAAGCGAATATAACTGAATAATTTATAATGTCACATCCCTTCAAGACTGCCTATGCTGATGCTGAGTGACTGTCCTCCTCAATGATCCATTCCTTGATAGCTTGGAAGAACATTTTTGTTTCTGGGTGCCACCACACCAGTGGCTAAGGCCCAATTTTTCAGCCCCTGTTTAACAGGGGCATGTAATTACAATTTTTTATGCAATGCTTTGCAACAGGTCTCATTGCTGTGCTCAGAGTACAGTATCTGTGAGTGGTTGCAGTGTTGTGGCACCAGCACCAGTGCCTAAGGCACAATTTCACAGCCCCTGTTTAACAGAGGTGTGTAATTAAACATTTTTATGCAATTCCTTACAACAGGTCTCATTGCTGTGCTTAGAGTACAGTATATGTGAGGGGTTGCAGTGTTGAGGCACCAGCACCAGTGCCTAAGGCACAATTTTTCAGCCCCTATTTAACAGGGGCGTGTAATTACAAATCTTGATCTAATAGTTCACAGCAGGGCCCATTCCTGCACCCACCAAGAGTAACTGTGAGGGCTTACAGTCTTGTGGCAACACCGTCCACCACCAAAGGCCCAATTTTTCTGCCCTGTTCAACAGGGGCATGCAATTACAAATCTTGATCTAATAATTCACAGCAGGGCCCATTCCTGCGCCCACCAAGAGTAACTGTGAGGGCTTACAGTCCGGTGGCAACACCGTCCACCACCACCACCAAAGGCCCAATTTTTCTGCCCTGTTCAACAGGTGCATGCAATTACAATTCTTGATCTAATAATTCACAGCAGGGCCAATTCCTGTGCCCACCAAGAGTAACTGTGAGGGCTTACAGTGTTGTGGCTACACCAACATCTAATGGGGCAAATTTCTGCAGAGTATATACGGCAGGCTCCTACTTTCAAACATCCAACTTACAAACGACTCCTACTTGCAAACGGAAGGAGAAAACAGGAAGTGAGAGGAAATCTACCCCTAGGAAGGGAAATTCCATCCTGTTACATTTAATTTGGGAAAAAGGTATCTCCTCTCTACTGATGCTTTATCCTTGTTTCAATAAAAACACCACTTTTCCAAAAACATTTGTTATTGGGACGGAAAGTGAGGTGAAATGTTCTGAACAGATGTGCAAAAACAGCAAATGTTACAGGGGTGATAACCCCTCCCTATGTTCTCCAAAAAGCTTAAAAATAGATTTTTTTTGGATGGAGCTACACTTAAAAATGTACTTGTCTTGTTTGCACCGCCTGTATACTGCTGTTCAGAGTATATAGGGTTGTAGGTATAGGGTTTTATTTTGGGTACGGGGTTCCCCTTAATATCCATACAAGACCCAAAGGGGCTGGGGTGGGGGGGCTGATGGGGTAGCCATGCCATTTTTCTTAAGGATTTTCAGCCATATTGCCAGGACCAGACATGACATTAAAGCAGCAAGCGGTTTTAAATGGCTTCTTTTTTTCCTTTACAAATGTCATTTTGTGCAGGGACAGTTCTAAACACGGGAAACACATGCCACTTCACAGGCATACTTTAGACACCCCCAGGTACCATATTTAAAGGAATATTTTTCACTTTATGCATCATTAAAATGACTGCTCCCGAAAAAACTTTAGTTTTCGAAGGTTCTGGTGCGAACCGAACCCGGGGGTGTTCGGCCCATCCCTAATGGTGGGTAGTACGTAGATGAGAGGGGTGCGGAGTGTATGGTGGGTAGTATGTAAATGAGAGGGGTGCTGAGTGTATGGTGGGTAGTATGTACATGAGAGGGGTGCGGAGTTTATGGTGGGTAGTATGTAGATGAGAGGGGTGCTGGGTGTATGGTGGGTAGTATGTAGATGAAAGGGGTGCGGAGTGTATGGTGGGTAGTATGTAGATGAGAGGGGTGCAGAGTGTATGGTGGGTAGTATGTAGATAAGAGGGGTGCTGAGTGTATGGTGGGTAGTATGTAGATGAGAGGGGTGCGGAGTGTATGGTGGGTAGTATGTAGAGGAAAGGGGTGCCAAGTGTATGGTGGGTAGTATTTAGATGCAGAGTGTATGGTGAGTAGTACGTAGATGAGAGGGGTGCGGAGTGTATGGTGGGTAGTATGTAGATGAGAGGGGTGCGGAGTGTATGGTGGGTAGTACATAGATGGGAGGGGTGCAGAGTGTATGGTGGGTAGTATGTAGATGAGAGGGGTGCTGAGTGTATGGTGGGTAGGGATGGGCCCGGTGTTCGATTCGAACCCACGTTCGAATCGAGCACCGGGCGTTCGCCCGCTCGGCGAGCCCAGAATTATTTAGGCCGTTCGCATCACATTTGTGTGATGCGAGCGGCCCGCAATGCATTGCGCCAGTCGCAGTGCATTGCTGGCTGATGATTGGCCAAGCATGCACTGTGACCCCGCATGCTTGGCCAATCACAGCGCCGGCAGCGAGGAGAGCAATAATTGGCTACAGGCAGGACGCCTTGCGTCACTCTATCTGCTATAAGGCCCAGTTGTTGTCATACAAGGCAGTCTCTATCTGCCGTAAAGGCCCAGTTGTTGTCATCAAAGGCAGCCAGGCATCTCCAGGAGCTAGCGTGTGTGTGTGTGCTCTGTTAGAGTGACTGAGGTGGTTTTATGTGTGATGTACTAACAGAGCACACACACACACACGCTAGCTCCTGGAAATGCCTGGCTGCCTTCGATGACAACAAATGGGCCTTATAGCAGATAGAGTGACTGAGGTGGTTTTATGTGTGATGTACTATCTGCTACAAGGCCCAGTTGTTGTCATCGAAGGCAGCCAGGCATCTCCAGGAGCTAGCGTGAGTGTGTGTGCTCTGTTAGTACATCACACCTTCTCATTGGCTTACCTCTACATAGTCTATCACCTCTGCAATCCATCATGAATGCTGCTGCCAGACTCATCCACCTTACCAATCACTCTGTGTCTGCCACTCCTCTCTGTCAATCCCTCCACTGGCTTCCACTCGGCCAAAGAATTAAATTCAAAATACTAACAACTACGTACAAAGCCATCCACAATTTCGCCCCCAGCTACATCACTAGCCTAGTCTCTAAATACCAACCTACTCGTTTTCTTCGTTCCTCTCAAGACCTCCTGCTCTCTAGCTCCCTCATCACTTCCTCCCATGCTCGCCTCCAGGACTTTTCCAGAGCCTCTCCAATCCTATGGAATGCCTTACCCCAATCTGTCCGCCTATCTCCTACTTTATTAGCTTTTAGACGATCCCTGAAAACCCTTCTCTTCAGAGAAGCATATCCTACCCACACCTAACAACAATCGTATTTTCATTTTCTCCATCAGCTCATCCCCCCACAGTATTAACTTTTGTTCCAATTGACCCTCTCTTCTAGATTGTAAGCTCCAACGAGCAGGGCTCCCTCCTGTATTGATTTGTATTGTAATTGTACTGTCTACCCTCATGTTGTAAAGCGCTGCGAAAACTGTCGGCGCTATATAAATCCTGTATAATAATAATAATAATAATGATACACAGCTAGAGGAAGGCAGTAGCATGCGCGCAGAGAGAGGGTATGCTCAAGGACAGCAATCTGGCAGTCATGTTCCACCAGCTGCAGCTTACTGCCAGGTTTGCTCCAGTGGTGAAGAGGGAGGGGATGATGAGGTCACTGACTCCACGTGGGTGCCTGAAGGGAGAGAGGAGGAGGAGGAGGAGGAGGAGGCGGCACATGTCCAACGAGGCAGGATGCCCTCCGGAGGCCAGCTAGAGGCCAGTACACCAACTAAATCACACCGCAGAGCTCCGCCTGTGCAGGGCGCTGCCTCTGCACGTTATCACAAAAGTTCTTTGTGGTGGGCCTTTTTTTGAGACGAGTGCATCAGATGGCACCACTGCTATTTGCAACATATGTCTCAAGCGTATCTCGCGTGGCCAAAACATCAGCCACTTGGGCACCACAAGCATGACCAGACATATGTCGACCTGCCATGCAGCTCGTTGGCAAGCGCACATTAAAGACCCACACCAAAGAACAAAGCGGACCTCTCCTTGCTCCTCATCAGCTGGGATCTCCAACCCCACTATATCTTCAGTCCTCTCTGAAAGCTGCTCTGAGAGGAATGAAGGTGTAGAATTAGGTGTGTCACAGCCAAGTACTTGCAGTACACCGACGTCCGGTTCTACCAGGCAAATTTCCCTGCCCCAGCTGCTGGACCGTCAAAATAAGTTTATTCCCAGCCATCCACATGCCCAGCGGTTGAATGCTAGCTTGGCTAAATTGCTAGCACTTCAACTGCTGCCTTTTCAGTTGGTAGACTCGGCCCCCTTCCGTGAGTTTGTTCAATGTGCGGTTTCTCAGTGGCAGGTTCCCAAACGCCAGTTTTTCTCACGGAAGGCAATTCCGGCTCTCTACCGGCATGTGGAAGGCAATGTCCATGCCTCGCTGGACAGGGCGGTCAGCGGTAAGGTGCATATTACCACTGACTCATGGTCCAGCAGGCATGGACAGGGACGTTACCTGTCTTTCACGGCCCATTGGGTCACTCTATTGGCAGCTGGATGCAGGACAAGGTGCAGTAGTGTTGGAGGTTGTCTCGCCACCACGCCTCCAAAATTCTACTACTGGTTGTGACACACCTCTCTCCTCCACCCTCTCCTCTTCTTCTTCCTCCATGGCCTCTTCGAGTGCTCTGTCCTCGGAACCAGCGGTGCTCCGTAGGCGTACAAGGGGCTACGCGAGTACGCAGGCAAAAAGATGCTGTGCTTGCGCTGGTGTGTTTGGGGGACAAGAGTCACACTGGGGCAGAGGTTCTGGCAGCTCTGCAGGGGCAGGCCGATAGGTGGTTGACGCCACGCCAGCTTAAGCCAGGAATGGTGGTTTCTGACAATGGCACCAACCTCCTCTCCGCCCTGTGACAGGGACAGCTGACCCATGTGCCCTGTATGGCTCACGTCCTCAACCTGGTGGTGCAGCGGTTCTTGGGCAGGTACCCAGGCTTACAGGATGTCCTGAGGCAGGCCAGGAAAGTCTGTGTGCATTTCCGCCGATCGTATAATGCCAGTGCTCGGCTGGCTGAGCTGCAAAAGGAGTTGAACCTGCCCAAGAACCGCCTTATATGTGACATGCCCACCAGGTGGAACTCAGCGTTGGCCATGCTGCAGCGACTGCACACGCAGCAGAGGGCCATCAATGAGTACCTGTGTGACTACGGCACCAGGACAGGGTCAGGGGAGCTTGGATTTTTTTTCCCCACGCCAGTGGAGCATGATCAGGGATGCATGCACTGTCCTGTCACCATTTGAGGAGGCCACGAGGATGGTGAGCAGTGACAGTGCATGCATCAGTGACACTGTACCTCTTGTCCACCTGTTGGAGCATACGCTGCGTGGGATAATGGACAGGGCACTTGAGGCAGAACAGAGGCAGGAAGAGGAGGACTTCCTTGCTTCTCAAGGCCCCCTTTACCCAGACAGTGTTCCTTCTCTCCCACCTATCACACAGGAAGAGGATGAGGAGGAGGAGGAGGATTGTGTGAGCATGGAGGTGGAGCCTGGCACTCAGCATCAGCAGCAGCAGTCTTTTAGGGATGATGTACAGTCCCAACAAACCAGTGGACTTGTACGCGGCTGGGAGGGGGTTGCTGGCGATAATGTCGTCCTCAGTGACCCAGAAGACTCCGGACCGAATGCCTCAGCTAACCTACGTTGCATGGCCTCCAAGATCCTGCAAAGCCTGCGGAAGAATCCTCGTACTCTTCGGATCAAGGAGAGGGAACATTACTGGCTGGCCACTCTCCTTGATCCACGGTACAAGGGTAAGGTTGCGGACCTTATCTTGCCGTCGCAGAGGGAGCAGAGGAGGAGACATCTCAGGGAGGCCTTGCAGAAAGGTCTGTGCAATGCGTTCCCAGAGACTGGGAGGTTACAAACTCCTGGTCCTGGACGACGAGTTGCTGAGGCTTCGGTCAGTAGCAGGAGCGGTGGGGAAGGTGGACGTCTGACCATGCGTTCAGACAATTTTTTAGTCCGCAGCCCCAAGGTATGATCGGTTCCAGCAACCATCGCCAGCGTCTGATATACATGGTGCAGGAATACCTAGGGACAAGGTCAGACTTGGACACCTTTCCCACCGAAAATTCTCTGGCTTACTGGGTCTTGAGGATGGATCACTGGCCAGAGCTTGCACAGTATGCAATTGAGCTACTGGCCTGTCCTGCATCCAGCGTTCTTTCCGAACGCACATTCAGTGCTGCTGGAGGTTTTGTCACTGATCACAGGGTGCGCCTGTCCACCGACTCGGTTGATCGACTGACCTTCATAAAGATGAATCCGTCTTGGATCACCACCAGCTACCAGGCACCTGAAGCGGATATAACTGAATAATTTATAATGTCACATCCCTTCAAGACTGCCTATGCTGATGCTGAGTGACTGTCCTGTTATGTTCACTGACTATCCTCTTCCTCCTCCTCAATGATCCATTCCTTGATAGCTTGGAAGAACATTTTTGTTTCTGGGTGCCACCACACCAGTGGCTAAGGCCCAATTTTTCAGCCCCTGTTTAACAGGGGCATGTAATTACAATTTTTTATGCAATGCTTTGCAACAGGTCTCATTGCTGTGCTCAGAGTACAGTATCTGTGAGGGGTTGCAGTGTTGTGGCACCAGCACCAGTGCCTAAGGCACAATTTTTCAGCCCCTGTTTAACAGGGGTGTGTAATTAAAAAATGTTATGCAATTCCTTACAACAGGTCTCATTGCTGTGCTCAGAGTACAGTATATGTGAGGGGTTGCAGTGTTGAGGCACCAGCACCAGTGCCTAAGGCACAATTTTTCAGCCCCTATTTAACATGGGCGTGTAATTACAAATCTTGATCTAATAGTTCACAGCAGGGCCCATTCCTGCGCCCACCAAGAGTAACTGTGAGGGCTTACAGTCTTGTGGCAACACCGTCCACCACCAAAGGCCCAATTTTTCTGCCCTGTTCAACAGGGCATGCAATTACAAATCTTGATCTAATAATTCACAGCAGGGCCCATTCCTGCGCCCACCAAGAGTAACTGTGAGGGCTTACAGTCCGGTGGCAACACCGTCCACCACCACCAAAAGGCCCAATTTTTCTGCCCTGTTCAACAGGTGCATGCAATTACAATTCTTGATCTAATAATTCACAGCAGGGCCAATTCCTGTGCCCATCAAGAGTAACTGTGAGGGCTTACAGTGTTGTGGCTACACCAACATCTAATGGGGCAAATTTCTGCAGAGTATATACGGCAGGCTCCTACTTTCAAACATCCAACTTACAAACGACTCCTACTTGCAAACGGAAGGAGAAAACAGGAAGTGAGAGGAAATCTACCCCTAGGAAGGGAAATTCCATCCTGTTACATTTAATTTGGGAAAAAGGTATCTCCTCTCTACTGATGCTTTATCACCAATCCTTGTTTCAATAAAAACCCCACTTTTCCAAAAACATTTGTCATTGGGACGGAAAGTGAGGTGAAATGTTCTGAACAGATGTGCAAAGACAGCAAATGTTACAGGGGTGATAACCCCTCCCTATGTTCTCCAAAAAGCTTAAAAATAGATTTTTTTTGGATGGAGCTACACTTAAAAATGTACTTGTCTTGTTTGCACCGCCTGTATACTGCTGTTCAGAGTATATAGGGTTGTAGGTATAGGGTTTTATTTTGGGTACGGGGTTCCCCTTAATATCCATACAAGACCCAAAGGGGCTGGGGTGGGGGGGCTGATGGGGTAGCCATGCCATTTTTCTTAAGGATTTTCAGCCATATTGCCAGGACCAGACATGACATTAAAGCCGCAAGCGGTTTTAAATGGCTTCTTTTTTTCCTTTACAAATGTCATTTTGTGCAGGGACAGTTCTTAACACGGGAAACACATGCCACTTCACAGGCATACTTTAGACACCCCCCAGGTACCACATTTAAAGTAATATTTCACTTTATGCATCATTAAAATGACTGCTCCCGAAAAAACTTTTTTTCAACCCCGGGGGGTGTTCGGCCCATCCCTAATGGTGGGTAGTACGTAGATGAGAGGGGTGCGGAGTGTATGGTGGGTAGTATGTAAATGAAAGGGGTTCTGAGTGTATGGTGGGTAGTATGTAGATGAGAGGGGTGCTGAGTGTATGGTGGGTAGTATGTACATGAGAGGGGTGCGGAGTTTATGGTGGCTAGTATGTAGATGAGAGGGGTTCTGGGTGTATGGTGGGTAGTATGGAGATGAAAGGGGTGCGGAGTGTATGGTGGGTAGTATGTAGATGAGAGGGGTGCAGAGTGTATGGTGGGTAGTATGTAGATAAGAGGGGTGCTGAGTGTATGGTGGGTAGTATGTAGATGAGAGGGGTGCGGAGTGTATGGTGGGTAGTATGTAAATGAGAGGGGTGCTGAGTGTATGGTGGGTAGTATGTAGATGAGAGGGGTGCGGAGTGTATGGTGGGTAGTATGTAGATGAGAGGGGTGCTGAGTGTATGGTGGGTAGTATGTAGATGAGAGGGGTGCTGAGTGTATGGTGGGTAGTATGTACATGAGCGGGAAGCGGAGTGTATGTTGGGTAGTATGTAGATGAGAGGGGTGCTGAGTGTATGGTGGGTAGTATGTAGATGAAAGGGGTGCGGAGTGTATGGTGGGTAGTATGTAGATGAGAGGGGTGCAGAGTGTATGGTGGGTAGTATGTAGATGAGAGGGGTGCTGAGTGTATGGTGGGTAGTATGTAGATGAGAGGGGTGCTGAGTGTATGGTGGGTAGTATGTAGATGAGAGGGGTGCGGAGTGTATGGTGGGAAGTACGTAGGTGAGAGGGGTTCGGAGTGTATGGTGGGTAGTGTGTAGATGAGAGGGGTGCGGAGTGTATGGTGGGTAGTATGTAGATGAGAGGGGTGCAAAGTGTATGGTGGGTAGTATGTAGATGCAGAGTGTATGGTGGGTAGTATGTAGATGATAGGGGTGCTGGGTGTATGGTGGGTAGTATGTAGATGAAAGGGGTGCGGAGTGTATGGTGGGTAGTATGTAGATGAGAGGGGTGCGGAGTGTATGGTTGGTAGTATGTAGATGAGAGGGGTGCGAAGTGGCTTGTTCGTGGGTGACAATGCTGCAACCCCTGCCAGTTCTTCTCCTACTTTCGCCCTCAGAACCTGGGCACAATCTGTTCCGCTCATGCCGTGACTAAATTGATTTTGACAAAACATTCTCGCGAACCCTCTGGAAATTGTTCGCCAACCAATGAAGAGTAGATGGCAGGTATGGATGAATCAAAAGCTCTCAGCTCAGTTATGCAATCCCCACGGTTCCTTAGTCTGGTCTCAATTCCCTTAGACTTACATAGCATTTGCAAATCACCAGTTGTAATTGTTTCATAATCAACCGAAATCAGCGGAGCAAACGCCCCAGATGTAGCAGATGGAGACTGATAGAGAGGGTTAGATTGAGGTTTAGCATCAAAAGTGACACGGTTAGGTGGAGATGTGGGAGAGAGAGAAATGATAGCTGGAGAGAGTATAGTAGGTTTGGTTACATTGGTGATGGCAGACGCATCAGACGAAACTACAACAGATCCTGTGTTGGCAGACCCAGCCTGCCTCAGCAGAGTTATCCCAGAAAGAGCTTCTTCGGCTTCCAGCATTGGATCACCAATCACTGCTAACCCCTCAGGACAGGTGTACATAATGCGGTTCTTCCGGACTGAAACCGCCTTTTGTATACCTTGCCGATTTACCATAATAGACTTCTGAAGCCACAGCTGAGCTACATCTAAAGTCTTTGCTTGCCGAGAGCCTGGGTTTAAACTCAGTTATGAATTTCTCCCACCTCCTAGCATGTCCCCTCTAGAGGGATACCCCAAGTGGTATCCTTGGACCAACTATGCCAGTCCTATAGAGGTTTCATGACCTTTGTCCCAAAGCTAGATTTCATGTGTTGTGCAGCCGTCCGACTGTGGGCAGGGGAGGGCTGGGAAGGGGGCAGAGATGCAATTGCCCCCTGGGCTGCTCTCATATCCTCTACAAAGGCTGCTGTGTCACCAGCTCAGAATGCGCAGTTTGTGAGCAGGCCGAGTGCTGCATCTCCATCCAGTACTGTGAGCTAGGGATGTCTCAGGGCCGACAGTCTGTGTTACAGAGCACAGCACAGCCCCGCCCAGCCCCTCCCTCCTCCACACGAATGGCTGGCAGAGGCTGGACCTGCTCTCTATTTCCCCGCCCACACTCCGGGCAGCCTGTGTGCTGTCTGTGAAGAGGATGTGTGGGAGGGAAAGTTAAATCTGAGCAGTCGGCTTGAGTACAGTGAGGCTCCTGGGAGGCTGGGAAACACCAAGTAAGTGAACTTCTCCCTCCTCCCCCTTTGCCCCCCCCCCCCCCCTCTGCAGCTAAAGAGTTTTTTTTCCTAGCAGCCTGTGACACTGCCTTGCTTGCCCTCCTAGGTGTTGATGTGGGCTCACACTGGCATGCTGCGATTTGTCTGTAGTGCTGGTGTACTGGCAGTCTTCCTGCATGTTTTACCCCTGGTCCCATAGAGGTTGCACATTTTGCTGCATGTTCTGAAAGTGCACAAAACGTCCTGCATGCTGCGGCTTTGGTGCACTTCCAGAAAATGCAGCAAAAATGTGCAACCTAAAAGAAGACTGAGGGACTATGGCTATGGAAGGCTTGTATTCACTTACAGCAGGCACTGCCACTCCACTGAAAAGTGACAGACAGAGAAGGTTATATTACATTTCCTCCCTGCCTGTTTTAACCCCCTAAATGCCAGTGTCCAGCGGTCCCTCTCTCTGTGCAGGCAGTGCCAAGTTGCCTCTCTCTCTCTGTGCAGGCAGTGCCAAGTGGCCCCTCTCTCTGTGCAGGCAGTGCCAAGTGGCCTTTCTCTCTCTGCAGGCAGTGCCAAGTGGCCTCTATCTCTGCGCAGGCTGTGCCAAGTGGCCTTTCTCTCTGTGCAGGCTGTGCCAAGTGGCCTCTCTCTTTCTCTGCAGGCTATGCCAAGTGGCCTCTCTCTTTCTCTGCAGGCTGTGCCAAGTTGCCTCTCTCTGCAGGCTGTGCCAAGTGGCCTTTCTCTCTCTGCAGGCAGTGCCAAGTGGCCTCTCTCTCTGTGCAGGCAGTGCCAAGTGGTATCTCTCTCTGTGCAGGCAGTGCCAAGTGGCATCTCTCTGTGCAGGCAGTTCCAAGTGGCATCTCTCTCTGTGCAGGTAGTGCCAAGTGGCCTCTCTCTCTGTGCAGGCTGTGCCAAGTGGCCTCTCTCTATCTCTGTGCAGGCAGTGACAAGTGGCCTCTCTCTCTCTGTGCAGGCTGTGCCAAGTGGCCTCTCTCTTTCTCTGCAGGCAGTCCAAGTGGCCTCTCTCTCTCTGTGCAGGCAGTGACAAGTGGCCTCTCTCTCTTTGTGCAGGCAGTGTCAAGCGTTCTGTCTCTGTGTGCAGGCAGTGTTAAATGGTCTCTCGCTCTCTCTGTGCAGGCAGTGCCAAGTGGCCTCTCTCTCTGGGGCAATATGGAGCAGTCTCTCTCTCTCTCTCTCTCTCTCTCTCTCTCTCTCTCTCTCTCTCTCTCTCTCTCCAGGGAATGTGGTGTAGATGGATGGTGAGCTGATTGAGCGGTTCAATGGGCCACTTGACTGGACTTGCCCCCCAGGCCTAAGGCTGCCAGCCCTCCCCTGACTGTGGGAAACCTCACATTCCTTCCCTTGCATGGACTTCCAATTGTCCATGGCGATTCGAATCGGCTTTCCAGGGAAACCCTCCAGGTCCAGGGAAACCCTTGCACCTATTATTTCGGTGTCTATATCTGGTCTAGTCCCACAACTAGAAAACCTTAACCGAGGTGCTATCACCCAATTAGGTCTCTACCCCTCACAGTGTATGCATACACAAGTCCGTTGTACACACATACACTGCATTGCCAGACAAACTACACAGAGCACTTTTTGTTTTCGCTGCAGAACAATGTGGCTTCTCTTAATCACAAAATATTTAAAGATAATAAAATGCGGATAGCCTTCTGTTCAACGATGTCCAGTAGTTACATGATCAAACTAATAATAATAAACTATCAGTCTGGGCGTGAACAAAAAAAAATGTAATTCTCACTGCGTAAAAACAACTTACAGAGATATAGTACTGATGTACCATGTTTGCACTGCATATGATTATTACTTCCAATGACCCTTTGTCAGCACTTTTGTTTTATGTTTGTATGTTGTTAAAACTTTAATAAAAATATTTTGAAAAAAAACAATAAAGTGAATATAAAACAAGTTTTTAAAAACCACAGCCTTTTTCCTACTGCAAGCTATACCATACAAAACTCAGCTAAAGTGATAAAACCCAAAACAATGGGGGAGGGGCATGAGAAAACGCCCATACAAAACAAAAAAATATATATAAAAATAAAAAAAACACACAGCTAAAAGTACAAAAACTCAATTAAAGTTGGTCTTACTGGCTATTGATATTCAGTGCAAAAAAAATAAAATAAAAATAAAACACAAAAGTTTTACTGAAAAAGTACAAAAATGGCTAAACCTAAAGAGATTGAATTCACTTAAAAGAAAAAAACTAAATGGTGGCTAGAAGCAAGATGGCCGCTTAGAGCACATGGCGTTACACACATAAAGGAATACAAAATGGAGTCTGCACCATGTGCAGAGACAAAGGCGTCTTCAAATAATAAAAAATAAATCCTTCAAAATGCGGTTTTCTCCCGTATAAAACGCTAACAAGACCAAAATCAACTTTTTTTTCTTTTTCACAGAACAGACTGTACTACTTACCTCACACTAAACGTTACATGAACTATAATAGCTACACACTATACAAAGTTATTTCACACGGTGACCAGCACTATGAAATAACTCAGCCACACAATGTTATATCTTTCAATTTCAGCCGCACATTTAAAACATCAACTAGCACACTCCATGCATGTCACGTTGTACTACAGGACTGGTTTTTCATTTAACATAAACCCCGTACAAAGACCCTCTAGGCTGTATTGACCAGGGGTCTACAGAGGACAGTAATATAGACTCTATCCCCAGCAAATACACCTATCCCTCCCAGTACAAATATTAATCCCCGTCCTTGTACACAAAGAGTGAAACTGCAAAAATTTGTTCTTTTGCTCAGCGTAGTTACCTGCAACAGCGAGCAGAGAGACTAGATGCCGGTTCTAGAAAAATGAAAAATTTCAAAAATTGAAAGACAGTCTGTCTTACCAAACTTTGCCGGTGTTTTCCTGTCCCAGAACCAGGGACCCAATCTCCCCTCTCAGATCGCTGTGCTGGAACTACGTTGGCTCCAATATGGCTCGCCGAAAATGTTGTGGCCAAATTCCCCCAGGCTCTGTACGCAAATCCACACTGCATCAAAATGTGCACTTCTAGCGTCTAAATGCACACAAAGCACATAACAATTCCTTCGCACATAAAAGCACGTATGTACCTAGCTCTTTGGTACAAGGAAATGGAAGTACTTCATAACACCAGGTAGAATCAGTAACAAAATGATGCTTCAAGCTGGAATCTCCATCGTCTGTCCTTGGGGCCCAGACTCTTCGGCTTTTTATTCATCGGTGACAAAAGAATGACAAAAAGGAAGTGATTGGCCACAACAGCCAAGCACTTCCTCAATACAAAAAGACATCACAGGAAGTGACATACAGTAAAGGGGAGGGCACTCACGGAAGGAAGTGCACACGCCCCCTTCTAGTCAGCATGCAGCCCAGTCAATACTGTTCAAATTAAACAGTATCTAGTAAGCTCATTCTACTGGCTTGAGACAATCTGCAGGGACATTGCTACTGGTGTTGTCAATATACGGTACGAGTATATTAAGGCAGATACCAATGTCCCCTTATTAAAGCAGACATCGTACACCAATCAATAGGCCTCTTGGAGCATCATTCTCTGTGGTGGGACAGTGTTATGGATTACAGTTAGGACTTGCAGTTAGGAGAGATCTGTCTAGTCAACTCGACACTGGCATTATACAGGAGACCAGTGAGGATGATTAAGTGGTTGATGATGATGAGACGGTGGTTGTTCAATTACCCACATACCAAAGAATTCTGAGACTAATGATGATGAGAGGAATGATGTTGCATCATATGATAGCGTAACTAAACCTCTGTTCTTCTGTTCTAAAGTAAACCTTGGGTAAACAGGTGTTGCATTAAGAAATCAATTTGGCAGATCTGATGGATAGTATTACTGTTTTAAATGACAAAAACTTTGTAGTACTTTCTTCTGAAATAAAGATTTATCACCAGATTGGTGTTATCCAGTGAATAATGTGTGTAATATTGTATCTATGCATTTACAGGCTGCGAAGAAATTGAACATTAGCGATTTCTGGATATGTACACATACACCTATCTCATACCAGACTATACCATTACCTGGTTTTCCCAGTGGGTTACAGGACATAGAATATAATGCACATTTCAGTGATGTTAGTATTTCACTAACAGACAGCTCCATTTCTCTTTTGTTATATACGAATGTTCCTATGAAACCACCTGCAGTATGCATTAACTATACATGAATATAATGCCTGAAATGTTATGGAATGGTTTTTAGAGTACCACCAGGAACAATGCTAACTCTAACTGCATGAAAGAAACAGCTATTAGGTATTGGTTTAATGGAAAGGATACTGCTTTTTGAGCATGGAGAGATACACGCAACTACAGGCTGCGAAGAAATTGAACATTAGCGATTGCTGGATATGTATACATGGACCTATCTCATACCAGACTATAGCATTACTGGGTTTTCCTAGTGGTTTACAGGACATAGAAGAGTTAGTATCTTATTAACAGACAGATACAGTTTTCTTTTGTT
Source organism: Lithobates sylvaticus (assembly GCA_028564925.1). Lineage (NCBI taxonomy): Eukaryota > Metazoa > Chordata > Amphibia > Anura > Ranidae > Lithobates > Lithobates sylvaticus. Next base: position 98,145,963 of record CM053033.1, read on the forward strand.
ATATAAGAGTGTTCCTATAAAGCCACCTGCAGTATGCATTAACTTTACATGAATATACTAGACTGAAATGTTATTGAAGAGTTTTCAGAGTGCCACCAGAAACAATAGTAACTCTAACCGCTTGAAAGAAGCCGCTTTTAAACTACATGATATAACCCAATGCCAACACTCTAGACAAAACAATTTAAAATGGCTGATGTGTTTACATGGGTATAATTTCAAGAAAGCCTGTTCTGCTACACCAGGGTATTATTTAATCTGGGGTTAAAAGGCTTATACTTGGGTTTCATTAAATTCCATCTTTCTTCTGAATTAAAGATTTATCATCCGATTGGTGTTATCCTGGGAGGAATGTGTGCCATAGAGTGTACAGCATGTTGCAATTACATCAGAAATAATACCAATGCTGAGGATGCCATTATTTCCCATATAGAAAAAGTGCAACAGTTAAAACTAGGTTTTAGGAAGTAGCATATTGAAACCGCTTGGGTTGAAGGAAGCTGGGTTAACTGGCTCTCATGACTCAACCCTCTCAACTGGTTTTCAGGACTGGGAGGATGGCTCTCTGGCATATTACACAGCATATTAAATAAAGTTGGTATAGCCTGTTTTCTGTATACCCCAGCCTCTCTGTACACACTAGTCTATCTGTATTCACTAGCCTCTATGTATACCCTAGCTTGTCTAGTGAATATACACTAGCATGTCTTCTGTATACCCTAGCTTCTCAGTATACCCCAGCCTATCTGTATACACTGGCCTCTCTGTATACCCCAGACTGTTTTCTGTATACACTAGCCTATCTGTATACACTACAGAGAAGCTAGGGTATACAGAAGACAGGCTAGTTTATATAGAAGACAAGCTAGGGTATACAGAGAGGCTATGGTATACAGAGAGGCTAGGGTATACAGAAAAAAGGCTGGGGTATACAGAGAGGCTAGGGTATGCAGTGAGGCTAGTGGATACAAAAAAAGACAACCAAGGTGTGACAGACCTAGCCGGGACACAGGCTGTTGGAGGGGACTGAATGCGAGCCTATTACCTTGCGATTATGGGCCCTAGCATTTGGGGGAACAGTGCTCTTTGAGCTGCAAGCCTGGGACCCCTGAGCTGGTGTTACTTGGATTCAGGTCCATGCTGGCCCCCCAATACACATAGAATCTGTATGTGTATTTGGCATATTAGCAAGAGATGCTAATGTCATGAACTCCAGACAGCCTGTCTGTTATATAATTGAGTATAGTCTGGCTTGTAGGAGTGTTTCACCTATTGTTGAGTGTGCTAATTAACCCTGCAATTGAATGATGGAGCCCAGTGTTGATTAAGATAATTAGCCCATGCTAATTAGGTTAGGCTTTAGTCATCTGGCTGTATATATGTGTGACATGTCAAATAAAGATTAATTCCTGATGTACTCTACACTGGTGTTGTCTGGTGACTGGGTGAGCTAAGGGGTCTTGGATTGTGGGGTACCGGACAGAGGAAGCATTTACGGCGGACATCTTGAGTACGGGGTCCGTCACAATTGGCTGGCAGCGGTGGGATCGTGCTTCCTTGTCGTGAACACATCCAAACCATCACCTGGATCCAAGGCCTGGATAGCAGAGGTACAGATACGTCATGGAAGAGGAATTCGGAAGGAGGTTGTGAGAGATGCGGATACAGCACAGAGGATCAGTATCGGTGCAGGTCCTGCTGGGATGGTATGATTCTGTTCGCCTACAACTCTGGAAAGAAGCGCTAGCCTGTGAGAAGCGACACCAGGGAAAAGTTCTCCCCTCCATCCATGTAAGGTACTGGTCGCAGTATGAAGTACGAATTCTGTTATTGGGGGAACAACCGAAGCAGGAGTGGACAGCTGAGTTAAGCAGGCTGATCCGGGCAGAAATGCGTTTGGATGAGAGCTACAGAGCCCTCCGGTGGTATGTAGCCCAAGTGTGCCCGTGGACAGTGGATGACAGGCCCACGGAAGGCTTTGATTATAATGGCCTGGGATTGTTGTACTGGAGGCTGTCCGAGGACCCCGACTTTGGGAGTGATCTGGAGTGGCGTTTGGAGGAAATAATGGAGCACAGAGAGCAAAGATTGAACGTCTCGGAAGTGCTCTGGGCACAGGAAGATTTGGAGTTCCTGGCCGCTCAGGAATGGGAGCTGGAGATCGCCTACATACAGCTGCTAGACTCTGCTCAGCAGCAGGGTGGGGCTCCCTTTGCCTGGGACTATCAGGAAATACCGGCAGACAGCTCTGAAATCCTAGCTGAAGAGTCGGCAATGTGGCATAGTAACAGAGTGCTTTGCCCACCTGCCCCCGCAGCTATGGACGCGGAGGTCTTATGGCGGATGCAGCAAGTGCTGACTGACCTTGACAAACCTGTTACTGCACAAAACGAGGTTGGATGGAGGAATATGCCTGTCCAGCAGCATGCAAGAGAATCGGCAGTGGAAACTCTGGAGATTGCCGTCCCCAAACCTGAAGTGCTGACAACAGGGCAGAGCTCTGCTAACTTCTGCCCAGCATCAACAGCAGTATCTGGGGAGTTACAAGGAACTTCCCCAGCTGAAGCGCTGGTCACCGGACAGAGGGTCCAAGACCTCTGCCCCACACCTGTGTCAGTTTTGGAGGCTCAGGGTGAGAAGGTGGCGATCACTTCCCAGCAGCAGATACAGGGGGAGAAGGGAGAGGAGGTGTTTGTTGTCCCTCCTCAACAGTCGGCCAGGGTGGAGAAAGCGGTCTTACCTCCCCAGCAAAGATCCGTGCACCTGGGAGACAATACCACAGACATGTCATCCCAGCAGCCAGATGAGGGAATGGAAAAGGAAGCAGCCGTCTCCCCTTCCCAATGGCAGCTACACAATTTGGGAGTGGAGGAAGCCAGCCTCCTGCCCCAACGGTTAACCAGAGCGGAGGATGTGGAGTCCCCAGCAGAAGTGCTGGCAACAGGGCAGAGTGCTACCCACCTCTATCCAGCACCAGCAACAGCTGCGGAGTTCCAGGGAGCTGGGGCAGTCGGCCTCTCTCCCCAACAGTTAGCTGGAGAAGATGATGTAGGGAAGCTCCTACACCCACCTGAACTGCTGGCAACGGAACAAAGTGCTGCTGGCCTCTGCCCACAACTAACAGAGGGCAGATTTCCTGTAAAGGGGGATGGGACTGCAGTCCCCACCTGTATACCCCCGGGATGCTGGGCGGTCGGCCCAAATCCCCAACAGCATGACGGAGTGATTCCAGTCACCCTGTCTTCTCTCCAGCGGCTGAAAAGACTCCAGGGAGAAGGACCAGTCCGGGCCTCTCCCCAGCGGCGGATATGTTCTCTGGGAGAGGCAGAGGTTGGCTGGGTGAGGAATACTCCGTTTGGAACTATTTGTTTGGGGTACTGTGTGGATCCCAGCATTAGAGGACTGGAACCACTGACTAACTTCGGAGTCAACCCGTCTGGGGTCTCCTCCTGTGTTAGTCTCTTGCCGAAAGGGGAGAAATGTGACAGACCTAGCCGGGACACAGGCTGTTGGAGGGGACTGAATGCGAGCCTATTACCTTGCGATTATGGGCCCTGGCATTTGGGGGAACAGTGCTCTTTGAGCTGCAAGCCTGGGACCCCTGAGCTGGTGTTACTTGGATTCAGGTCCATGCTGGCCCCCCAATACACATAGAATCTGTCTATTTGGCATATTAGCAAGAGATGCTAATGTCATGAACTCCAGACAGCCTGTCTGTTATATAATTGAGTATAGTCTGGCTTGTAGGAGTGTTTCACCTATTGTTGTGTGTGCTAATTAACCCTGCAATTGAATGATGGAGCCCAGTGTTGATTATGATAATTAGCCCATGCTAATTAGGTTAGGCTTTAGTCATCTGGCTGTATATATGTGTGACATGTCAAATAAAGATTAATTCCTGATGTACTCTACACTGGTGTTGTCTGGTGACTGGGTGAGCTAAGGGGTCTTGGATTGTGGGGTACCGGACAGAGGAAGCATTTATGGCGGACATCTTGAGTACGGGGTCCGTCACACAAGGGTATACAGAGAGGCTAGTGTTTACAGATAGGCTAATGTATACAGAAGAATGGCTAGTGTATACACAGAGAGGATAGTGTGTACAGAAGACAGTCTGGGGGCATACAGAGTGGCTGAGGTATACAGAGAAGTTCTGGTATACAGTAGACTGGCTAGTGTATATAAAAGACAAGCTAGGGTATGCAGAAAGGCTAGGATAAACAGAGAGGCTAGTGTATACATACAGGCTAGAGTATACAGAGAGGCTAGGGTATACAGAAAACAGGCTAGGGTCTACAGAGAGGACGGGGTATAAAGAGAGACTAGGGTAAAAAGAAGACAAACGTGTATATAGAAGACATGCACATGTATACAGAAATCAGGCTAGTGTACATAGGCGGGTAGTGTATACAGAGAGACTGGAATATTCAGTGAGGCTAGTGTATACAGAAAACAGGCTGGGGTATACAGAGAGACTAGGGTATACAGAAAACAGGCTGGGGTATACAGAGGGACTAGGGTATACAGAAGACATGCTAGTGCAGTTAGAAGACAGGTATGTGTATACAGAAGACAGCCTGGGGTTTACAGAGAGGCTAGTGTACACAGAGAAGCCAGGTATGTGCATACAGAAGACAGGCTGGGGTTTACAGAGAGGCTAGTGTATACAGAGAAGCTGGGGTATACAGAGAGGCTAGTGTATACAGAAAACAGGCTGGGGTAAAAGAGGATAGTGTATACAGAGAGGCTAGAGTATACAGAAGACAGGCTAGTGTATACAGAACTCAGTCTAGTCTATACAGAAAACAGTCTAGGGTATTCAGAAAGGCTAAGGTATACAGAGAGACTAGGGTATACAGAAGACAGGCTAGTGTATATAGAAGGTAGGCACGTGTATACAGAAGACAGTCTGGGGTATACAGAGAGGCTGGGGTATAAAGAATACAGGCTAGTGAATATAAAATACAAGCTAGGGTATACAGATTGGCTAGGATTTACAGAGAGGCTTGTGTATATATACAGGACAGAGTATACAGAAAACAGGCTGGGGTCTACAGAGAGGCCGGGGTATACAGAGAGACTAAGGTACAAAGAAGTCAGGCGTGTATATAGAAGACATGCACGTATATACTGGAAACAGGCTGGGGTATTCAGAGAGGCTGGGGTATACATAGAGACTAGGGTATACAGAAAGCAGGCTAGTGTATATAGACGGGCTAGTGTATACAGCGAGGCTAGTGTATATAGGGTGCAGAGTGTATGGTGGGTAGTATGTAGATGAGAGGGGTGCGGAGTGTATGGTGGGTAGTATGTAGATGAGAGGGGTGTGGAGTGTATGGTGGGTAGTATGTAGATGAGAGGGGTGCGGAGTGTATGGTGGGTAGTATGTAGATGAGAGGGGTGCGGAGTGTATGGTGGGTAGTATGTAGATGAGAGGAGGGATGCGGAGTATATGGTGGGTAGTATGTAGATGAGAGGTTCCGCGATTCCACGGATTGTTTCCAAGGCTTCCCTCAGGGTATATGGCAATAAACAGAGGATGGGCGTCAAAAACTCTGTATGTTCATGCGTGGTCATGTGTACCGGAATAGGGTAAAAGCAGAACTCGCATAGCGTAATAACGTTTAACAGAACAATTTATTGGTAAAACAAGGTAAAATGCTCACATTTGAGTAGAAGAAGTATGGCAAGGATTTCAATAAGTAGTAGCGTAGTGCTGATGCTGTGGTCTATGCGAGTTCTGTTTTTACCCTATTCCGGTACACATGACCACGCATGAACAGAGTTTGACGCCCATCCTCTGTTTATTGCCATATACCCTGAGGGAAGCCTTGTAATTATCCGTGGAACCGCGATCCACCAGCTTTATAACCAAAAGCCTGTCACGACTTGCGAGGCATATGCCTTCCCAAGTCTGTGACTTCCGGTAAGCTGCATTCCTACAGGCCTTGATGCCATCGGATCATCACCATTGCACTCAGAGCACCTTCTAGTGCCGCTGGATGATTGCACAAATTTCCCACTCCATAAAGGACCTCCTCACTACCCATATGGACTCTGTCGCATCCAACATATGATTCACAAAGCACATAGTCACTTTATACTAAGTTCATTAGAATATTTTTGACCTTTTGCCATCAGATCACTGTAAATCCTTATTTGGATCACTCACAAGCACTTTTAGACTGACACTCAGTCAATTCCTTTTATCACACTTTTATTGATTTATATGCGTTTCACGATTTTATGAGTATATGTTTTTATTATATTGATTGATTATATTTAATCATTTCACTTATTAACACAATTGCATGGTTGACCAATACCCTTAGGTCACATGCACATTAACACTCCAGCGCAACATTATTCTATTTACAAATTTTACATACCGTTAGTCTTTCGGCAAATGTTGCTGCTCCCTCCATATATTAATTAATAGCCACAGAGCAATATTTCCCCCCCCTTTTCCACTATAAACATTAGCCGGTCTTATTTTTACCCTAGTCTCTCTGTATACCCCAGCCTCTCTGTATACCCCAGCCCTGTTTTCTGTATACCCTAGCCTCTCTGTATACACTAGCCTGTCTTCTATATACACTGTTTTCTGTATACACTAGCATGTGTTTTTTATACACTAGCCTGTGTTCTTTATACACTAGCCTCTCTGTATACATTAGCCTCTCTGTATACACGACCCTCTCTGTATACCCCAGCCTTTTTTCAGTATACACTAGCCTATCTTATTTATACCCTAGCAATACCCACCATACACGCCGCACCCCTTTAATCTAAATACTACCCACCATACACTCCGCACCCCTCTCACTCCATACTACCCACCATAAACTCCGCACCCCTTTCATCTACACACTACCCACCATACACTCCGCTCCCCTCTCATCTACATACTTCCCACCATACACTCCGCATCCCTACTCTCATCTATATACTACCCACCATACACTCCGCATCCCTCCTCTCATCTACATACTACCCACCATACACTCCGCCATCCCTCCTCTCATCTACATACTACCCACCATACACTCCGCATCCCTCCTCTCATCTACATACTACTCACCATACACTCCGCACCCCTCTCATCTACATACTACCCACCATACACTCCGCACCCCTCTCATCTACATACTACCCACCATACACTCCGCACCCCTCTCATCTACATACTACCCACCATACACTCCGCACCCCTCTCATCTACATACTACCCACCATACACTCCGCACCCCTCTCATCTACATACTACCCACCATACACTCCGCACCCCTCTCATCTACATACTACCCACCATACACTCCGCACCCCTTTCATCTACATACTACCCACCATACACTCTTCACCCCTCATCTACATACTACCCACCATACACGTCGCACCCCTCTCATCTACATACTACCCACCATACACTCCGCACCCCTTTCATCTACATACTACCCACCATACACTCCGCACCCCTCTCATCTACATACTACCCACCTTGCACTCCGCACCCCTCTCATCTACATACTACCCACTATACCCTCCGCACACTTCTCATTTACATACTACCCACCATACACTCCACACCCCTTTCATCTACATACTACCCACCATACACTCAGCACCCCTCTCATCTACATACTGCCCACCATCAGGGCTGCTGATAGAAATCAAGGGGCCCCATACAGCCTACCTGACGGAGCCCCCTTCAGCTCCACCCTCAACCCTGCCCTGAAAAAATAATTGCATGTAAATTGGTTCAGCGGACAGATCCACCACTGAACGTGCAGATTCCACTCTGTGTGAAAGAAACCTTTACAACAGACAGCAACCCAGGCACGTTAAGATCATCAGCATTATAATAACAAACAGGCAGCAGGTGCTCTATCATGGCTGGCACTGTCACAGTGTGTACTAGGACATGGCTGTTGGGTGCCCTTGTTAACTTATTGCCAATGTCATGTGACACACTGTGACAGAAAACCTGCTGACTGCTGCCTGTATATTATAGAAGGTGACATAGTAATGTGCAGCATATATTTTTTACCCACCTACAGGGGTGCTGCAGCAGCCACAATTAATTCTGGCTTCTCCTCTCCTCCTGGACACTGTAAGCTGCCTTGCCGCCGCCTCACAGCCTCTCACTCTGTCTCCATCTCTTTTGGGCAAACTACTCCTGAGTGGAAGGAAAATCACTCCGCCAGGGAAGAAAATGGGCAGCCGCAGCAGGTGGCCTGGAACATGTAGCGCGGAATGGAATGCACTGCGTATGCGCCCAAAAATGAGAAAAAAGTCCCTTACTCCCACCAGCATATATCAGAGAGGGGCCCGGAAAATGGCAATAATACACCAACCTAAGCCAGTAGGAGCGGCTTAGCGGGGGTGTAATTTAGAAAGCCCGTTTTTTTATATTCTGCGCTGACTGTCTGTGAGGTTGCTCGGCCCTCCCTATCAGCCGCCCTGCCCACCATACACTCCACACCCCTTTCATCTACATACTACCTGTAGCGAAATACTGAACACTGAGAAATGGTTTGGATCACTTCAAATGAGACAGTAAATAATTCACAATAGCGCTTACGAAATATAAAGATCTAGTCCCTGTTACACTGTGAAGTTGATAACCAGGAACTATAACTCCTGAAAAAGGGCTTTCCCAGAGATGTAGAGACAGAATGTCTACTGATGTCTGAATAAGTAAATTGGGTTAAGTGAGGTCTGAGGCAGCTTTCCATTCACCTATTGTTCAGTGTGTTAATGAATCCACCTATTATCTGCTACGGGATGTAATTACACTCCTAGTCATGGGTAGGGCATGGTTTTATTGCTAGGGGAATGCCCCTGGAAAATGAGTTAAGAAACCCCTTGCATGAGGAATGTGATAAAAAGCCAGCTGTGGCTAAAGTTTTTGATTGACACCCCGAACTGTGTGTCGCCCAGTTACTGGGGGGGAGGTGGCCGAGGATAAGTTAGCACTTCCTCAGCTTTAAGGATTTCCCAGCGGACTTGGAGATCTGCTACACAACCCACCATACACTCAGCACCCCTCTCATCTACATACTACCCACCATACACTCAGCACCCCTCTCATCTACATACTACCCACCATACACTCCGCACCCCTCTCATCTACATACTACCCACCATACACTCCGCACCCCCCTCATCTTCATACTACCCACTATACACTCCGCACCCATCTCATCTACATACTACCCACAATACACTCCGCACCCCCCTCATCTACATACTACCCACCATACACTCCGCACCCCTCTCATCTACATACTACCCACCATACACTCCGCACCCCCCTCATCTTCATACTACCCACTATACACTCCGCACCCATCTCATCTACATACTACCCACAATACACTCCGCACCCCCCTCATCTACATACTACCCACCATACATTCAGCACCCCTCTCATCTACTGTATACCCTAGCATTTCTGTAAACAGTAGCCTCTCTGTATACACTAGCCTCTTTGAATACGCCAGACGGTATTCTGTATACACTGGCCTCTCTGTATAAACTAGACTCTCTGAATACCCTAGAGGCTCTGTATACCACCATTCTGTCTTCAGTATACACTAGCCTCTCTGTATACACTCAACTCTCTCTATATACTAGCCTCTCTGTATATACTACTATCTCTGTATACACATACAGAAGACAGGCTGGGGTATACAGAGAGGCTAGTGTATACCTAGAGGCTAGGGTATAAAGAAGAAAGATTGGTGTATACAGAGAGGCTGGGGTATACAGAGGCTGTGGCATACAGAGAGGCTAGGGTATACAGAAAACAGGCTGGGGTATACAGAGAGACTTGTGTATACAGAGAAGCTAGGGTATAAATAAGATAGGCTAGTGTATACAGAAGACAGTCTTGGGTATACAGAGAGGCTAGGGTATACAGAGAGGCTGGGGTATACAGAAAAGAGGCTGGGGTTTACAGAGAGGCTAGTGGATACAAAAGACAACCAAGGGTATACAGAGAGACTAGTGTGTACAGAGAGGCTATTGTATATAGAAGAATGGCTAGTGTATACAGAGAGGCTAAGGTATAGTGAAGTTCTGGTATACAGAAGACAGGCTAGTGTGTATAAAAGACAAGATAGGGTATGCAGAGAGGCTAGAATATACAGAGAGGCTAGCGTATACAAAGAAGCTGGGGTATACAGAGAGGTTAGGGTATACAGAAAACAGGCTAGTGTACATAGGCGGGAAGTGTATACAGAGAGGCTGGGATGTTCAGCGAGGCTAGTGTATACAGAAAACAGGGTGGGGCATACAGAGAGGCTGGGTATGCAGAGAGACTAAGGTATACAAAAGACATGCTAGTGCATTAAGAAGACAATTATGTGTATACAGAAAACAGGCTGGGGTCTACAGAGAGGCCGGGTATAAAGAGAGACTAGGGTGAATAGAAGACAGGCGTGTTTATAGAAGACATGCACGTGTATACAGAAGACAGCCTGGGGTATACATAGAGACTAGGGTATACAGAAAACAGGCTAGTGTACATAGGTGGGAAGTGTATACAGAGAGGCTGGGATATTCAGCGAGGCTAGTGTATACAGAAAACAGGCTAGGGTATACAGAGAGGCTGGGGTATGCAGAGAGACTAAGGTATACAGAAGACATGCTAGTGCATATAGAAGACAATTATGTGTAAACAGAAGACAGGCTGGGGTTTACAGAGAGGCTAGTGTATACAGAGAAGCTGGGGTATACAGAGAGGCTAGTGTATACAGACGGTATGGTGTATTGCTAGCGGATAAGTGCTAGTGAATGAAATAAAGTGCCTATCACATAAAGTTCTAATCACATAAAGTGCTGAATGCAATATAAGGTGCTAAATATGTGACAAATGAAATGTCAAAAAGTAAACATATTTATATATATATATATATATATATATATATATATATATATATATATATAATCACATGAACCAATGATATAAAGTGCTAAGTGCATTCAAATAGGATGAGAAAGCAGGATACTTAGAGCGACAGTCCCCTCTGGTAACCCCACTCACCAGAGCTGTTGGACCCGCAGTGGTGAGTGGGGTTACCAGAGGGGACCGTCGCTCTAAGGATCCTGCTTTCTCGTCCTATTTGAATGCACTTAGCACTTTATATCATTGGTTTATGTGATATATATAGATATATATCTAAATATATATATATATATTTACTTTTTGACATTTCATTTGTCACATATTGATGTTAGCCTCTAATAATTTCAACTTTTTTTATTTTCTAGCTATTATAATCTAATAGAGGTCCCATCTTAGATTAGATTATAATAGAGAGAGAGAACCACTGCTCCAGGATAGCCCTTCATGGTGAATGCTCTTACTCCTATTCAGGAGCCCCAGGTGCTGGCTAATAACACAATAGGCAGGAAGCAGCAAAAAAACTCTGGACAGCCACACACCGGAAAAAGATAAAATTCTGTGTTGTTTAATGAAAATCAAAAATCACATCACATCCAATGGTCCACAGCAAAAGGGAAAAGGGGTTACAGAAGCTGACGCGTTTCGCACTAGGATCAGTGCTTACTCCCAGCTATGAGTAAGCACTGATCCTAGTGCGAAACGCGTCAGTTTTGTACCTCCTTTTCCCTTTTGCTGTGAATGCTACTTCCTGCCTATTGTGTTATTAGCCAGCACCTGGGGCTCCTGAATAGGAGAAAGAGCATTCGCCCTGAAGGGCTATCCTGGAGCAGTGGTTCTCTCTCTCTATTATAATCTAATTTAAGCTGGGACCTGTAATTACTACAGGTGATTATAAGGAAAAGATGAAACAGTTGCAGGATTTTGTTGAAAAATTAGATAAAGATATACAAAATAAAAAAATAAAAAAATATGTTAGGCATATCAATGACTATAAGTCCAATAAGGTTTAGGCCTCATGCACACGAGACGCTGTTAAACGCGTGTTCAGTCCCCCCACTTTTTTTGGGGGGGATAGATGCGACTATATTGTTTGGTAGTAACCAATTAGTTGTTTAGAGAGGGGAGAAGGGGAAGGACTGGGTTTACGTTCCTCAGCCCAGTGCTCCCCCCTTTTCCGTTTTTTTTTTTTTTTTTTTTTTTGTTGTTTGTTTGTTGGTGGTGCTCTGGTAATGGATAGCCTTAAGGTACTTTCACTGAATGCTAAGGGGCTAAATACCCCTGAGAAACGGAAAATGTTGCTACATGACTTGAAGACTTCCCATACAGATATAGCATTCATACAGGAGACCCATTTTAGGGAGGATAGGAAACCTATCCTCAAGAATAGATTCTATTCAGTGACATTCCATGCCACTAATAAGAAGGCAAAATCCAGGGGAGTATCGATCCTTCTATCCAGTAAACATTCCTGGGTAAGTAAGGAAGTATTGCTGGATGAAGGGGGCCGTTACGCGTTTATAAAAGGGATCCTTGGAGGGGTGTGCCTTACCCTAGCAACGATCTATGTGCCTAACGAGCACCAGGACATTTTTATTCGGCGAACTTTGGCCAAACTGTCAGACTTCACAGAGGGCCAGCTGATACTGGGGGGGGACTTTAATGTCTCCCTATCCCCTAAAGTAGATACGTCCTCTGGAAAGTCATCGATCCCTATCGGCTCCCTAAAACGGATTAACCAAGCAATACATAACGCCCAATTGATTGATGTGTGGCGTTTGCAACACTCGGGCGAGAGAGATTACTCATTCTATTCCCCCCCCCCCCCCCCCCATAAGGTCTATTCGAGAATAGATTTTTTTCTGATTCCCCATGCTCAGTTGCACGCAGTGTGTGAAACCTCGATCGGATTGACTACATGGTCGGATCATGCCCCCATACTAATGACCTACGCTCTGTCGCAAGACACTGCTCGGGTGTCACGCGTCTGGAAATTAAATGAAAGTCTTCTACAGGTTCCGGAAGTGATATCAGAAATTACAAAAGAGCTGCCTCTATATTTCCAGACGAATAGAACTCCGGACAGTAGCCCAGGCATGGTATGGGAGGCTCACAAGACCGTTATGCGAGGTATTTTTATCAAACACGGTTCTAGACTTAAAAGAGACAGAGAAAGGCAATTAAATTTGCTTTTGACCAAACTCCAAGATACAGAGTCTAAACATAAACACGTCCCCACTCCTGATATAGAACGGGACTTGGCTGGGATACGGGTACAAATCAATGATCTTCTACAATATAGGGCTAAGGCGGCTCTACAGAAATGTAGGAAAATCAGTTATGCATACGGTGATAAGTGCGGGAAAACATTAGCTAGGTCGATTAAGGAACAAAAACTCAGATCATATATACCATATATTATGTCCTTAAAAGACCAGAAGACAACTCTTCCCTCAAAGATCTCGGAAGTTTTCCGGGATTTTTATGCGTCCCTTTATAATATATCAACGGCGACAAACTCTGAGTCGTCGATAGAAGAATTTGTACAATCAGCTAAGATGCCCACTATTACGGCTGAAATCAAAGCGGAACTAGACAAGCCGATAAGCTTGGAGGAACTGACATCAGTGGTGAACTCTACCAAATTGGGAAAAGCACCGGGTCCGGATGGACTTACCTTGCAGTATTATAGAACCTTGCTTCCTAGCCTAGGACCCTATATGGTAGATTTATTCAATGAGCTGGGCAAGGATAAACCCCTTCCTAGGGATACCTTAAAAGCTTACATATCTGTTATTCCGAAGGAAGGTAAGGACCCGACCTTATGTGGCAGCTATCGGCCAATCTCTCTGTTGAATGCAGATCTTAAATTGTTTACTAAAATCCTAGCGAACCGCCTAGCAACTCATTTACCAGATCTGGTGCATTTGGACCAAGTAGGCTTTGTCCCTACTAGGGAAGCTAGGGATAACACGATCAAAGCCTTAAATTTGCTTCATGTAGCCAGAACTTCCTCTACCCCCTGCGTTTTCCTTAGCACAGATGCGGAAAAAGCATTTGATCGAGTGAATTGGCATTATATGTTTTCAGTCCTTCGACATCTGGGACTAGGGGACACTATTATTCAATGGATTTGGGCAATCTATTCAAAACCTACGGCTCAGGTCAAAGTTAATGGGGTTCTTTCTGACTCATTCTCTATACAGAATGGTACTAGACAGGGATGTCCGTTATCCCCCCTGTTATTCACCTTATCCCTGGAACCATTCCTAAATAGAATCAGATTGAACCCAGATATCCAAGGCATAAGGGTGGGAGGAGAACAATATAAAATATCAGCCTATGCGGACGATATGCTTTTCTCCTTGACAAATCCTGCCATCTCGCTCCCTAATTTATTACGGGAGTTTGAGATATATGGAGCACTTTCCAATCTGAAAATTAACTTTCATAAATCAGAAGCTATGGGGATAGGGATACCTCTTCGTGTGCTAACTACACTCAAATCTAGCTTTAAATTTAAATGGACAGAGACAGCTCTGCAGTACCTAGGCACTTATATACCTATGGATATGTCACGTATTCTTGAACTGAATTTCTCCCCGCTTTTAACCAAGATCCGTATGCTGTTAGAGACCTGGAATAAGGGCTGGCACTCATGGTTTGGTAGAATTAACTTATTGAAAATGTGTATTTTACCAAAATTTCTTTATTTACTCCAAGCACTACCAATCAGACTTCCTTTATCTTACTTTAAACAAGTTAATTCGCTTTTTATTAAGTTTGTGTGGGCCTACAAGAAACCAAGACTTTCTTTTCATTTAATGACCTTACCCAGGCAACATGGTGGCTTGGCTCTCCCGAATATCTTAATGTACTACCAGGCAATACACATAGGCAGAATCATTGATTGGTGCCGTCACGGTCAATTTAAACTATGGACCCAGATAGAACAAGCTCAAGCAACCATTCCTTTATCAAGGGCCCCGTGGTGCTATGAACATCTTCAGTCATCGTTGAAAAGCCATCCTTTAATAGGTACGACGCTTCGGATAGGCTCCGTAGCTATTAAAAGACCCTCCATTTCCTCTGTGGACTCTCCTTTGTTCCCTATTTTGGGGAACCCACAGTTTTCTCCGGGTATGTGCCTACATAAGTTTGGCCATTTATATTTCTCAGATATGACCCAGGCATCCCATTTCTCTATAAATGGCAGATGGCCCTCAATTGAGGAATTAGTGAGGGAGGAAGGCCTTTTTAAACTGAACTTTTGGCCAGCACTTCAGTTAAGACATTTTTTGGACACTATGCCTAACCCAGGAAACCACATTCGCCCTTTGACGAAATTTGAAGAATGTTGCTCGGGGGAGGGCATTATAACACAGGTTTTGTCCAAAACATATTCTATGCTGAACTGCCCGGCAGTCTTATCACATCTGCCGTTCTTGGATAAATGGGAACAGGATTTACATCGAAAATTTACACCGGCCCAAATCCAGAATATACTAACCCTGGCTCTGAAGTCTTCAGTTTGTTCAAAAACTCAGGAACTTAACTATAAACTACTGACACGATGGTACCTCACTCCACACCTTTTACATCAATATTACCCGGAGACTACAGATCGTTGTTGGAGATGTGAGGGAGATAGAGGTACGTTACTCCATATATTCTGGTCATGCCCTAAATTGAATCACTTCTGGACGACAGTCCAAGAGGTGACTCAAAAATGCACGGAGTATAAGATTCCTGGTGATCCGGCATTTTTCTTACTTCAGGTCTCGAATATTCCGGTTAAATGCTATCAAAAAACTATTTTAAGACATCTTCTTAGCGCTGCAAAGTCCTGCATCCCACTCTATTGGAAAAAACAAATACCGCCAACAGTGGCCGATTGGCTGCGTAAGGTAGTAGATATCTGTGGAATGGAGGACTTGTTAGCAGTGGAGAAACATGAACGGGACAAACACTCCTTGACTTGGAATGCCTGGAAACAGTTCATTGTATCCGAGGAGGGGATAGCCCTCCTTAGATAGGAGAGTTATAAAAGAGTGCTGTGCCCTATGGTTTGGGGCTGTCCAGAACCAGTGACACCTAATTTCTCCCCTCCTTTTTTTTTCTTGGGAAGGGGGTTTAATTTATTTATTTATTTAAAATTTTTTAATTTTTATTTATTTTTTTTTTTTTATTTTTTTTTTTATTATTATTTTTTTTGTTTTGTTTTGTTGGTTTTTTTGGTAAATAAGAAAAAGGGAAACGAGCGAGGTTGGGTTTGGTACTTGAACTTATTCTTTTGGTGTTTTTTTTTTTTTTTTTTTTTTTTTTTTTTCTTTTCTTCCTTCTTCTCTTCGCTCCATATGTTTAATTAGGAAATAACAGGGCGGTAGGCGAGTAGCTTTTTAAGCGACCTCGCTGTTCTGTACCATTATATATGAGAAGAATAAGATTTTAGTTGTGATTTGTATGTTGTTTTATCTTGGAAATGTATTGTATCAACCTGATCTCGCACGTGTGGGGTGCTAATAAAGATTATATTTGTAATAAACGCGTGTTCAGAGGCAGTTGGACAATTTTTTCAACTGCCCCTGAACGCATGCAATGTTATCCTATGTGTCCATGTACACAGTCTCGTTTTTTCCCGTTTTTACGCAGTTGCGTTTAACCTAGTTTTTCCAGAAGCAAAAAAATGCGTTCAGACACTTTGCTTTTCCACGTTTCAGCAAAATGCGGCTAAACGCGGCTAAATGCGACACCCACGTTTATAAGCCTTTTTAAAAAGGAACCCAATTTTTTGGACCAGAAAACTCAGAAATATGATGGTAAACCATAAAAAATACTAGAAAAATTGGTTTAAAATGTCGTAATTAGTTTAGATAGTTCATATATACTCACTAATGCATACATGTTTGTGAAATGCATACATGTTTGTGAAATATCCAACGGACGTTCCCTGTGCCATCAACGGATGGGTCCAATATCGATGAGCTCTGACTCTGGACCTTTCACGCAATTTGCAACGATGTTCCTGCCTCATCAAGAGCAACATCAGGAGCATTTCCTGACGTATATTCAATATGGGATCCATTTCCAAAAAAAAAAACACAGAAAGAGGCAAATGCAAGTGTACAACTGCTCTCTCTGCTGTTGCTCACTCTGATCAAAATGGCAGAAATAGTTACTACATGCTTTCTGAGCTTGGGGAGGGTCTATATGATGTTATCTTTACAAACGCTTATAGACGCAAAAGCGTCTAAACGTGGCATGAAAACACGCATTTTTAAACGCAGGTTTCTGCTTTTTAAAACATGCGTTCAGCAGAGTTTGCATCTGTGTCTCGTGTGCATGGGGCCTTATAGGTGGCAGGAGTTGACTTATGAACAGCCGGGTACATCCAGTGATAATTTATCAGAAATGGATGCCGGGCCTGCCTATCCGAAAACTCCAGTCCAACATGTTCAATATGAAGGTCAGTGGATAAATTCTGCTGGGGGGGACCATTACGGTGGAGGGAGAGGTACTCCCCAGTCCCCAGCTCCGCAGTATGGGGTTCCCACGTACAACAAATATGAACCACTAAGGCAAGATTATCCACAACAGCCCACTAGAGGGTCATATAATGCGAGAGGTTATGAACAAAGGGGGGGCTATGGTGGTCCATCCTGGACACCACATCAATATAATCAATATCCACCCAGAGGGAGAGGGGGTTACCCCAACAACCCCAAAGGGGATTTTCAGAAGAGAGGATATGGAGGACCCCCCTGGAGAGCCAGGGGTGGACACAATCCCAGAGGTCGTGGGAGGGGGCAATATCCCCAAGATGTGAAGGAGGAGGAATGGAGACCATGGTATCCTATGGCTCCTCCTCCACCACATCAGGATGTAAGAAGAGGAGAACCAGAGGATGCCGAGGGGGGAAACGGGAAAAGAAAAAGGAGAGATTTAGAAACAGGTATTTTTAACTTGAGTGATGCTGTATTCTCGGAGGACGAGAATAACGTTTTACAGCTAGGACTCAAGTTTGCCGTTGATAAAGATTTTAATAAATTCAATGTTTTTATTGGTTTCCAAAAATTTTGCAGAAAATATTAAAAAGTTCTATGCCAAAAATAAATTGGCAAGTAATCAATCTGTTGAGGAATTTGTCCACACTAATTTAAGGAACAATTCTATTTTCAACCCTAAAGTGGCTAATAACCACTTTGTGGAGGTTTTCAAATCAATTGTTGAACAGGACCTGAGTAAACCAAGGATTCATCCCAGTAGGAAGAAAAAAGATGTTGAAAGAGGTTTGGAGTTATTGGAGAAAAAGAAAAATATAGTCATCAGGCAAGCTGATAAAGGGGGTGGGGGTAGTGATTCTAAATAAAAGTGACTATATGAATGAACTAAATAGACTTGTTTCTGATACGGCAACATATGAAGAATTAAGGGGAAACCCTAGTAATAAATATAAGGCAAAATTGAAATTGTTGATTAAGGCCGCTAATCAAGTTGGGATAATTAACAAAAAAGAAATCAGATATTTGGTCCCAGATGCGCCAAGGGTACCTGTAATCTATCAGTTGCCCAAGGTTCATAAGGACCCTTGTAAGCCCTCGGGGAGACCCATAATAAGTGGGGTAGATTCCCTTTTCTCCAGATTGGGCGAATATTTGGATCATTTTTTACAGCCATTGGTCCAAAAGTGTCCAGCATATCTTAGGGATAGTAAAGATCTGATCACATTTATTGAACCTTTGATGGTGGATGACAGTCACATTCTTGCGAGTGTGGATGTCAATTCACTATACACCAATATACAGCAATGTCACGCATTACAAGCAGTTAAGTGGGCCCTGGAAGACACTGAGATTAAATCCAAGCAATAATATTTTCTGCTAGAGTCTTTGGAATTGGCAATGAGCCATAATTTCTTCTGGCATGAGAAGAAATATTATAGACAAAAAAGGCTATGGGCGCCAAATATGCCCCTTTAGTGGCCAACCTCTACATGAGTTGGTGGGAGTCCCAAGCGATTTATGGCCAGAATATACCTCATCTTAGCTTTTACAAGCGCTATATAGATTATATATTCATCATTTGGGCAGGATCAAAAGAATAATTTTGTGATTTTTTGAGTTTAATTGGTACTAACCCTTATGGGATTTCTTTTTCTGAAGTTTCCAGTCAGGAATCAGTTAATTTCCTAGATTTGGTCATCTTTAAGGATGGTGGGGGGTTGTCTACCCGCACTTTCTTTAAAGAAGTAGACTGAAATGGTTATATACCTCTTGGTAGTTGCCATCATCCAAGATGGTTAAGAGGAGTACCAAAAAGCCAACTATTAAGGGTTCGTAGAAACTGTAAGAGAATTGAGGACTATGATGTCCAATCAAAAGTCATATGTGACAGGTTTAGTGAAAAAGGATATAATACTATCGAGCTGAACAAAACCAAGGAAGCAAAAAGTGCAAATAATGGTTTAGAGGGTCCAAAACGTTATACAGCACCTCATCCCAATATAACAATATGGGTGTATAGGAGGAGTAGAACTATGGGATTATAGCAGTGCCAAATAAGTGTTTGTCAACAATTCACTGCATTTTGCAAAAAAAGTTTTTATTAGAAAATATTAAAAGAATTTTTAACAAGTTTCAATTTCTGTATATTTAGAATATAAAGATAGTGCTCTAAGCCCCCAGTTTACATCATACAGTCAGTAATTGTATAAGGAATTTGCAATAAAGATATACATATCAATGTCTAAATACATTCAGTGAGTTGATTCAATACAACCATAAGTCCAAATCAGCATAGGACTTAGTTGGTGATGCAGGCCATAAGTTTTCCGACATGTTTCACCATTACAATGGCTTCTTCAGGGTAGGCCTGCTAGTCAGATAGTTTATCTAAATATGAGACAGTAAATACATGTAAGTTTTTTTGAAAAGACAATTAATTATTAGAGCAATAAATTTCGTGACTGAACAGAATAGACAGCAAACAGAATCTATTAGTTCCCATCTCACCAGGCAGCCCAACACCCAGAGACACTTACCTATTGAATACCAGGAGGGTATTTACTGGGAAACATGCGCAGCTTGGGCGGAGTCACCAGAGGAGAACTAGCCAAAGGGAAGCAGGAGACACACTAGACCTAGCAATATAGATCGATTTAGAATTATTATCAGTTGCGCTATGTACTACTAATCATATACAATAATACCCATTGCGGGGATTTGAGTCCCACAATTCATAGGTGTAGCATTGTGATTGGAACTGTAGTCTCAGTACTTACATTAAGTTTAAAAGATAATTGATAGTAGACACGGACAAGAATAAACTGGATGGTGGGAGGCGCCTAGGAGGTTAATTAATTTGAGTAAGTAATAGTAATGTGACTGACTAAAAATACATATAAAGCTTTATTTGGCTTAATGTTTATTTTGACATAAGAATGAATATGTAAAAGCCCTAAATTAGGGGTATCATTGGTTACAAATTTGGGAATTAACTGACATTATATGGACTTTGATAAATTATAGGAGTTTTATTATTACCTGATTTGATGGTGAAGAAATAACAAACGCTGTTGCCAATTAGAGAATTCAAAATATATGGAACAGGTAGTTGGTCAATATAGCCAAAAAGTCAATGACTACAAATTCCCAAATTTGTAACCAATGATACCCCTAATTTAGGGCTTTTACATATTCATTCTTATGGCAAAATAAACATTAAGCCAAATAAAGCTTTATATGTATTTTTAATGTTTATTTTGACATAAGAATGAATATGTAAAAGCCCTAAATTAGGGGTATCATTGGTTACAAATTTGGGAATTTGTAGTCATTGACTTTTTGGCTATATTGACCAACTACCTGTTCCATATATTTTGAATTCTCTAATTGGCAACAGCGTTTGTTATTTCTTCACCATCAATAGGGATGAGCCGAACACCCCCGGGTTCGGTTCGCACCAGAACCTTCGAACGGACCGAAAGTTTGCGCGAATTTTCGAACCCTATTCGTTATAATGGACGCGAACGTTCAAAATCAAAATTGCTAATTACAACGGCCAATATGCATGTTAATGTCATAAAACAGGTTTGGGGACCCGGGTCCTGCCCCAGGGGACATATATTAATGCAAAAAGAACTTTTAAAAACTAACGTTTTTTCGGGAGCAGTCATTTTAATGATGCATAAAGTGAAAAAAAAAGTGAAATTTTCCTTTAAATATGGTACCTGGGGGTGTCTAAAGTATGCCTGTGAAGTGGCATGTGTTTCCCGTGTTTAGAACTGTCCCAGCACAAAATGACATTTGTAAAGGAAAAAAAGAAGCCATTTAAAACCACTTGCGGCTTTAATGTCATGTCTTGTCCTGGCCGCCATATGGCTGAAAATCCTTGAGAAAAATGGCATGGCTACCCCATCACCCCCCCCCCCCAGCCCCTTTGGGTCTTGTATGGATATTAAGGGGGACCCCGCACCCAAAATAAAACCCTATACCTACAACCCTATATACTCTGAACAGCAGTATATAGGTGGTGCAAACAAGACACGGACTGTAGGTTTGTTCTTAAGTAGAATCTGAACAGGTACATTATGAAGTGTAGCTCCATCCCAAAAAAATCTATTTTTAAGCTTTTTGGAGAACATAGGGAGGGGTTATCACCCCTGTAACATTTGCTGTCTTTGCACATCTGTTCAGAACATTTCACCTCACTTTCCGTCCCAATGACAAATGTTTTTGGAAAAGTGGGGTTTTAATTGAAACAAGGATTGGTGATAAAGCATCAGTAGAGAGGAGATACCTTTTTCCCAAATTAAATCTAACAGGATAGAATTTCCCTTCCTAGGGGTAGATGTCCTCTCACTTCCTGTTTTCTCTTTCCGTTTGCAAGTAGGAGTCGTTTGTAAGTTGGATGTTTGAAAGTAGGGGCCTGCCGTATATACTCTGCAGAAATTTGCCCTATTAGATGTTGGTGTAGCCACAAGACTGTAAGCCCTCACAGTTACTCTTGGTGGGCACAGGAATGGGCGCTGCTGTGAGTTAATAGATCAAGATTTGTACTTGCATGCACCTGTTGAACCGGGCAGAAAAATTGGGCCTTTGGTGGTGGTGGTGGTGGTGGACGGTGTTGCCACAAGACTGTAAGCCCTCACAGTTACTCTTGGTGGGTGCAGGAATGGGCCCTGCTGTGAGTTATTAGATCAAGATTTGTAATTGCATGCACCTGTTGAACAGGGCAGAAAAATTGGGCCTTTGGTGGTGGTGGTGGTGGTGGTGGACGGTGTTGCCACAAGACTGTAAGCCCTCACAGTTACTCTTGGTGGGTGCAGGAATGGTCCCTGCTGTGAGTTATTAGATCAAGATTTGTAATTGCATGTACCTGTTGAACAGGGCAGAAAAATTGGGCCTTTGGTGGTGGTGGTGGTGGACGGTGTTGCCACAAGACTGTAGGCCCTCATAGTTACTCTTGGTGGGCGCAGTAATGGGCCCTGCTGTGAACTATTAGAGCAAGATTTGTAATTACACGCCCCTGTTAAACAGGGGCTGAAAAATTGTGCCTTAGGCATTGGTGCTGGTGCCACAACACTGCAACCCCTCACAGATACTGTACTCTTAGCACAGCAATGAGACCTGTTGCAAAGCATTGCCTAAAAATTGTAATTACACGCCCCAACAGGGGCTGAAAAATTGTGCCTTAGGCACTGGTGCTGGTGCCACAACACTGCAACCCCTCACAGATACTGTACTTGGAGCACAGCAGTCACACCTGTTGCGAAGCATTTTTTTAAAAAATTGTAAGTACACGCCCCTGTTATACAGGGGCTGAAAAATTGTGCCTTAGGCATTGGTGCTGGTGCCACAACACTGCAACCCCTCACAGATACTGTACTCTGAGCACAGCAATGAGACCTGTTGCAAAGCATTGCCTAAAAATTTAAATTACACGCCCCAATAGGGGCTGAAAAATTGTGCCTTAGGCACTGGTGCTGGTGCCACAACACTGCAACCCCTCACAGATACTGTACTTGGAGCACAGCAGTCACACCTGTTGCAAAGCATTTTTTAAAAAAATTGTAAGTACACGCCCCTGTTATACAGGGGCTGAAAAATTGTGCCTTAGGCACTGGTGTGGTGGCATGGATCATTGAGGAGGAGGAAGAGGATAGTCAGTGAACATAACAGGACAGTCACTCAGCATCAGCATAGGCAGTCTTGAAGGGATGTGACATTATAAATTATTCAGTTATATCCGCTTCAGGTGCCTGGTAGCTGGTGGTGATCCAAGACTGATTCATTTTTATGAAGGTCAGTCGATCAACCGAGTCGGTGGACAGGCTCACCCTATGATCGGTGACAAATCCTCCAGCAGCACTGAATGTGCGTTCGGAAAGAACGCTGGATGCAGGACAGGCCAGTAGCTCAATTGCATACTGTGCAAGCTCTGGCCAGTGATCCATCCTCAGGACCCAGTAAGCCAGAGGATTTTCGGTGGGAAAGGTGTCCAAGTCTGACCTTGCCCCTAGGTATTCCTGCACCATGTATATCAGACGCTGGCGATGGTTGCTGGAACCGATCATACCTTGGGGCTGCGGACTAAAAAATTGTCTGAACGCATCGGTCAGACGTCCACCTTCCCCACCGCTCCTTCTGCTACTGACCGAAGCCTCAGCAACTCGTCGTCCAGGACCAGGAGTTTGTAACCTCCCAGTTTCTGGGAACGCGTTGCACAGACCTTTCTGCAAGGCCTCCCTGAGAAGTCTCATCTTCTGCTCCCTCTGCGACGGCAAGATAAGGTCCGCAACCTTACCCTTGTACCGTGGATCAAGGAGAGTGGCCAGCCAGTAATGGTCCCTCTCCTTGATCCGAAGAACACGAGGATACTTCCGCAGGCTTTGCAGGATCAGGGAGGCCATGCTACGTAGGTTAGCTGAGGCATTCGGTCCGGAGTCTTCTGGGTCACTGAGGATGACATGATCGCCAGCCACCTCCTCCCAGCCACGTACAAGTCCACTGGTTTGTTGGGACTGTACATCATCCCTAAAAGACTGCTGCTGCTGATGCTGAGTGCCAGGCTCCACCTCCATGCTCACACAATCCTCCTCCTCCTCCTACTCCTCATCCTCTTCCTGTGTGATGGGTGGGACAGAAGGAACACTGTCTGGATAAAGGGGGCCTTGAGAGGCAAGGAAGTCCTCCTCTTCCTGCCTCTGTTCTGCCTCAAGTGCCCTGTCCATTATCCCACGCAGCGTATGCTCCAACAGGTGGACAAGAGGTACAGTGTCACTGATGCATGCACTGTCACTGCTCACCATCCTCGTGGCCTCCTCAAATGGTGAGAGGACAGTGCATGCATCCCTGATCATGCTCCACTGGCGTGGGGAAAAAAAGCCAAGCTCCCCTGACCCTGTTCTGGTGCCGTAGTCGCAAAGGTACTCATTGATGGCCCTCTGCTGCGTGTGCAGTCGCTGCAGCATGGCCAACGTTGAGTTCCACCTGGTGGGCATGTCACATATTAGGCGGTTCTTGGGCAGGTTCAGCTCCTTTTGCAGCTCAGTCAGCCGAGCACTGGCATTATAAGATCGGCGGAAATGCACACAGACTTTCCTGGCCTGCCTCAGGACATCCTGTAAGCCTGGGTACCTGCCCAAGAACCGCTGCACCACCAGGTTGAGGACGTGAGCCATACAGGGCACATGGGTGAGCTGCCCCTGTCGCAGGGCGGAGAGGAGGTTGGTGCCATTGTCAGAAACAACCATTCCTGGCTTAAGCTGGCGTGGCGTCAACCACCTCTCGGCCTGCCCCTGCAGAGCTGCCAGAACCTCTGCCCCAGTGTGGCTCCTGTCCCCCAAACACACCAGCGCAAGCACGGCATGGCATCTTTTTGCCTGCGTACTCGCGTAGCCCCTTGTACGCCTACGGAGCACCGCTGGTTCCGAGGACAGAGCACTGGAGGAAGAAGAAGAGGAGGGGTGGAGGAGAGAGGTGTGTCACAACCAGTAGTAGCATTTTGGAGGCGTGGTGGCGGAACAACCTCCAACACTACTGCACCTTGTCCTGCATCCCTCCCAGCTGCCAATAGAGTGACCCAATGGGCCGTGAAAGAAAGATAACGTCCCTGTCCATGCCTGCTGGACCATGAGTCAGCGGTAATATGCACCTTACCGCTGACCGCCCTGTCCAGCGAGGCATGGACATTGCCTTCCACATGTCGGTAGAGAGATGGAATTGCCTTCCGTGAGAAAAAGTGGCGTTTGGGAACCTGCCACTGAGGAACCGCACATTGAACAAACTCACGGAAGGGGGCCGAGTCTACCAACTGAAAAGGCAGCAGTTGAAGTGCTAGCAATTTAGCCAAGCTAGCATTCAACCGCTGGGCATGTGGATGGCTGGGAGTATACTTCTTTCGACGGTCCAGCAGCTGGGGCAGGGAAATTTGCCTGCTACAATCGGACGTTGGTGTACTGCAAGTACTTGGTTGTGACACACCTAATTCTACACCTTCAGTCCTCTCAGAGCAGCTTTCAGAGAGGACTGAAGATATAGTGGGGATGGAGATCCCAGCTGATGAGGAGCAAGGAGAGGTCCGCTTTGTTCTTTGGTGTGGGTCTTTTATGTGTGCTTGCCAACGAGCTGCATGGCAGGTCAACATATGTCTGCTCATGCTTGTGGTGCCCAAGCGGCTGATGTTTTGGCCACGCGAGATACGCTTGAGACAAATATTGCAAATAGCAGTGGTGCGATCTGATGCACTCGTCTCAAAAAAGGCCCACACCAAAGAACTTTTGTGATAACGTGCAGAGGCAGCGCCCTGCACAGGCGGAGCTCTGCGGTGTGGTACAGTTGCTGTGCTGGCCTCTAGCTGGCCTCCAGGGGCCATCCAGCCTCGTTGGACATGTGACGCCGCATCCTCCTCCTCCTCCTCTCTCCCTTCAGGCACCCACGTGGAGTCAGTGACCTCATCATCCCCTCCCTCTTCACCACTAGAGCAAACCTGGCAGTAAGCTGCAGCTGGTGGAAC
This sequence comes from Lithobates sylvaticus, assembly GCA_028564925.1. Taxonomy (NCBI): domain Eukaryota; kingdom Metazoa; phylum Chordata; class Amphibia; order Anura; family Ranidae; genus Lithobates; species Lithobates sylvaticus. The sequence goes on from CM053033.1 coordinate 98,171,884, forward strand.
AGTACTGCCAGATTGCTGTCCTTCAGCATCCCCTCTCTCTGCGCGCACACTACTGCCTTCCTCAAGCTGGGTATCATCATCCGAGCCTTCGAATCGTTGGGCATCCTCCTGGAGCATGTACCCAACACTGTGCTCAAACAGTTCGGGGGACTCCTCAGGAGGACATGGTGGGTCTAGGGAAGGGGTGGCTGATGATGCCATTGAGTACGTGTTGGCAGCTGCTCTGCCAGTACCCTCAGCCTGGGTGAGAGAGGATGAGGAGGATGAGGAGGGCTTGGTCATCCATTCTACCAAGCCTTCGGCACATTGCGGCTCCACATGTCCAGCTGCCGAAAACAAAGACAAGCGTGTCCCATGGCCACGTGCTGATGACGATGCACGACCACGTCCACGGCCAGCACTGTTGTCTCTAGAAACAGAGCCTGCCTGCCCTGTGTTCTTGCCTCGGCACGCTCTGCCTCTCCTTGGCGGTCTTCCAGCCATTGTAGTCGGTAGTGTATATAGTATAAAAAATAGAGCTCCTATGTGTGCTCACAACACACTGTAGGTCCTATGGGTGCTGACACTAACACACTATAAGTCCTATGGGTGCTGCTGACACAAAGACACTATAGGTACTATATGTGTGCTGCTGTCAAGAAAATATAGGAGCTCTGTGTGCTGCCACAAACACACTATAAGTCCTATGGGTGTTGCTGACACAAAGACACTATAGGTACTATATGTGTGCTGCTGTCAAGAAAATATAGGAGCTCTGTGTGCTGCCACTAACACACTAGAAGTCCTATGGGTGCCGCTGACACAATAGGTAGTATATGTGTGCTGCTGAGAAGAAAATATAGGAGCTCTGTGTGCTGCCACTAACACACTAGAAGTCCTATGGGTGCTGTTGAGAAGAAAATATAGGAGCTCTGTGTGCTGCCACTAACACACTAGAAGTCCTATGGGTGCTGCTGAGAAGAAAATATAGGAGCTCTGTGTGCTGCCACTAACACACTAGAAGTCCTATGGGTGCTGCTGACACAATAGGTAGTATATGTGTGCTGCTGAGAAGAAAATATAGGAGCTCTGTGTGCTGCCACTAACACACTAGAAGTCCTATGGGTAGTACAGAAAATGAATCTCAGGGATTTGAAGTACAGGAGCCGTATTGATCCTACATGTTACATTACTGGAATTTACATACTATTCAAGACCACACTGTTTAAGGAGCTGTGGTGAAGCAGAGTCCTACCAATCTCGTGCAGCGTGCAGCGAGACTTTACCCCACACACCACTGGGAGTCGCTATTACGCAATCTGGGGCTTCTTCTGGAGATTGTTGGTCACTATTTGTGGATTGCAGGATGATGGAGGATCTCCGATTCATCTTGACCTATTGACATGGGTGTCATCCCCAGTTCGACCTGAAATCCAGGAACTTAGCCCACTGCATTACCTATTATGCATATATTGGAAGTCAGCGTATTTCCCAGTTGGACAGCACCAGTTAAGGGAACAAGCCCGCACCAGTTGGATAGGGTGCAGGGCAGGGAGGGGGGTGGGAGTTATTTCAGTTATTGTTTTGATGTTTTTTTTTGTGCATACTAAATTCAGACAGCAGGTATCACCTCATGGAAAATGTTTATGTGAATGTTTATATACGCTATGGGAAATAATCCTATTGAGGCTGGGCTTGGGCACCGTGTACCCAAGTACCACGCGCATGAGGGAAATGTTGCCAAACATGACTATGCAAAATGATCCACGAAGCTCCAGTCCATGGCATCTTTAAAGTTTATCACATGGAATGTGAGGGGCGTTCGCGAGAAAATTAAGCGAGCGGCGGTCCTCACATTCCTCAAGAAACAATTCGCAGATGTGATAGCATTGACGGAAACGCATGTTGAGGGGAGCATCCAGATGGCACTTCGCCGTCCATGGATTGGGTGGGCGTTCCATTCTACCCACACATCCCATGCTAGAGGTGTCTCCGTTTTGATTGCTAAATCAGTTCATTTTGAGTTGTGTGAGTTGTCCACTGACACGCAGGGACGTTACGTATTCCTCTTAGCCAAGCTATATGGTGAACCCCTCCTTATACTGGCGTTCTACGTGCCTCCCCCATTCAATATCACCATAATAAGGGAGGGATTGTCCTTTATGGCCCATCATCCTACAATACCTGCAGTCTGGATGGGTGATTTCAATACCACGCTAAACCCAACTCTGGACAGGCTGCAATTGACTTCGCCCATCGTGAACACACCTACTGAAACCAAACTCTCTAGACTAATTTCCACCTTTCATTTAACAGACACGTGGCGCCACAAATTCCCGCACACACGGTCCTACTCTTGCTTTTCATCTACACACAACTCCATGTCCCGTATAGATTTCATACTGATATCCCATAGTTTAACACCACGACTGCTGGAGGCAGCATTCTGTCCCAGGACACTTTCGGACCACAGTCCCTATTGGATAACTCTGAGCATCCCTATTGATAAGCCGCCAAGGACTTGGCGTTTGAACCCGTTCTGGCTCACACTCCTACCGGAAGATGATGAGCTTGAGAACAAATTTAAATTGTACTTTACGGAAAATGATGACTCAGCGTCACCCTCTGCAGTATGGGACTCATTTAAGTTATTCGCTCGTTCAATGTTAATTACAGACATCAATAAGATCAAGGCGGATGCTGCCGCTGCCCTCAGTAAGGCAATGGCGGACTTGTCCACCACTGAGCACGATTTTGCCACTGATCCAACTCCCACGAAAGCCAACACGCTCAAATTACAAACTAGAGTAGCCACCCAACTCCAATTCCAAAAGGCAAGGCAAAAACTTTTTTTCTCCAAGCAGAAGATGTTTGAACATGGGAAGAAAGCAGGCAAGTTACTGGCGTATTTAGTACATAGTGAAGATAGACCCCCGGTGGTAATTACACTGCATGGCCCCGGAGGACAAGAAATCACAGATCCACCCACAGTAGCCTCCATGTTCAGAGATTTTTTTGCTGACCTATACAAAGCAACAGCTCCCACTGAGACAGACTCGGTGTCCCTCTTTTTTGAGGGTCTCGATCTTCCACAGCTATCAAACGAACAAATTGACATTTTGGAGGCACCCCTCACTGCGGACGAAATAACGACAGCTATAGCTAGTTTTGCCAGGTCTAAATCCCATGGTTCGGACGGACTCCCAATTGAATTCTATTCCCAATTCAGTGACACACTTATCCCCAAATTACTGGCATTATACAACCATCTCTTTGAGTCCCGAGTGCTACCCCTATCCATGACAGAGGCAACAATAGTATTAATTCCTAAACCAGGGAATGACCCGGGATACCCGGAGTCTTACCGCCCCATATCCTTGCTACAGGTTGACGTCAAAATATTAGCCAAGGTCTTATCCACTAGGCTCAATCAGGTCATACTATCACTGATCCACACAGACCAGGCAGGCTTTATGCCTGGTAGGAACACCTCATTCAACCTTAGGAAACTCTACATAAACATACAAGCCACACATGAAGAGGTGGGATCACGGGTAGTGGTGACTCTAGATACAGCAAAAGCGTTTGACTCAGTGGAGTGGAGTTATCTTTGGAGATGCTTGGAAGGCTATGGCTTTGGTCCCAAATATATCCAGTGGGTTCAATTACTGTATCAGGCACCTACGGCCAAGGTGGTGGCTAATGGGTGGCAGTCTCGAATGTTTGACCTCACCAGAGGCACGAGACAGGGATGCCCCCTATCCCCGTTACTATACGCCCTAGCGGCAGAACCCCTTGCGATATCCATCCGAGCAAATCCAGAGATTAGAGGACTGAGAATGGGCTCCTTAATTTAAAAAATTAAAAAATTAGTATGTATGCAGATGACACATTATTATACTTAGCTGATTCAGGTCCGTCACTGCAGACTGCACTCCGCACGATTGAACACTTCGGAATCTTCTCGGGGCTTAAAATTAACTGGGACAAATCTCAAATACTGCCACTCGACAGTTTCCCGCCCCTGGAATCCCAAGCCAGTCTACCATTACAGAGAGTCGCTTTCATCAAATACTTAGGGATCCATATATCTAGATCCCCTATAGACTACATTTCCCTGAACATAGAACCTCTTATCTCCTTGGTTAAATCTAAAGTAAGGATTTGGTCTCGACTCCCACTTGGGATTTAGGGTCGCATAAATTTAATTAAAATGGTCCTGCTTCCCAAGATACTCTATGAACTATGGCATACCCCAATATACCTCCCCCTGAAATATTTTAAATCTCTGGAGGCCCTTTTAAATCCCTTTGTGTGGGGGGGCCAACAGACACAAACTAGCGTGGCAGACCCTTAAGAATCCAACTGACCTGGGAGGCACGGCTCTCCCGACTTCAATTTGTACTATGTTGCCTCTCAGTTATCACAGCTATTCCACATAGACAAGACAGATAGCGAGAGATTCCTAACTCTCCTATGTCCAAAATGGGCGCAACATACCAAAGACCCACTATGTGCGATAGCAGTGGGCCCACAAGGACTGGAACAAGGGGGTCATAGACACACCACACTATACCAATATAGGAAAATATGGGACTTAGCCTCTTCTAAACTTAGCTGTCACGTACCTTAAGGCAGAGCCCGTATTGCAGGGAGCGGCCACTCGTAAACCCCTGGTTCGGGAGCCCCTGATAGGGAAGACAGGAGCTCGGGAGCACAGGGGAGCACAAGTGCCTGGCTGGTAAGCTGGGTAGAGGGCTGGAGATCTGTGCAGACGGGAACCAGGAGGTATCCTGTAGTCCAGCAGCAGGAGACACGCAGGTAATGTGCAGCAGACACAAGGAGGTGTCCTGTAGTCCAGCAGCAGGAAGCAAGCAGGTAATGTGCAGCAGACACAAGGAGGTGTCCTGTAGTCCAGCAGCAGGAAGCAAGCAGGTAATGTGCAGCAGACACAAGGAGGTGTCCTGTAGTCCAGCAGCAGGAAGCAAGCAGGTAATGTGCAGCAGACACAAGGAGGTGTCCTGTAGTCCAGCAGCAGGAAGCAAGCAGGTAATGTGCAGCAGACACAAGGAGGTGTCCTGTAGTCCAGCAGCAGGAAGCAAGCAGGTAATGTGCAGCAGACACAAGGAGGTGTCCTGTAGTCCAGCAGCAGGAAGCAAGCAGGTAATGTGCAGCAGACACAAGGAGGTGTCCTGTAGTCCAGCAGCAGGAAGCAAGCAGGTAATGTGCAGCAGACACAAGGAGGTGTCCTGTAGTCCAGCAGCAGGAAGCAAGCAGGTAATGTGCAGCAGACACAAGGAGGTGTCCTGTAGTCCAGCAGCAGGAAGCAAGCAGGTAATATGCAGCAGACACAAGGAGGTGTCCTGTAGTCCAGCAGCAGGAAGCAAGCAGGTAATGTGCAGCGGGTCTCAAACAGGCAGGGTCAAACACAGACGGGCAGATCAGGTACAAGGGAGCATCCAAAGGGGTAGTCAAAGTCCAGAACCGGGATCGGGGCAGGCAGAAGTCAGAAGAGTCAGAGACAAGCCAGGTTCAGCAGGGATCAGGTGAATCAGGTTTTGCTGGTAAACAGAGCACATACAGGGAACGCTGTTGATCGGGCAGCAAGGCAACAGGGACTGGGTTTGGTTTAAATAGCGCTCTTGGCGCCAAACAGCGTCAGGGCAGCCGCGCGCGCCCGGCGCCGCGCGTGCACGTGCGTGTTCCCGTGCGCGCTCGTGCGCGCTCCTGCGCGTCCGTGCGCACTGACAGTCGCGCTATTGCGCATGTGTGGGCGCAGCAGGCCCGTTCTGAGCCGGGGAATCCTTCTCCTCCTGGGGATGTTGGGACGCCCGCTGGAAGGGCTTTCCTGACATTGCCCCCCTCCAATGGGCAGCCTCAGGATGCCCAACTGGGCCCACTTACTTGGATTGGCTCTCCTGAAGGCCGAAATTAGCCTCTGAGCATGGATGTTAGCCTCTGGCTCCCAAGAATTCTCTTCCGGCCCGTAGCCCTTCCACTTTACAAGGTATTGAACCTGGCCATATCTATTCCTGCAGTCCACAATGGTTTCTACTTCAAATTCCTCCTCGCCATCGATAAGCACAGGTTCAGGAGGGCCGGTGTTCCGGCCAGCAAAGGGATCCGGAGTTGAAGGTTTTAGGAGGGCAACGTGGAAGACTGGGTGGATTCTGAATGAGTCAGGCAGTTTTAACTCGTACGCCACGTTATTGATTTTTCTAGTTACAGGAAAAGGACCCACAAACTTTGGCCCCAACTTCTTGGAAGGACACGCCAGTTTCAGGTTTTGGGTGGACAGCCAAACCAAGTCTCCCGGCTTTAGGTTGAGGTCCCCTCTCCTCCTCTTGTCAAATATCGCCTTGTTTCGTTCCTGGGTCTTCAGTATCGTCTCCTGAAGTAACTTGTTATTGGTGCTGAAAAAATTCAGGGTTTCCTGGGCTGCTGGCACAGAGCACTCTGGGATGCTGTTGGACAAGAACAGAGGGTGAAACCCGTAATTTGAAAAAAATGGAGACTGGTTGGTTGCAGAATGAACAGAGTTATTGTATGCAAACTCGGCAAGAGGTAGGAGGGGGACCCAGTTATCTTGAGAAAAACATGAGTAGCATCGCAGGTACTGTTCCAAGGTCTGGTTGGTACGTTCGGTCTGACCGTTGGTCTGGGGATGGTAAGCGGAGGAGAATAGGAGGTTGATCTTCAGGGCCGCACATAATGCCCTCCAGAACCTGGACGTAAATTGCACCCCTCGGTCAGACACGATATTGGCTGGGATTCCGTGGAGCCTTACAATCTCCTTGATGAAGACTCTTGCGGTCTCAGGAGCTGAGGGGGTGCCTTTCATGGGTAAGAAGTGGGCCATCTTGGAGAACCTGTCTACTACCACAAAAATGGTCGTGAAGTCTTCAGAAGGGGGCAATTCGACAATGAAGCCCATGGAGATCATCCTCCATGGCTTCTCCGGGACTGGAAGGGGGTTCAACAAGCCCCAGGCTCTTGTCTTGCTGCCCTTGTTCTGGTTACACGTGGTACATGACTCGACGTATGCCCTGCAGTCCTTTAGAAGGTTGGGCCACCAAAAGGTGCGCAGGAGAAGATCAGCGGTCTTGCGGGCACCAAAGTGGCCGGCCAATTCATGGTCGTGGCAGGATTTCAGGGCGGCCACCCGTGACTGTTGAGGAACGAAGATCTTCTCCTCATGCCACAGCAGACCGTCTCTAGGCTGCAAGGAACTGCCCGGCTGGTGAGGGATCAAAGCGGAGGCTTGTTTAATTTCGGATAGAAGATCTTCATGCAGAAGAAGGAAGTTACCTGGGGTAAGTATGGTGTCTGGAGGTGGCGGAACTGTGGACTCACTGAACATTCGTGATAGAGCATCAGGTTTGGTATTCTTGGATCCGGGCCTGAAGGTGATGTGAAATGAAAATCTGGTGAAGAAAAGTGCCCATCTAGCCTGGCGGGGTCTCAACCTCTTGGCTACTTTTAAGTATTCCAGATTCTTATGGTCCGTGTAGACCAGGATAGGATGGGCGGCTCCTTCCAGGAGATAACGCCACTCCTCGAGCGCGGCCTTGATGGCCAGTAGCTCTCTATCCCCGACATCGTAATTTCTCTCTGCTTCGGACAGCTTATGGGAGAAAAAGGCCACCGGATGGAGGAGCGCCTTAGGGCCTTGTCTCTGGGAGAGGACTGCCCCTACCGCCACTTCAGAGGCGTCGACCTCCAAGATGTAAGGGAGTGCAGGATCCGGGTGTTTTAAGACAGAGTCCGACACGAACTGGTCCTTTAATGTTGAAAAGGCAGATTGAGCTTCAGGAGACCACTGGAACTTGGTACCTTGCTTGGTCAGTCTCGTGATGGGGGCAATGATGTTGGAAAACCCCTTAATAAATTTGCAATAGAAATTCGCGAATCCTACGAATCGCTGAATTCCCTTCTTGACCGTGGGGGCACGCCAATCCAAGATGGCAGACACCTTTTGCGGATCCATCTTAATCCCATCTACTGAAATGACCAAGCCTAAGAACTGGATACTTTGACGTTCGAACTCACACTTTTCAGGCTTCGCATACAGGCCATGCTGGCGAAGACGGGTCAAGACCTTCCTGACGTTTTCCCTGTGAGTAGGCAGCCTCTCTGAGAGAAAATCAAGATGTCATCCAAGTAGACAATAACAAATAAGTCAAGATAGTCTCTAAAAATGTAATTTACAAAATGTTGAAACGTAGCAGGGGCGTTGCAGAGCCCAAATGGCATCACCAGGTATTCGTAGTGTCCGAAGCGGGTGCGAAAGGCAGTCTTCCATTCGTCCCCGCTTCGGATACGGACCAGGTTATATGCCCCACGGAGATCTAATTTGGTAAACACCACAGCTGTACCAAGCCTCTGGAATAGTTCTGGTACCAGGGGCAGAGGGTACCGATTCTTAATTGTAATTTTGATCAAGTCCCGGTAGTCTACGCAGGGGCGTAGAGAGTGATCCTTTTTCTCTACAAAGAAAATCCCTGCTCCGGCTGGGGAGGTAGAAGGTTGTATAAACCCCGTTCGCAGGTTATCATCGATGTATGCTTTGAGAGTCTCCAACTCCAGTCCTGTTAAAGGGAAGATTCTCCCAAAGGGAATTTCTGCACCTGGTAAAAGTTCAATTGGGCAGTCATAGGGCCTGTGTGGAGGGAGTGTCTCTGCCCCTTTTTGACTGAACACGTCCAAAAAACTGTGGTATTCTTCCGGGACAGCCCTACGGGCCTCAACGTCAACCTCTAGACAGAGCAGAGAGGGTGAGACGTTGGTGGTCCCTTGCAGGCAGTGCTGACAGCAGTAGGGGGAGAGGAAGCTGATACTCCCCGTGGGCCAGTTGATTTGAGGATTATGGGCCTTGAGCCAGGGTATGCCCAGGATAACAGGGAACAGAGGGGACTCAATGATGTCCAGGCGTAGTAGTTCTCTGTGGTTACCCGCAATGGTAGCGTGTAGAGGAACCGTCTCTTGGGTCACAGGTCCAGATCTGATAGCCGACCCATCGGCTAGACGTACCGACAGTCCTCTGGCTCGGGGACGTAAAGGAACTCGAAATTTGCGGGCAAATGTCTGGTCCATGAACCCACTACAGGCTCCAGAGTCAATTATGGCGGGGACCAGAGTATTCCCTCCTGGGAGCTGTAGGGAAAGGGAAACAGTCAGGTGAGACGCATTATTAAGTACTGCAGGCAGAACAGTGGAAAACAGAGAGGAGTGCTAACAGGACTTCGCGGGACAGGCCCTCACGTAATGTCCGGGTTCCCCACAGTAGAGGCAAAGGTTCTGGATTCGCCTGCGTTGTCGCTCCTCTGTGGTCAGGGAAGGCAAAGGACGCCCAGTTGCATAGGCTCAGAGGGTGCAGTTGCGGGGCGGCCAGAAGGGTAGGGTACCCGGGGTAGCATCCACACCGGACGGGAAGGACCGGCCGTACGCTCAGTCCTACGCTCCCTCAGACGCCTGTCTATCTGAGTGGACAGGTTGATCAGGTCTTCGAGAGTCTCAGGGATGCCCACTCTGGCCAACTCGTCCTTCAAAGACTCGGAGAGGCCCATACGGAATTGATGACGCAGAGCTGCGTCATTCCAGCTCGTATCGGCGCTCCAGCGCCTAAACTCGGATGCATAGTCCTCTGCAGCCCTACGGCCCTGTTGTAGGGAAAATAATGCTGCTTCGGCAGTTGCTGCCTGTTGTGGGTCTTCGTAGAGGATGCCCATGGCCTGGAAAAAGGTGTTCAGATTGCTGAGGCATTCGTGCTTCTGTTCCACCAGGCGGTGGGCCCAGGCCTGGGGCTCCCCTTGTAGCAGGGAGACCACAAACCCCACCTTGGTGGACTCAAGGGAAAAGGTTCGGGGTTGGAGTACAAAAAAGAGTTCACAGGCGTTGCGGAATGCCCTATATCTGTTCCGGGCCCCGGAGAATCTATCCGGAGTGGGGACCCTGGGCTCAGGAGGCAGCATAACCACCGAGGGTGCAGGTGATGCGTTGAGCGCTGTTGGGCCTGAGGTGGCTAGGGTCTGCACGCGTTCCTCTAGGCGGGAGTACCCCTCCTGTAGGGAGTTGACGGCCTGTGTCAGTCCGGCCAGGTGACGGCATAAGTCCTCCCTAGCCGTGGCTCCCTGCATGGGCTCAGTCATGGCTGCCCGATACTGTCACGTACCTTAAGGCAGAGCCCGTATTGCAGGGAGCGGCCACTCGTAAACCCCTGGTTCGGGAGCCCCTGATAGGGAAGACAGGAGCTCGGGAGCACAGGGGAGCACAGGGGAGCACAAGTGCCTGGCTGGTAAGCTGGGTAGAGGGCTGGAGATCTGTGCAGATGGGAACCAGGAGGTATCCTGTAGTCCAGCAGCAGAAGACAAGCAGGTAATGTGCAGCAGACACAAGGAGGTGTCCTGTAGTCCAGCAGCAGGAAGCAAGCAGGTAATGTGCAGCAGACACAAGGAGGTGTCCTGTAGTCCAGCAGCAGGAAGCAAGCAGGTAATGTGCAGCAGACACAAGGAGGTGTCCTGTAGTCCAGCAGCAGGAAGCAAGCAGGTAATGTGCAGCAGACACAAGGAGGTGTCCTGTAGTCCAGCAGCAGGAAGCAAGCAGGTAATGTGCAGCAGACACAAGGAGGTGTCCTGTAGTCCAGCAGCAGGAAGCAAGCAGGTAATGTGCAGCGGGTCTCAAACAGGCAGGGTCAAACACAGACGGGCAGATCAGGTACAAGGGAGCATCCAAAGGGGTAGTCAAAGTCCAGAACCGGGATCGGGGCAGGCAGAAGTCAGAAGAGTCAGAGACAAGCCAGGTTCAGCAGGGATCAGGTGAATCAGGTTTTGCAGGTAAACAGAGCACATACAGGGAACGCTGTTGATCGGGCAGCAAGGCAACAGGGACTGGGTTTGGTTTAAATAGCGCTCTTGGCGCCAAACAGCGTCAGGGCAGCCGCGCGCGCGCTCCCGCGCGTGCCCGGCGACGCGCGTGCACGTGCGTGTTCCCGTGCACGCTCGTGCGCGCTCCTGTGCGTCCGTGCGCACTGACAGTCGCGCTATTGCGCATGTGTGGGCGCAGCAGGCCCGTTCTGAGCCGGGGAATCCTTCTCCTCCTGGGGATGTTGGGACGCCCGCTGGAAGGGCTTTCCTGACATTAGCATTCCACAGTACAATGATTACACGCCTCTTTGGCATAACAAAAACCTACCTGAGTTCACCACAATACAGGATGTGGGGGTATGGGCCAGACAGGGAGTGGTCTATTTGCACCACATACTAAAAGATGGACGCCTTAAAACTTTTGACTCACTCAGAAATTAATTCCTCATCCAAAACCGAATGTTCTTTAGATTTTTACAAATCCGCCATGCGACGCAGTCTCAGTTTCCTGAATCAATCCCAGACTCTACTCCTAATGTTATCATGGCAGTGATTAAGGGCACAGACCCCCACAAGTTAATTTCAGCATTTTATAATATGCTATCCACCCCCATTGCTACCAAAATAGAATATGATTTGAAACCTAGGTGGGAGAGAGAAGTGGGTCCAATGGAGGATGAGGAGTGGGAGGAGGCATTGGAGGCCTGCAAGGCGGTGTCCCCCAACCTATCGGACCGTCTATCACAGCTCTATATTCTACATAGGGCATATCTTACACCCCTTAAGCCCCATACACACGCTCGGATTATCCGAGGACCAGGTCCGTCGGATCATGTCCGTCATACTTTGTCCGATGTTGGTTTTGCGTACACACGGTCGGATTTGGTGTGATCGGACCGTGTTGTCGGAAAATCAATCCAGCAGGAGATAGGACTTTGTCCGTCGGACAATACGACGTACACTGTCCGATGGTGCATACACACGGTCTGATTTTTCAACAACATTGTCCGATCAGACAGAATCCATGCGAAAATCCGACCGTGTGTATGGGGCTTTAGAGTGGCGAGATATAAACGGACTCAATCCACAACATGTCTACTGTGTGGATTGGAAACAGGCACATTTTTTCATCTGATCTGGGCCTGCCCCAGGATACAGGGGTTGTGGAAGAAAATTGTAGCATTTTTACATGATACCATGGGCTCACCCCTGGCACCTGACCCAAAACAGTGCCTTCTCGGAATCCTACCTGATACCATTGACAAATATACAAAAATATTTCTCCACGAGACACTATTCTCAGCTAGGAAAATTATAGCTAAAAAATGGATGAGACAATCACCCCCCAAAATGGTAGAGTGGAAACTTGAAGTGAACAATACTTTACCATACAAGAAATGTATATATATTAACAGAGGCTGTCCTGACAAATATAGTAAAATATGGGACCATTGGTTACAAGAATCTGATACCTGCGTGTAGTGTAGTAAAACCATAACAGCCTGAAACAACACCTAAGGCAAGTACCTTTGAATATAAATTAATTTTATTTAAAACATGCCCACTCTTAGAATTCATACTCATGACAAATGTACCTGCTTTCTTATATACATTATTTGTGATATGCAATGTAACATTTTTTTAAGTTTCTGCATGAAGCCAATATAACATGTATGCACCGTATATTTAATAAAAACCTTTGTTCAACGTTAAAAAAAAAAGAAGTCCTATGGGTGCTGCTGACACAATAGGTAGTATATGTGTGCTGCTGAGAAGAAAATATAGGAGCTCTGTGTGCTGCCACTAACACACTAGAAGTCCTATGGGTGCTGCTGACACAATAGGTAAAATATGTGTGCTGCTGTCAAGAAATATAGGAGCTCTGTGTGCTGCCACTAACACACTAGAAGTCCTATGGGTGCTGCTGACACAATAGGTAGTATATGTGTGCTGCTGAGAAGAAAATATAGGAGCTCTGTGTGCTGCCACTAACACACTAGAAGTCCTATGGGTGCTGCTGACACAATAGGTAGTATATGTGTGCTGCTGAGAAGAAAATATAGGAGCTCTGTGTGCTGTCACTAACACACTAGAAGTCCTATGGGTGCTGCTGACACAATAGGTAAAATATGTGTGCTGCTGTCAAGAAAATATAGGAGCTCTGTGTGCTGCCACTAACACACTAGAAGTCCTATGGGTGCTGCTGAGAAGAAAATATAGGAGCTCTGTGTGCTGCCACTAACACACTAGAAGTCCTATGGGTGCTGCTGAGAAGAAAATATAGGAGCTCTGTGTGCTGCCACTAACACACTAGAAGTCCTATGGGTGCTGCTGACACAATAGGTAGTATATGTGTGCTGCTGAGAAGAAAATATAGGAGCTCTGTGTGCTGCCACTAACACACTAGAAGTCCTATGGGTGCTGCTGACACAATAGGTAAAATATGTGTGCTGCTGTCAAGAAAATATAGGAGCTCTGTGTGCTGCCACTAACACACTAGAAGTCCTATGGGTGCTGCTGACACAATAGGTAGTATATGTGTGCTGCTGAGAAGAAAATATAGGAGCTCTGTGTGCTGCCACTAACACACTAGAAGTCCTATGGGTGCTGCTGACACAATAGGTAGTATATGTGTGCTGCTGAGAAGAAAATATAGGAGCTCTGTGTGCTGCCACTAACACAATAGAAGTCCTATGGGTGCTGCTGACACAATAGGTAGTATATGTGTGCTGCTGAGAAGAAAATATAGGAGCTCTGTGTGCTGCCACTAACACACTAGAAGTCCTATGGGTGCTGCTGAGAAGAAAATATAGGAGCTCTGTGTGCTGCCACTAACACACTAGAAGTCCTATGGGTGCTGCTGAGAAGAAAATATAGGAGCTCTGTGTGCTGCCACTAACACACTAGAAGTCCTATGGGTGCGGCTGACACAATAGGTAGTATATGTGTGCTGCTGAGAAGAAAATATAGGAGCTCTGTGTGCTGCCACTAACACACTAGAAGTCCTATGGGTGCTGCTGACACAATAGGTAGTATATGTGTGCTGCTGAGAAGAAAATATAGGAGCTCTGTGTGCTGCCACTAACACACTAGAAGTCCTATGGGTGCTGCTGACACAATAGGTAAAATATGTGTGCTGCTGTCAAGAAAATATAGGAGGTGTCTCACAGAAAATGTTCTGTTATATCTGCTCATGACTTGTGATATGCGATATAGTTACTTTTGCATTATTCCTGTAATACATTTTGACTTGTACCTTGTTGGCCCTTGTGGGCCCTGTTCCTTGCAATAAAAAAAAAAAAAAAATATAGGAGCTCTGTGTGTTGCCACTAACACACTAGAAGTCCTATGGGTGCTGCTGACACAATAGGTAGTATATGTGTGCTGCTGAGAAGAAAATATAGGAGCTCTGTGTGCTGCCACTAACACACTAGAAGTCCTATGGGTGCTGCTGACACAATAGGTAGTATATGTGTGCTGCTGAGAAGAAAATATAGGAGCTCTGTGTGCTGCCACTAACACAATAGAAGTCCTATGTGTGCTGCTGACACAATAGGTAGTATATGTGTGCTGCTGAGAAGAAAATATAGGAGCTCTGTGTGCTGCCACTAACACACTAGAAGTCCTATGGGTGCTGCTGAGAAGAAAATATAGGAGCTCTGTGTGCTGCCACTAACACACTAGAAGTCCTATGGGTGCTGCTGACACAATAGGTAGTATATGTGTGCTGCTGAGAAGAAAATATAGGAGCTCTGTGTGCTGCCACTAACACACTAGAAGTCCTATGGGTGCTGCTGACACAATAGGTAGTATATGTGTGCTGCTGAGAAGAAAATATAGGAGCTCTGTGTGCTGCCACTAACACACTAGAAGTCCTATGGGTGCTGCTGAGAAGAAAATATAGGAGCTCTGTGTGCTGCCACTAACACACTAGAAGTCCTATGGGTGCTGCTGACACAATAGGTAGTATATGTGTGCGGCTGAGAAGAAAATATAGGAGCTCTGCGTGCTGCCACTAACACACTAGAAGTCCTATGGGTGCTGCTGAGAAGAAAATATAGGAGCTCTGTGTGCTGCCACTAACACACTAGAAGTCCTATGGGTGCTGCTGACACAATAGGTAGTATATGTGTGCTGCTGAGAAGAAAATATAGGAGCTCTGTGTGCTGCCACTAACACACTAGAAGTCCTATGGGTGCTGCTGAGAAGAAAATATAGGAGCTCTGTGTGCTGCCACTAACACACTAGAAGTCTTATGGGTGCTGCTGACACAAAGACACTATAGGTAGTATATGGATGGGACAGAAGGTTGGGACAGAAGTTGGGGTGCAATGCTGTGCTAACAGCACTGCGGTTGGTGCTACTGCAATACTGTACTAACAGTACGCACGCACCAGACTAAACCCCAGCAGCAGCTAATAACACACTAACTGTGCAATCAGCAGCAATGAACGATCACTAATGATGAATGACTCAGGCAGCAATGGTACTCAGGCAGCAATGGTTTAGCAAAGAAATAGCCAATGGTTTAGCAAAGAAATAGCAATCAAGCAAAGACAGAATCAGCAGACTGCTCTCTCCTAAAGCCGGAACACATGTGACCGGGGCCGACGGCGTGGCGGCCTTTTAAATGGTGGGGCGTGTACTAAAGCCCCTGAGCTTTAATTGGCTACAGGCGTCCTTGCTCTCCGAGTTTCCGGCGCTGTGATTGGCCAAGCATGCAGGGTCACAGTGCATGCTTGGCCAATCATCAGCCAGCAATGCACTGCGCTGGCCGCGCCGGCCGCAATGCATTGTGGGGCCGCTCGCATCACACGAATGTGATGCGAACGGCCCAAATAGTTCTGGGCTCGCCGAGCGAGCGAACGCCCGGTGCTCGATTCGAACGTGGGTTCGAATCGAGCACCGGGCCCATCCCTAACCATCAAATCAGGTAATAATAAAACTCCTATAATTTATCAAAGTCCATATAATGTCAGTTAATTCCCAAATTTGTAACCAATGATAGCCCTAATTTAGGGCTTTTACATATTCATTCTTATGTCAAAATAAACATTAAGCCAAATAAAGCTTTATATGTATTTTTAGTCAGTCACATTACTATTACTTACTCAAATTAATTAACCTCCTAGGCGCCTCCCACCATCCAGTTTATTCTTGTCCGTGTCTACTATCAATTATCTTTTAAACTTAATGTAAGTACTGAGACTACAGTTCCAATCACAATGCTACACCTATGAATTGTGGGACTCAAATCCCTGCAATGGGTATCATTGTATATGATTAATAGTACATGGCGCAACTGATAATAATTCTAAATCGATCTATATTGCTAGGTCTAGTGTGTCTCCTGCTTCCGTTTGGCTAGTTCTCCTCTGGTGACTCTGCCCAAGCTGCGCATGTTTCCCAGTAAATACCCTCCTGGTATTCAATAGGTACCGTATTTATCGGCGTATAACACGCACTTTTTTACCCTGAAAATAGAGGGTAAATTGTGCCTGCGTGTTATACGCCGATATATATATATAAATATTCTTTTAACAGGGGGCGTCCGCCCCAGGGTGCTACCTATTGGGAGGCTATCAGACCAGCCGCCCGCCTCTCCGGGCCGCGGAACAGCGCTGCCAGCTCGGGGGGAGCGGAGGACATTCCTGCATTGCCCAGCCCTTAGTGTGCGGCTGTGTTGCTCGAGCGGCGCAGATTACCTTATCGCCGCTCGTTGTGCCTGCTCTCCTCCTCCCGCTCCGCCTCCTCCTTGTGTGTAGCTTGTGATTGTAGGAGGCGAGCGGACACGTGACCGTCAATGAAACAGAGGAGAGCAGTCACATGACCGGGTCCACCATAGAGCGCGGCGTTGATGGCGGTAATTAGCGGAATTTTTTGATTTGCGGTGGGTGGCACGGGAGGAGCGGTGTATGGGAAGGGGCTGACATGCTGTAAAGTTTTCTCAAATTTGGAGTGTGCATGCAGCGCTGGGAGTGCAGGGGGGGGTCTTCATAATGAAAGGAGGTCCATGTGTTGTACTGGGGTCCATGTGTTGTACTGGGGTCCATGTGTTGTACAGTGGGTCCATGTGTTGTACAGGGGTCCATGTGTTGTACAGGGGTCCATGTGTTGTACAGGGGTCCATGTGTTGTACTGGGGTCCATGTGTTGTACAGGGGTCCATGTGTTGTACAGGGGTCCATGTGTTGTACTGGGGTCCATGTGTTGTACTGGGGTCCATGTGTTGTACTGGGGTCCACGTGTGCTACAGGGGTCCACGTGTGCTACAGGGGTCCACGTGTGGTACAGGGGTCCATGTGTTGTACAGGGGTCCATGTGTTGTACAGGGGTCCATGTGTTGTACAGGGGTCCATGTGTGGTACAGGGGTCCATGTGTTGTGCAGGGGGTCCATGTACTATGCAGGGGGGCTGTGTAAAAAAAAAAATTCTGAAAATTCCCTCTTAAATTGGGGTGCGTGTTATACGCCGGCGCGTGTTATACGCCGATAAATACGGTAAGTGTCTCTGGGTGTTGGGCTGCCTGGGGAGATGGGAACTAATAGATTCTGTTTGCTGTCTATTCTGTTCAGTCATGAAATGTATTGCTCTAATAATTAATTGTCTTTTCAAAAAAACTTACATGCATTTACTGTCTCATATTTAGATCAACTATCTGACTAGCAGGCCTACCCTGAATAAGCCATTGTAATGGCGAAACATGTCGGCAAACTTATAGCCTGCATCACCAACTAAGTCCTATGCTGATTTGGACTTATGGTTGTATTGAATCAACTCACTGAATGTATTTAGACATTGATATGTATATCTTTATTGCAAATTCCTTATACAATTACTGGGGGCTTAGAGCACTATCTTCATATTCTAAATATACAGAAATTGAAACTTGTTTAAAATTCTTTTAATATTTTCTAATAAAAACTTTTTTTGCAAAATGCACTGAATTGTTGACAAACACTTATTTGGCACTGCTATAATCCCATTGTTCTACTCCTTCTATAAAACCAAAGAAGCAATACGGAATACAGACAGGGAATCTCTTTTGAAATGAAAACATCGGGTTTTACTAGACAACATAGGCAATTTGAAAAAATGATTAAAGAACATTGGTCATTGTTGCTCAAGGACAAAGACCTAGTTAAGGTCTTACCTTTTGTGCCATAGTTCATTTACACTAAACCTCCAACTCTGAGATTGAGGCTTGCACACAATGTCGTAAACCCACCTGAGAAACTTTGCACCTTTTTGGATCAGACTGGTTTCTTCAGTTGCGGGAAGTGTGTTTGCCGTACCTCTCACCACAGGGTGTGGAAAACAACACACTTTACGTCTTCTGTTCAAGGTAAAACATATGAAATCAACAAATTCATTACCTGTGGAACCACCCACATGACATATCTTTTAGCCTACCCTTGCGGGTTACAATACGTGGGGAGAACCACCAGAAAATTGCGTATTAGATTAAGAGAGCATGTTAATAGAATTAGAAAAGGCTTCAAACATCATAGTCTTTCCAATCATTTCAGACTTTCACAACCTTGATCCAAGGGGTTTGAAGTTCTGCATTAAATCGATAGAGTTGAACAGCACTGGAGGGGCTCCAACCTTAAAAAAGCGATATCGCAGAACGAAACCCAGTGGATACATAGGTTGGGTACCCTTAGTCCACAAGGCCTCAACATTGAACTTGATTTAAATAGTTTTTTTAATCTAATTGGTGATATCATTTATTTACATAATATTATATTTATTCATTATTAATTTTCATTTTTATTTTTATTTAAAAAAAATAATAATTTAAATTTACATTTTATTATTTTTTTCTTTTAATTTATTTGTTTTTTATTTTATATTTTTAAATTTTTTTTGTTTATTTTATTTTTATTTATTTTATTTTGTTTTTCTCTTTAATTTTATTCTTCACCAATATCAATATGAATCAAATATCTTTAGTAATTAATTTTGGGAATCTTTTATATATATTATATTTTTTATATTTTATAAATATAATTCTGCTCAAATTGTAAATGTATTATTGTATATTTTATAAATTTGTTTCTCATCATGTTACGTTATGTCTCAGAATATGTAATCCAGTATTAAAGTTTTACTGTTCAATTAAGACAGGAAATTATGTAGTTTGGAAGTGAAGTGATTAAGGTATACACTGGAAGGTTTGTTTTCCATTGGTTGTTTAGCTGGGAGGCGGCAGCCTTTTAGCATATATATACACCTTTTACACAATACCGGAACTAATGTCCTTGATGACGCTCTGGAGGAGGGGCGAAACGCATCAACCTAATTCCGGTATTCAGAACCAGTGACGCTGCTTCCGGTTGCCATGGAACACACGCCACATGTGCGGACCCGGAAACACGCTTATGCCTGTATTTCGTCTCGTGAGTGACTTAGATTAACAGCACAGTGACAGTTTTTTAAGCAGTACTTCACATGAATTTCTCTTATTTCCTCATTTCGGCATATTTATCCTTTGGACTATTCTGGGAGCCTCACGGATGGAATCTTCACACAGCACCTTAATTCCCTCATGTGCTTTATCTGACCCCTGGACTGAAAAGCTGCGGGTCAAACAGCTCTGGTGAGTGGGGTTACCAGAGGGGACCGTCGCTCTAAGGATCCTGCTTTCTCGTCCTATTTGAATGCACTTAGCACTTTATATCATTGGTTCATGTGATATATATATATATATATATATATATATATATATACTTTTTGACATTTCATTTGTCACATATTTAGCACCTTATATTGCATTCAGCATTTTATGTGATATGTGATTGGCACATTATTTTATTCACTAGCACTTATCTGCTAGCGCAGTTTATATTTTTCTGTTATTTAACATAACAGGATAGTCACTCAGCATCAGCATCAGCATCAGCATCAGCATAGGCAGTCTTGAAGGGATGTGACATTTCAAAAAAAATTATTCGGTTACATCAGCTTCAGGTGCTTGGTAGCTGGTGGTGATCCAAGACTGATTAATATTTATGAAGGTCAGTCGATCAACCGAGTCGGTGGACAGGCGCACCCTGTGATCGGTTACAAAGCCTCCAGCAGCACTGAATGTGCGTTCCGAAAGAACAGGCCAGTAGCTCAATTGCATACTGTGCAAGCTCTGGCCAGTGATCCATCCTCAAGACCCAGTAACCCAAAGGATTTTCGGTGGGAAAGGTGTCCAAGTCTGACCTTGCCCCTAGGTATTCCTGCACCATGTAAATCAGACGCTGGCGATAGTTGATGGAACGATCATACCTTGGGGCTGCAGACTACAAAATTGTGGTAACGCATCGGTCAGACAGCCACCTTCTCCACAGCTCCATTTGTGACTGACCGAAGCCTCAGCAACACGTTGTCCAGGACCAGGAGTTTGTAACCTCCCAGTCTCTGGGAACGTGTTGCACAGACCTTTCTGCAAGGCCTCCCAGAGATGTCTCATCCTCTGCGTCGGCAAGGTCCGCAACCTTACCCTTGTACAGTGGATCAAGGAGAGTTTCCAGCCAGTAATGATCCCTCTCCTTGATCCGAAGAATACAAGGATCCTTCCGCAGGCTTTGCAGGATCAGGGAGGCCATGCAGCGTAGTTTAGCTGAAGCATTCGGTCCGGAGTCCTCTGGGTCACTAAGGACGACATGATCCGCAGCCACCTCCTCCCAGCCACGTACAAGTCCATGGGTTTCTTGGGACTGTAAATCATCCCTAAACGACTGCTGCTGCTGCTGCTGCTGCTGTTGAGTGCCAGTCTCCACCTCCATGCTGACACAATCCTCCTCCTCCTCGTCCTCTTCCTGTGTGATCAGGGGGACAGCAGGAACACTGTCTGGATAAAGGGGGCCTTGAGAGGCAAGGAAGTCCTCCTCTTCCTGCCTCTGTTCTGCCTCAAGTGCCCTGTCCATTATTCCATGCAGCGTGTGCTCCAACAGGTGAACAAGAAGTACAGTGTCACTGATGCATGCACTGTCACTGCTCACCATCCTCGTGGCCTCCTCAAATGTTGACAGGACAGTGCATGCATCCCTGATCATGGCTCACTGGCGTGGGGAAAAAAACCGAGCTCCCCTGACCCTGTCCTTGTGCCGTAGTCGCACAGGTACTAATTGATGGCCCTCAGCTGCGTGTGCAGCCGCTGCAGCATGGCCAACGTTGAGTTCCACCTGGTGGGCATGTCACAGATAAGGCGGTTCTTGGGCAGGTTCAACTCCTTTTGGAGCTCAGCCAGCTGAGCACTGGCATTATATGATTGGCGGAAATGCGCACAGACTTTCCTGGCCTGCCTCAGGACATCCTGTAAGCCCGGGTACCTGCCCAAGAACCGCTGCACCACCAAGTTAAGGACGTGAGCCACACAGGGTACATGGGTCAGTTGTCCCTGTCGGAGGGCGGAGAGGAGGTTGGTGCCATTGTCGCAAACCTGGCTTAAGCTGGCGTGGCGTCAACGACTTCTCAGACTGCCCCTGCAGAGCTGACAGAACCTCTGCCCCAATTTGGCTCCTGTCCCCCAAACACACCAGCGCAAGCACGGCATGGCATCTTTTTGCCTGCGTACTTGCGTAGCCCCTTGAACGCCTACGGAGCACCGCCGGTTCTGAGGACAAAGCACAGGAAGAGGCCATGGAGGAAGAAGAAGAGGAGGGGTGGAGGAATGAGGTGTGTCACAACCAGTAGTAGCATTTTGGAGGCGTGGTGGCGGAACAACCTCCAACACTACTGAACCTTGTCCTGCATCCTTCCCAGCTGCCAGAAAAGTCACCCAATGCGCCGTGAAAGATAGGTAACGTCCCTGTCCATGCGTCAGCGGTAATATGCACTTTACCGCTGACCCCCCTGTCCAGCGAGGCATGGATATTGCCTTCCACATGTCGGTAGAGAGCCGGAATCGCCTTCCGTGAGAAAAAGTTGCGTTTGGGAACCTGCCACTGAGGAACCGCACATTGCACAAACTCAAGGAAAGGGGCAGAGTCTACCAACTGAAAAGGCAGCAGTTGAAGTGCTAGCAATTTAACCAAGATAGCATTCAACCGCTGGGCATGTGGATGGCTGGGAGTGAACTTCTTTCGACGGTCCAGCAGCTGGGGCAGGGAAATTTGCCTGCTACAATCGGACATCAGAGTGCCCGCAAGTAGTTGGCTGTGACACACCTAATTCTACACATTCATTCCTCTTAGTGCAGCTTTCAGAGGGGACTGAAGGTATAGTGGGGTTGGAGATCCCAGCTGATGAGGAGCAAGGAGAGGTCCGCTTTGTTCTTTGGTGTGGGTCTTTAAGGTACACTTGCCAACGAGCTGCATGGCAGGTCAACATATGTCTGGTCAAGCATGTGGTTCCCAAGCGGCTGATGTTTTGGCCACGCGAGATACGCTTGAGACATATGTTGCAAATAGCAGCGGTGCGATCTGATGCACTCGTCTCAAAAAAGGCCCACACCAAAAGAACTTTTGTAATAACGTGCAAAGGCAGCGCCCTGCACAGGCGGAGCTCTGCGATGTGATTCAGTCGGTGTGCTGCCCTTAAGCTGGACCCCGGAGGGCATCCTGCCTCTTCCTACCCCTCCTCCTCCTCCTCTCTCCTATCAGGCACCCATGTGGAGTCAGTGACCTCATCATCCCCTCCCTCTTCATCACTGGAGCAAACCTGGCAGTATGCTGCAGCTGGTGGAACATGACTGTCAGATTGATGTCCTTCTTGAGCATCTCCTCTCTCTGGGCTCACGCTACTGCCTTCCTCTAGCTGGGTATCATCATCAGAGCCTTCAAAACGCTGGGCATCCTCCTGGAGCATGTACCCAACACTGTGGTCAAACAATTCGGGGGACTCCTCAGGAGGACATGGTGGGTCTAGGGAAGGAGTGACTGATGCCATTAAGACGAGGGAAGAGGACGCATTGACAGATGCTTTGCCAGTACCCTGAGCCTGGGTGAGAGAGGATGAGGAGGGCTTAATCATCCACTCTACCAAGTCTTTGGCATTTTGCGGCTCAGCACGTCCAGCTGCCAAAAATAAGGACAAGCGTGTCCCATGGCCACGTGCTGATGACGAGCACTGTGGCCTCTAGACACAGAGCCTGCTTGCCCGATTTTATTGCCTCGTGAATGTCTGCCTCTCCTTGTTGGCCTTCCAGACATACTAATGGCCTGCAGGGAGATGAGAACACCAGCAATTGGGGGTATCTTCAGATGTATACTGTGCAGGGGGCACAATACACCCACTGTAACTGCCTGTGGTATAGCGACAGAACAACTACAGCAATTGGGGGTAGCTTCAGGTGTATACTGTATTGGGGGCACAATACACCCACTGTAACTGCCTGTGATATAGCAACAGAACAACTACAGCAATTGGGGGTAGCTTCAGGTGTATACTGTGCAGGGGGCACAATACACCCACTTTAACTGTATGTGGTATAGCGACAGAACAACTACAGCAATTGGGGGTAGCTTCAGGTGTATATTGTGCAGGGGGCACAATACACCCACTATAACTGCCTGTGGTATAGCAACAGAACAACTCCAGCAATTGGGGGTAGTTTCAGGTTTATACTGTATTGCAGGCACAATACACCCACTGTAACTGCCTGTGGTATAGCAATAGAACAACTACAGCGATTGGGAGTAGCTTCAGGTGTATACTGTGCAGGAGGCACAATACACCGATGTAACTGCGTTAGGTTCAATCACAAGAAATTAAGACACTGTCCCTGCCTATCCTCTCTATGAACGCCGCAACACACTACACAAGGCCGTCGATAAGGTGGCCTTATATAGTGTGGGGCGTGTACTAAACCCCTGAGCTATAATTGGCCACAGGCATCCTGCCTGTAGCCAATTATGGCTCTCCTCGTTGCCGGCGCTGTGATTGGCCAAGTATGTGGGTCACAGTGCATGCTTGGCCAATCATCAGCCAGCAATGCACTGCGATGGCGCAGTGCATTGTGGGCCATTCGCGCCACGCGAATATGGCGCGAACAGCCCAAAAAGTTCTGGCTTCGCTGAACATGCGTTCGACTTGAACACCCAGCCCATCCCTAGGGGTGACCAAAGTCTGTGTGCCATGTTCCCTAGCAACAGTAACAGGTGCTGCAAAGTTGCCCAGGGAAACCTCCCAGGAGCCCGCAGTATTGGAGCGGAGGGTTTCCCAGGTCAGCTTTGGAGCTGCTTAAGTGGGTATGAGGCAACCCACAAAAGATACAGTTAGGTCTATGAATCATGATGACCCTGGTGATGTTGAAAAATGTAATTCTGGAGCAATCATGTTTGAGAGTGATGTCAGTAATGTGTTCAGGATATCGCCCGTGACAGCCAGAGTGAGAGCCACATGGAAGTCTCAGGTGGTCTCCATATGCTGGAGCCAGAGATTGTCCAGGACAGCACTGATACTGCTCTGGTGGAACAGAGGGGGTCTGCACCATTCTGTGAGTGTGTGGGGGCATTCCACTCACCCTATATGTGACCCAGATGGTGAGGTGTTAATTCAGTTAGCCAAAGCTGGAAGTACACAGCTGAGTGCGTTTGTAGCGCCACCAGGGAAAGCTGGCCAAAATGGTGTATTGGAGCCTGCCTTGATTGATTATGCATTATCTCAGAGTAAAAGCATGTTGTCACAATGTGATGTACATAGAACTGACAAAGGTGCTGTTTGTGCTGCAGATTCCAAGGTGCCTCCTAGAGCAGGTGATGCAGAGCACTCATAATGGAAGCTCAATGGATTGGGACAGTTAGGCAAACAATTGCTAGCCAAGGCTATTTTATGCAGCAAGGGCGTAGACACATCAACTGCTATGCCAATCAGGGGGATCGCAGAGCAGCCAGTAATTGAGGGTGCAATAGCCCCTGCTAAGGTTGTTTCCCTCCAGTCAAGAGGACCATACAAGGGCATATGCATGGCAGATCCACAGCCCAACAGATGAATATCAAATGTCAGGGTGACTATGTAAATAATATTTACTGGCAGAGGCTCGTTGTTGCATTAGAGGGGGTGACAGCACTCCAGGGGAGCACGGGCTGTGATAATGGGTATGTCCAGTGAAGTGAAGGCACCTTTAAATGTCTTGGCCTCTCAAACTGCAGTGACTGAGCCCCTCTACGTCTCTGATAAGAAGGTCTTGCATATTGATGTGGAGTGCATTGAAATGACAAATATGCTATTGGAACTGCTGGAACTGGTAAAAGTGCATTTGTTGTACACTTGGGTGTCTCCACTGCTGTCGGAAAAGGTGGTACTGCAAAGTACCAATGGGTGGAGCCAGGTAGTACAAGTTGTGGTGGGTAACATTGATCACCAGTGAAACTGGGTGGTACAGTGCTTTTTAATAGTGTGGCAAGTGATCTCACGGTTCCCTGTGGGGGTGCTTACAGTCACTGGTTGGTATGGAAGGCACTTTGGAGAGCTGTTGGAGACAGACCTCATAAGGAGGAAGGTCCTGATATGGACGCGGCAAAAGCAGAGATTGTGTCTGTCACCTGCACAGATGTACAAAATTAGGTACTCTGAGACACTCTAAAATACAGTACCGATAGTATCAGAAATTGTGGTATTGATCAGTGTCAGTTGTTAGGCCAACTGACCACAGAGCTTTGGACAACAGGCGAAGTGAAGCCTTGCAAAGGTCCCATTGGGGATAACTTATCACCTGTGTTTGTGGTCCCTCCTTGGGCCTGGCCCTAACAAACTGAGAAAGAACTGATGGTATTGGTAATTGTAGAAATGGTGATTTATTACTGAATGTCACGGTAAAATATGGCATTCATGACATGGAGATGAATAATTCAATGAGCCTGATAACAAGTGGCTGATCTCTGGGGATTTGGTTGTCAAGGGTAACTGCAAAAGAGTTGGTGAACCTAAAAGACTTACTGTGATTGTTAAAACAGGTACCAGTGAGAGAAAAGGTGGTTCCTCATCAGGCATAGTGTCAAGAGCAGGTTCCCTAAAGAATGAGGATGCTGAGTTGAAAAGAAGTAACAGGGAAGACAGAGAGTCCCAAGAAAAGAAATGTGAGCTCAAGAACTCCAAGGATAGAGGGCAAAGGCGGATACAGAACTGTCGGACTCCGTTGTGATTAAGGCTAGGGCATGCCTGGAAACACACCTGAAATTTCTTTTGGGCCTGACAGCTGGCACAGAGGTGCCCCAATCAAGAATTTGGGCTGGTGTGTTCCGCACTTTACTGGGTCGAACCAAATGGGGGGGATAAGTGACAGTATGAGATGCTGTCACTATGAAAGTAGTCATTCAATAAAAACAGAGTTTGCATGTGCAGGACTACAGAGCTTTGAGTTTGAGAGGAGAAAACCGCTCAGACAGCTTTCTCTGGATTTTTCTATATCCAGATGGGGCTCTGTAGTTTGGAGATTCCATAGTGTCTTGGGTGGGACAGAATCTCCAACCCTGCGTCTGGGTTTTGTAGAGGACCAGCAGGGTGTGTGCTCAGGTGCACACAACCCTTATAATGGAGAGTTAGGAATACCTCAGTGTTCCCAGTTGGAGACTCCTCCACCCAAGAGAGACAGGAGGTCTCCAGGAGTCAGAGAGGCTGCATGTTGCAGCCAAAGCATGTGTGTCTGCAAGAGACTGTAAACGGCCTGACGACTGAGGCTTGAGAGGAGCTGTGTGCATTAGAGCAAAGCTGTCGGCTTTGAAGAACCTATGGTCTGGGTGACCAGCATAAAGAGGTACTGCAACTAAAGCTGAGTGAGAGCTTAAGAGCCAGGTGGGCTAGCATTTTCTGTTTATGTGTATTTACTATAAAAGAACCCCTTTGTGGGAA
This sequence comes from Lithobates sylvaticus, assembly GCA_028564925.1. Taxonomy (NCBI): domain Eukaryota; kingdom Metazoa; phylum Chordata; class Amphibia; order Anura; family Ranidae; genus Lithobates; species Lithobates sylvaticus. Next base: position 98,198,510 of record CM053033.1, read on the forward strand.
ACCCTATATGTTACAGACTTTCTAAATGTGCTAAAGGTCCACCATGTTACACTTCTTATAAAAAATTATGTATTTTTTGGATTTTACTACTAATGAGCTTGGTAAATTTACTGATTTTCAAGTTTTTCATAATTTTATGTTTTACATATTTCCAACTACAGATGTGCATGATGAAAAATTGTGTTTTGTTTCAAATTCGTTCATTTACCACTTTCCGCCCAGCATATAGCAGAATGACAGCCGGGCGGTGGTTCTGTTATCCTGACTGGGCGTCATATGACGTCCAGCATGATAACTGCCGGCGCGCACCTGTGGGGGTGCGCATCGTGGCGTTCATTACTACGTGATCAGCCGTGTCCAACCGCGGCTGATCACGATGTAATCAGGAACAGCTGTTGATAGGCTTTTCCTCACTCGCGTAGAGGAGACCCGATCGGCAGCTCTCCTGACAGGGAAGGTTTGTGCTGATTGGCAGATGGCAATTAGTGCACATCAGTGTTGCTTATCAGTGCCCAGCAGTGCCGCCTATCAGTGTCCAGCAGTGACGCCTATCATTGCCACCCATAAGTACCCATCAGTGCAGCCTTTTTCAGTGCCCACCAGTGCCACCCATGAGTCCCCATCAGTGCCGACTATCAATGCCCATTGGTGCTGCATATTAGTGCCGCCCATCAGTGCCTATCAGTGCCACCTCATCAGTGCCCATCAGTGAAGGAGAAAACTTACTTATTTACAAAATTTTATAACAGAAACAAAAGAAAAACGCTTTTTTTTTTTTCAAAATTTTCAGCGTTTTTTTATTTGTTTAGCAAAAAATTAAAACTGCAGAGGTGATCAAATACCACCAAAAGAAAGCTTGATTTGTGGGAACAAAATGATAAAAATGTTGTTTAGGTACTGTAGCATGACCGTGCAATTTTCATTTAAACAGCGACAGCGCTGAAAGCTGAAAATTGGCTTGGGCAGGAAGTCCAGGCATAAGTACGTAAGTTAATAATTTTGTTTTGTCATATTTGTTATATTAGAATGATTCCTTTTTGGAATTCAGATTAATTTCATATATTCATTATTTTCAAATCCATTTGAATTTAAAATGGAGATATATTGCAATAATTACAGTAAGGTATAAAAGTTAAATAAGAGGATGGTTCCTACTTATACTGCTTTATAGAATAGAAAATAATTGAATAAAACTGAATAGAATAAAATAGAATATACAAGAATAGAATAAAACAGAATAGAAAATAAAGGAATAGTATAGAAAATATCAGAATAAAACAAAATAGAATACAAAAATAAAACAAAATAGAATATAATAAAACAGAAGAGAAAATAATAGAACAAAAACAATAAAAAAAAAGAAAGGAACACTGTATAATAGAAAATAATTTGATATGGAAATATATTGCAATAAATACAATAAGGAATACAAGTGAAAAAAAGATGGGGATTGCTACTTAGGCTGTTTTCTAAAATAAAAAAAATAGAATAGAAAGGGATAGAATAGAATTGAAAATAATAGAATACAATAGATTAAAATAAAATAATGGAATATAATACAACAGAATAGAATAGAAAATACAGGAATTCAATAGAATAAAATAATATAATAGAAAAATATAAAATAGAATAAAAGAAAAAAAATAAACTAGAACAAATATAGCCGTCTTCCAAAATTTGAATTTCCGAATATGGCTATATTTGTTCTATTTTTTTCTATTGTAATCTTTTGATTATTTTTTATTATATACTTTTCTGTTTTTTTCTATTCTATTCCTTTATTTTATTTTCTAGTCTGTTTTATTCCATTCGAATGTGGCAGCTGAATTGTGCTGTCTGTAATGGATATTTGTTTTGTAGTAGGTGTTGCATTGATTAACTTCCACTCCATCTACTATATAAAGGACGCTGCATGATTCTGCCATTTGGCCACTCCCCCCAATGATGTCTACTAGGGTGAAATGCATCTGGAGGTAACATACGTGACATCACACATGTTTTTGTCGATCGGATAAATGTGATTCAGCTGTGCCTGGCTTTTTACATATGCGAGTACACATTCTTATTTTTTATAAAAGTAGACATTTTTTAACTATATGACACCATGTGAGTCCTCTTGCTTTTTACATGACCTTTGCATGGAATATAGGATTGCCTGTCTATGGTGGTTGCTGGCTGGCGTAACAGGGACCGAATCAATAAGCCTATATGTGCATCTGACCTTTTATCATTTTTATGGTCAGATCTATCTGGTAAGAGCCTCTTGTGTGCATGGAGGTGAAGTTGGTTTATGGGTTTAAATGCAAAAATTAAAGTTAAAATGCAGCAATGATTTTTGGAGGAGTACAAATATTTTTTTTACATGCTAGTCTCTCATATGGAACCTGATGAGGTTACTAAACTTACGAAAATTCTCGTATGACAGAATACAACCTCAGAAGTGTTGTAATATATTGTATTCTTACGTTTCCTAGCGTACATGGTCTTGCTTTTCCGAATTTTTTGAACAAATAATGTACTGATTGAATGAAAATCGTACGATCTGGTATTTACAATAATTTATTTTTGTGTTTGTCCATTTTCCAATTATGTTTGTCAAATTTCGGATGAACTGTCATGATCGGCTCTTGAAAGCTGTGTACCAACGATCAGATTATTGTACAATCAATTCGAAAGCGGTATTTTTCATCCGATTTGCTGATCGTGTGTATTAGGTATAAATCGGGTAGACCGCTTATTGTGTTCCTGAAATAGAACTAGAATTACATACAGAAACCAGTGTTAAAATCAGATGAGGATGAGTGTTCTGCAAGCCTTCAACTGAGCAAATTTTTGCCTGAGTTTTTGCAGTGGCTTCTTTTAGCTTGGATTCTGCCATAGCTACTGCTGAAGGTGTACCCCTGTAGGGGAACTCACAGGAGTAGGGTAAGCATTTTAGATAAGGAATATGCAGAAACCCAGGTGAAGACAGACAAACTAGCAGGGGAGATCATCCACTGCAAGCGCAGAAATCATTGGCGAGGCTGGAAAATTGGGATCTGTTGGCAGGCATCCTTGATATCAACTGATGCGAGAAAATCCCCCTCATGAAGCAAAGCAATCACTGACCGGGGAACAAATTATATATAAACTCGTGCTATGGTCAAAAGTAAATGTGAAAAACTGCAGCTCCTGTACACAAGGTGTTAATCACTTGAAAACAAAAAAACATAAATAAATACAGCGCTTGCAACTGTGCAAAAAATACAAATGATAACATCAATTGAAAGTCCAAAAAAACATCTAATAAAAAAACTATATTGCAAATAACGTCCCAATATAATAAAGTGCTCATGTGCTCTGAAAACTCACTCCGTGACATGACACACACCTCTCCCGTATCCCTACTCACAAAATGGAATGGACCACCATCTTTTCAGTCTGGGGTCAGATAGGCTTAGATCTGGTAGGTAATGGTGAATCACAAGGGTCCGGTATGGATCTCCCCAACATGGTTTTCAAAATTTTGGGATGGTCACCAAACCCAGAACGAAAGAGGGGGTATAAATAGTGAAGTACTGTAAGGCTGATGCTTATTGCGCATAAATGGAAATGTACTTACAGGACAAGGGTAAAAAACAGGTATGTAAAATGCAAGTATTCTTTACGGGAATGCTGTAACCAGCGGGTGTTCCCCAGCACCGGAAGTGGCGTCATTAGGACTCGGAACCGGAAATTTCATCAATGCGTTTCGCCCTCCCACAGGGAGTCATCAAGGCATGACACAATTTCCAGTTCACAATGTCACTTCCGGTTGCTGGGGAACGCACACTGGTTCAGGCGTTCCGGAAAGGATACTTGCATTTTACATGCCTGTTTTTAACCCTTGTCCTGAAAGTACATTTCCATTTATGCGCAATAAGCATCAGCTTTACAGTATTGGTTCCCTCTTTCATTCTGGGTTTGGTGAATCTATACCGGACCCTTGTGGCCCACCATTCCCTACCAGATCTAAGCCTATCTGATCCCCAGACTGAAAAGCTGGGGGTCCATTACATTTGTAGGGATACTGGAGGGGGTGTGTGTCACCTCACGGAGTGAGTTTCCGGAGCACATCAGTGTAGTGATCTAATCTATAATCGTCGTTCCTCGTAGATGGTATATGGTTATTAAAAGTATTGTCCGCAGCAAAACCCGATTCTCCCAGAGAGAGATTTTATTGACTTCCAAAACAGAACATTCTTACAGACGACAAAATCCAACAGAGTTCATGACAACGAATATTTCCTCTTGTACCTATGCCTTCTTCTCTCAGACCATCTTTCTCTAGACTAGCTGACAACCTGCCTGTCTTCTCATATACTGATCTGACACTGGGGGGGGGTCAACCAAATGTTTACCATGAATACCCCCCTCAATTCTAATTACCATCAGTAAATACTAGGTTAAAAGGCTATTCCTCACACACACAACTTGCATAAGATTTACACATCAAAGGGTAACAGATAACATTGTCAACTTATATCTTAAGTTGACAATGTGACAGGAGACAACCCCACACTGTGAATAGTTGTAATTATAAAGCTGCCCCAATTTACATTCTTGCATATTCCCCCTTTTGACATGTGTGAATACTGATTAGATTAAGATAATAACAGCTACCAAAGTGGCATGCCTAGAATAAACTTGTCTTTAGAATGCCTAAATAAAAACACTACATATAATAAATATGTATATATATAATATATATATATGTATACATATATATATATTAGATATAATATACTACATATACCCCCACTTGGGTCGTTCTAACTACTAGAACTGACCCATAAATCAAGCAACAAACATAGCATTACCGACTTGAGGTATTGGATGCTTCACAATGGCTCATATGAAATATAAAGTTGAAACTGGTTACATCTCTCTTCACCAGCCTCTAAAATATCCCCATGAAACAGTCATTAGATAATATAGCTTTAGACCATGACTGGAAAAGGATTCGGTAAACATCCTTATTATATCACATCAAGATCTTGAATATTGCACAAAAACGAGCGGATGTCGCAGTTCATTCTTCAATTTTCAACTTCATCACATCTCTCATTGAAAGTAGACTTGGTGTGCTGGGAGCTCCGATCCACATAACTCCAGGATTCCTCTCCAGGCTCAAGGTTTTCATTTTCTTAAAGATGCTTTTGCACAAACACCAGCAAATCCCGAAATTCTACTTCCATCTTTATAGTAAGAAGAACCATCCATGTACCAGCTCTCACTTTCAAGTTCAAAAGGCTGAAAAAAACTGCTATTGCTGTACTTTGTAATTTGCTGTAGGCCGACTCCTCATTTCCATCCTTAATAGAGCAGTTGCTTGAATCATTCAGTCCATAATTCCACCTGAATGGTATACCAATCTATATACCAATCTATAATTCATATATCCATATAATCCATATATAATCCCCCACTTTCAGATAGAATCAGCTTGACATCAGCGTTTATCAGATCTTCTATCCAGACAAAGCAGCAGTGGAAAATCTTGCCAGTAAAGTTAGGTATTTTTTTCATCCATATGTCAATAATATTAATGACTGATTCAACAAAGTTTCAAATCATGACTGGAGTGATGAACTTCACTCACCCCTCTTATAAATTTAGGAAAACCACCCAACATACTATAATTTATGCTATGCCAAGCCATTGTGCAGCATCTCACCTTAGATGTCAAATATATTGATCAATATGCAATATGTAATATGCAACATGTTATGTAACACGAAAATTATTTTAGGTTTAAATGTTTCGCTCTGGTTTTAAGATAAAGTTCAAGAAATAAAACATAATAAAATAAAAAAAAAAAAATAAAAATAAAAATGGAAAAGGGTGAAAAATAAAAATAAAAAATAGGGCTTGATGAATAAAAATGGGAAAGGGTGAAAAATAAAAAATAAAATATAGGGAAAAGTCCATTGTCCAAGTCAAAAAGTCAAAAAAAAAAAGTAAATTGCTTGATGAATATTGAGAGAGTCCATGATATTGTTTATTCAGTGTTTCTCCCCCACTAGCCAGAAATTTCAGCTTGCAGTTCACATGCTATGCGGATGCAGTATCTTCAATATCTGAAAGACAAAAAAACTCTCCAACAAAACTAATTAGCAAGATCCTTAAACATTCTTTGAAGTTAAAACAAAGGACTATTTACACATCCCCAGGTTGAAACTAAACCACCCCCACTGTTAGAGAAATGTCACTTGTATTCAAAAACAGATCTGGATTTCTGTTCAGCTGTTCCAGTAATGTGTAATGTTCCATTTTCATTTTATCGTACTCAATCTTTAGGTGGTCATATTTCTGTTTTAACTGAGAAAATGGTATCCAAGCCTTAGATATTTTTTTATTATGATTTTGGTCAGCTCTGTTTTTCATATCAATATCACCTATATTTGACCTGGTGTTTCCTCTTTGTTTGATATCATAAGACATTATCTTTTGATCTCTATGTTCAGTATTTGTCCTAAACAATGTGGCTAAATCAATCTTGACAGCTTGTTCATTTGACTTTCTCCATAAATTGTCTGCTTTCAACAATACGTCTTTTAAATCATGAGGATTTGGGGTAACTAGCAAAATATTTTGTCTGATCTCTTCATTTAAAGCATGTAGAAATATACTCATATGTAACAAGCCACCATGCTCAAATGCAAGATTATTACTGACCAATATTTCCATAATAGATTTTACCCTTTCTGACAGTTCGTAGGGAGATTCACTTTTCATTTGTTTGATCTTCCCATGAACAGTAACATCAGAACGTACACCATACAAAACACATAACAATTCCATCAATATGTCCCTTGTCCTCATTGGCTGAGTACAGATCTGCTTAATTCTCACCCAAAGACTATTTCCTATAGAATGTTGCATAACTCTGTCTAAATCAGATGGGTTGAGATTGTACATATCTCTGACATTCTGCAAGTCACAAAACCATTTTAAAAATCTGTTTAAATCATGGCAGGGAATCATTCCTATTTCTTTAAGAATTGCATCTAATTCTTTTGGTTTCAAAGGCTTCATTACAAGCTGAACTTCACCTGCATTATTATTATTGTTATAAACTGTGGTGGTCACAGTGGGTGCGGCTGGCAATGAATTATCAGATTTAATATGAGGTTCTGTTTCATTTGATAGAATGTTTGTATTTGCATTTTGCTGCAGATTGCTGAATCCACGATTTGATGCATATCTGCATTCCTGAGATCTCTTCTCTAATTCCATAATTCTTAATTTCAATCTCTCATTTTCCTCTGATAATTCATTACAACGTTTAGACTTCTCAAGCAGAGCTTCCCCAATGGTGACTGCATGCAATTTTAAATTTACAGTCTCAGATTCTGATTGGTTTTGTAACCTCTGACAAACCTTGTTGCTATTATCAACTGCACTCTGTAACTGGGTAATTTCCTCAACCTTATCCTTCAACGAACTTTCCATTGTTAAACAGCAAGATAACAAGCCCTGTACAATACAACCTTTTCTTTTACCTTCTGAAATTTTACTATCAAAAACAGTTTTTTCTAAAAATTCATTCATCATAGTCCATGTCTGCTTATATTTTTCTGGCACTTCATAAGGACCGCCATGACGCTTAATACATTTTAACACCCATCTGTTAACTTTATCAGAACTGACACTAGCTTCACACTGAGTAAGCATTTTTACTATATTATTAATAATTTAAAAAGAGAGAAATATTTTACTCACCGCATTAATTACTCCTTCAGCTTCCAGCTCAGGTCTTCTGGTACACGATACAGTCCTTTTTCTTCGTTTCCAGTCTCCAGAGAATAATTCTGGGGTTCCAAACTTGTTTGATTTTGTAGATCAGACTCTCTTATGTCACAACCAGACGTTAGAGTCACAGCACAGGTCTTGGGTCTCCATCAGACTTCTGTCCAACTCACGGATTGTTATCACCACGATTTCTAATACAAAGTCCTGAAAATGCTCTTCTGGTCGCTTGAACGGCACCAATGTAGTGATCTAATCTATAATCGTCGTTCCTCGTAGATGGTATATGGTTATTAAAAGTATTGTCCGCAGCAAAACCCGATTCTCCCAGAGAGAGATTTTATTGACTTCCAAAACAGAACATTCTTACAGACGACAAAATCCAACAGAGTTCATGACAACGAATATTTCCTCTTGTACCTATGCCTTCTTCTCTCAGACCATCTTTCTCTAGACTAGCTGACAACCTGCCTGTCTTCTCATATACTGATCTGACACTGGGGGGGGGGGGGGGGTCAACCAAATGTTTACCATGAATACCCCCCTCAATTCTAATTACCATCAGTAAATACTAGGTTAAAAGGCTATTCCTCACACACACAACTTGCATAAGATTTACACATCAAAGGGTAACAGATAACATTGTCAACTTATATCTTAAGTTGACAATGTGACAGGAGACAACCCCACACTGTGAATAGTTGTAATTATAAAGCTGCCCCAATTTACATTCTTGCATATTCCCCCTTTGACATGTGTGAATACTGATTAGATTAAGATAATAACAGCTACCAAAGTGGCATGCCTAGAATAAACTTGTCTTTAGAATGCCTAAATAAAAACACTACATATAATAAATATGTATATCTATAATATATATATATGTATACATATATATATATTAGATATAATATACTACAATCAGCACTTCTAAAAAGGTTAAAGCACATGAGCACTTTATTATATCAGGACGTTATTTTCAATATCAATTTTTTTTTAGTTGTTTTTTGGACCTTTTCATTTGATGTTACCATTTGTATTTTTTGCACAGGAGACCCATGATGTTTACAATAGGCTGGATGTCTCCGACTTGTGAATCGTGAAAAAGCCTGAAGTCCTCTTCTGTACCAGCAAAAGTGCAATGAAGAAATTAAATTTAACAGTGTTGCACTAGTGTAAGTGGAAAGAGGTAATTGCGCTAAACTCGTTTGTAAAAAACACAATATGTGCTAAAATAATATAGCTGCTACACTAGAATGTGACAAAAATTCAAAATGTGATAGGGGTAGGAGTGTAGCGCTGTGATGAAAATGTGAATATATATACTTATAAAACCAAATAAATAATAATACACAAAAGTGGCTCTATGGAAGAGCTGATCATAAAAAGTCCAGTGTGACAACCAAGTGATGTGAATACAATCCAAATAAGAAAGTCCCAAGAGATAACCAATAGTGATACCAGGACACAGATATCTTGAAAGATCTTCTCATGGACACTTTCTAGGGTATAGTGGTAACAGATATGCGCTTACCAGATCCAATGGACCCCCTGTCAGCGACAGAGGGTCAAACGGGCATGGGAAGGCTCGAAAACCCGACAGCCTGGGCGTTCACTGGACTTTGGAGGATAAGCTGGTGCAGTGACGGGACAAGGTCACCCAGCGCCCAGGGCAAAGATGCCAAACTGCGCCCCCCTTTCCCTAAGGGTTAGGGTCAGGGTGCCCCCCAACCCTGCAATAAACCATTGCGCCGGGGGCAGCCGCCCCTCCTGCCCACCCCTTGTCCCGGCCCTGAGCTGGTGGGATCAGCCAGTCTTGTCTCAGGTCTCCCCAGGCAATGAAGACGATCAACAGTGGGAATGGAAATGTAGCGCTAAACAATGCACTAAGAAGTGCCGAAAAATTAATACCTAGTGCCGACAAAAATAAATACCAGAGTGACTGTCTGGTGAAAAGTACAACACAAAAACGCATCTAACATAAATGCATATAGACAATGCACCATGCATGCATATAATTAGTGCCTGTGAAGTGCATATAAAGTGCGTATAAACAATAAACCATACATGCATATAATTAGAGCTTGTAAAGAATTGGTGAAATAAATGAAAATGTCCACCATAAGAAAAAACTTCAAATGAATGAATGTCCCAATGTGATAAACAGATGTAAATCTCAAAGGTAAATGAACACCAACAAGGAATAACTTGGACTGGATCCTCTTCCAGTATTCAGATCAATAAGGAAAAATAGATGTATGCTTACCAAAGCAAGTGGACTCCCTGTCAGCGACAGGAAAGTCAAACAAGCCTGTAGTATCCAGACACCGATGGGTGGAACATCACGGGCACAAACTGATGAAATCCGTGGGCTTCTCACTGGGCGATGGTGGGGCAGTTCTTCCAGGGCCCAAGGCAGAACCGGGTACACGGCTGTAGGCGCAGGACCACAAACTCCAATCGGTCAGACCGGACTGCAGGCAGGGTATGAGAACTGATGGCCAAAGACCACTAGGATGGGGTCAAGGCTCTCATAGGGTGTTTGTCAGAACAGCATGTGGAGAGAGAAGAAAAAGGAGGGGGACTCCAATAGTGCAGATCAGCATGGAAGGTTTTATTGAAAGAAAACCACCAATACAAAAATAAAACAATAAAAGTGATCACGATTAGATTAAAAGCAGTATGGGGATAGGTGAAACCTCGCCCTACGCGTTTCGTCTTAGACAGACTTCAACTGGGGCATCTACCTGTTCCCCCACACTGCAGACATATATATAGATATTTCATAAAATGACAACCAATCATCAAATGCCCATAGTTGGTGTTCTGGAAGTGTTGATTGGCTCTGAAAGCACCATGTGACAGGAAGTGAGAATGGAAATGGATAACGTGGCCAATCAACTTTTAGGCCGGGCCGGAAGAACCAAGTGTATGGTGGAAACCACCGACATGTTACATCCATTCACATGAAGCTCCTCCCAGACACATGGTGAGTTTTGGCGCCAAATATTCTCACCCAATCGGCAGGACGATAACCTGGCGTCCAATAGGTGGGTCAATCAGATGTAACTTGGACTATGCAAACTAGAGAAACACCAGATCTGATTGGTCTGGAATTGACCAATCAGAAACAGGGAGAACCAGGCGTCCAATCCCGGGCAGAATAGAGTCCGGAATTGGTTTGGCGCCAAAAAAGAAAGGACCACGTGGTGACGCACGCTACGTCTCTCCATCGGAAGTGACGCAACTGGGACAGAATGGCAGTGAGACGCCCCGGCATATGGAAATCCACGCCGGCAGCGTCAAACTTCATCTTAGCGTGATGACGTCACCGCTCTTGGGACGTCCGAAGTCAGCCTGAGGCTCGGGCTGTACGTGATGGCGTCGGACGTCCATAGACGTCCAGTATCCGCCTAATCACGTGACCAGCACGAAGGTATACATGAATATCAAAAGTCTAAAGGATAAACAATAAAAAACTTTTAAAAAGGTTACCATGAGATAGAACAAAGATGTGTTAAATAATATATATAAAAAGGGAAGAAGCCATCCCTTTAGAGAACTTCATGGTGACACTTAGGTACAGGTACAACGCCCTGACCCCTAGTGTTAGGAGGTATGAACAACAGGTCGGGAATAGCCAGAATATGTACAGAACTGGGATAAACACTACGCAGTGTGGATGGCGGGCTAACGCCATCATGTGGTTGAAACCCGCATTGCATTTAGCAATGGGTAATCTTTCTGTATAGATTGTGCCTAACCGACAAAAGGGAAAGGGGACCCTCTACAAAGCATGCTGGTAAGCTTATGCAATTTGAAATACATAACAGATATCACATATATGTATGCATATATAAACGGGACTGGGACAACTATAGCGAAATGCAAAGAATGGGGCAGGAGGCAAAATGTAAAATGTAGACTCAAGATAAGTTGATGAAAGAATTAATATCCCACTCGACGTTTAACCCAAACGGCGAGTAGGTGCGGAGCTCATAGATCCAATAAGTTTCAAGACGGGATACCCCACGTAGGCGGGATTCGCCTCTCCAATGAGGAATGAACTGATCTATGATTAAAAATTGTGTTCCAATGGGGTTGCGGTCATGGGTCTCTAAATAGTGACGAGGGACACTGTGGTTCGTTTTCCCCTTTTTTATGTTATTTATATGTTCGTTGACGCGAACAGAAAAGGTCCTGATTGTGCGTCCAATATATTGTTTCTTGCAAGGGCAAGTGAGAAGGTAAACAACATATTGGGTAGCACAAGTCACAAAACGCTGTATCGGATAGATACGTGTAGTGGTGGACGATTGAAAGGTGTCACTCTTACGCCTCCCGCAAGTATTGTGCAAACAAACGTTGCACTTGCGGCAGGGAAAGTAGCCCTTACATTGAAAAAAGAAAGAAGGCCTTTTTGGGGGATCAATCACGTTGGGGGCAATTTGACCTTGGATGGATCTCGCGCCCCTAAAAATAACACCAGCCGTCTCTGGGAGAGCTGGACCCAAAACTTTGTCGTTTTGGAGTACTCCCCAGTGCTTCTTCACAATCTCTTTGATTTGTCTTGACTGTGTGGAGAAGGTGGTGAAAGAGACCACTTGAATTTATCGTCAGTAGACTTCTTAGGTTTCACTTCAAGTAGAGTTCTACGATCGATTTGTTGAATACGGTCAATCTCCAAATCGAGATCCTCAGATTTATAACCCTTTTCTATGAAGCGTTGTTTCAGAACCACCGCTTGTGTGGAAAAATCGTCTACCTTAGTACAGTTCCTCCGTAAACGGAGGAACTGACTACGTGGTACCGATCTGAGCCATTGGGGATGGTGACAGCTATCGACCGGAATGTACCCATTCCGGTCGGTAGGTTTGAAATATGTAACGAATTCCAAAATGTGGTCAGTCACCTTGATCTCGAGGTCCAGAAAGCTAACACGAGAGGTGCTAGCCTCATGGCTCAGACTAATACCTCTGTCATTGGAATTAAGATGGACAATGAAGTTATCCAAGGATTCGCGGCTGCCCCTCCAGAGGAGGAGGATGTCGTCTATGTACCTCGCCCAGAAAACTAATTCTGGTCTGTTGAGGGCATAGACGACATCCTCCTCCCACTTGGCCATGAACAAGTTTGCGAGACTAGGGGCAAACTTGGCCCCCATGGCCACCCCGCGTGTCTGCAAATAAAACTTGTCCTGAAACCAAAAGTAGTTGTACTGTGCCGCGAACCTCAGAAGGTCCATAATAAAATTCCGCTGTAAGGGGGATATACGGGTGTCCCTGGATAGATAGTATTCGACTGCCTCAAATCCCAAAGAGTGTGGAATACATGTGTAAAGAGAGGCCACATCCGCTGTGGCCAATATCATATCATCTTGATACACAATGGATTCCAACTTCCTGATGGTATCTCCCGTATCTTTCAAAAAGGAGGGGACCAATCTCACTAGCGGCTGTAGGTAAAAATCCACATACTTCCCTATTCTAGCTGTAACAGAATCTATCCCACTAACTATTGGCCGTCCTGGAGGGTGGACGGGATTTTTATGAATCTTGGGAAGATAATACATGGCGGGGATACGTGGAACCAGTGGTATCAAGAAACATTTTTCTTTTTTGTTTAAAATACCTAGGGAAAAGCCTTCTTCTATTAGTGAGGTGAGGGCTCTCTTGAAACGTGAAGTTGGATCCGTTTGGATAGGGATATATGTGTTAGTATCACTCAAGATGTTATGCATTTCTTTAATATAGTCCTCCTTGTTGAGGACGACAATGCCTCCGCCTTTGTCTGCAGGTCGGACTATTAGATCTTTGCGTTCACATAGCTGTCTCAATCCCGCTTTTACATTGGAATCAGTATAAACCTTCTTGGTGGGTAATTTGTCCAAATCCTGTAGGACCAAGCTCCGAAAAACATGAAGTGAGGGGGCCAAAGCACCTGGGGGGTTGAACAATGAAGGATTGGCCAGTCCCGAATGAACATGGCCATCTGATGCCAAGGACACATTATGAGGTGTTGTCAAAAAGTGTCTCTGAATATTAAGTTTTCGAGTAAATTTATGAACATCAATAAATGTTGAAAATTTATTGAGGGATCTTGGCGGAACATATTTTAAGCCCCTATCAAGAACTAGTTTCTCTGCTTCTGTTAAATTGACTGTGCTCAAATTAAATATACCTGAACAGGTCAAGTTCTTTTTCTTTTTGCTTTGGATCCGCCGCCCGCCTCGTGTCCCTCGTTTCCTTTTGGGTTTCCCATGTGTTCTTGTGTGGACCTGGGAAAATCCAAGGGGTGGGGGCGTCCATTGCCATTTTGGTTATAGCCGTATGGAGAGCGAGGACGGAAGTCTTCGTCCCTCTCCATATGTCTATAAGTATCTTGGTATCCCTCCTCTCTCCTATTGTCTTGAACTGGGACGGTTCGTGGGAAGTTACGTGTGGGAGTTCTATAATTATTCTCCTGGTAGCCATGGTGATAGTCATCACGCTGACCATGCCAACCAGAAGCATGAGCTTTGGGGCTATTATAATAATAGGAGTCCTCATATTGGCCGTGATAGGTACCTCTACCTTTTTTGGTGGAACCCCTACCTCTAGGATTTGGAGGCTGGTATCCATTTTGGATGTGTGGTTTCCCACGAACATCAGGGACCCTTGGGGGTCCACCTTTAAACGGTTGAGGGGGATAGGATGGTCGCAGAGGACCTTCTTTGAAATTGGGATCATACGTTAGTCTCCGATCAGGGTTGGAGGTCTCAAGTTGTGTGACCTCCATTTCTGAACTACCAACATCGGAACTCAACTTCTTCTGCCAATTAAAGACTGTTTTAGTTTTATAGTCAGTGACATCTCTATTATATTTTTTCTGTTTTTTCGTCCTTTGGTCTCTCTCTTCCTTTTCTAGATGGTTTTTTAGACTAGTAGAGAGAGAAATATATTCTGATGATGTTTTATAAGGAGTTAATTTCTCTTTGAGATCTTTAATCTCCTTATCTATACCAGCCAATTTGAGCTGTTTCCTCTCTACCAGGAACCCAAGGAGCTGGATACCGACTTCATTGAAATATCTAAACCAAGTGTCGGTATCCGTATCCCCTTGTTGGGGGGATACGTCCCATCTTAACCCTCTGGGGACCATTTGTTCCTTGACATATTGTTCCAGGAACGCTGTGTCCCACTGGAGGTGTATTTCTGTGGTCATGAGATTTTTAAGTCTCATAAACATACCACTGGTTTCAGTGTCGGATCTAATGGAAGTAAATACTACATCAGTGTCTAATACTCTAGAGGTTCTATAGTCAAAGACATCCATGTCGATGAACAAATGTAAAGTAGCAGCAATATAAAAAGTGGTCAAAATGAAAGTGTTAATGAAGGAACAATATCGCGCTAAACTTTGGTAAGTAACTAAATAAACAGGTGTAACCCCTAAGCAGCTACATAAAAATGTGACGAAAATTTGATCAACAATGGGAATGGAAATGTAGCGCTAAACAATGCACTAAGAAGTGCCGAAAAATTAATACCTAGTGCCGACAAAAATAAATACCAGAGTGACTGTCTGGTGAAAAGTACAACACAAAAACGCATCTAACATAAATGCATATAGACAATGCACCATGCATGCATATAATTAGTGCCTGTGAAGTGCATATAAAGTGCGTATAAACAATAAACCATACATGCATATAATTAGAGCTTGTAAAGAATTGGTGAAATAAATGAAAATGTCCACCATAAGAAAAAACTTCAAATGAATGAATGTCCCAATGTGATAAACAGATGTAAATCTCAAAGGTAAATGAACACCAACAAGGAATAACTTGGACTGGATCCTCTTCCAGTATTCAGATCAATAAGGAAAAATAGATGTATGCTTACCAAAGCAAGTGGACTCCCTGTCAGCGACAGGAAAGTCAAACAAGCCTGTAGTATCCAGACACCGATGGGTGGAACATCACGGGCACAAACTGATGAAATCCGTGGGCTTCTCACTGGGCGATGGTGGGGCAGTTCTTCCAGGGCCCAAGGCAGAACCGGGTACACGGCTGTAGGCGCAGGACCACAAACTCCAATCGGTCAGACCGGACTGCAGGCAGGGTATGAGAACTGATGGCCAAAGACCACTAGGATGGGGTCAAGGCTCTCATAGGGTGTTTGTCAGAACAGCATGTGGAGAGAGAAGAAAAGGAGGGGGACTCCAATAGTGCAGATCAGCATGGAAGGTTTTATTGAAAGAAAACCACCAATACAAAAATAAAACAATAAAAGTGATCACGATTAGATTAAAAGCAGTATGGGGATAGGTGAAACCTCGCCCTACGCGTTTCGTCTTAGACAGACTTCAACTGGGGCATCTACCTGTTCCCCCACACTGCAGACATATATATAGATATTTCATAAAATGACAACCAATCATCAAATGCCCATAGTTGGTGTTCTGGAAGTGTTGATTGGCTCTGAAAGCACCATGTGACAGGAAGTGAGAATGGAAATGGATAACGTGGCCAATCAACTTTTAGGCCGGGCCGGAAGAACCAAGTGTATGGTGGAAACCACCGACATGTTACATCCATTCACATGAAGCTCCTCCCAGACACATGGTGAGTTTTGGCGCCAAATATTCTCACCCAATCGGCAGGACGATAACCTGGCGTCCAATAGGTGGGTCAATCAGATGTAACTTGGACTATGCAAACTAGAGAAACACCAGATCTGATTGGTCTGGAATTGACCAATCAGAAACAGGGAGAACCAGGCGTCCAATCCCGGGCAGAATAGAGTCCGGAATTGGTTTGGCGCCAAAAAAGAAAGGACCACGTGGTGACGCACGCTACGTCTCTCCATCGGAAGTGACGCAACTGGGACAGAATGGCAGTGAGACGCCCCGGCATATGGAAATCCACGCCGGCAGCGTCAAACTTCATCTTAGCGTGATGACGTCACCGCTCTTGGGACGTCCGAAGTCAGCCTGAGGCTCGGGCTGTACGTGATGGCGTCGGACGTCCATAGACGTCCAGTATCCGCCTAATCACGTGACCAGCACGAAGGTATACATGAATATCAAAAGTCTAAAGGATAAACAATAAAAAACTTTTAAAAAGGTTACCATGAGATAGAACAAAGATGTGTTAAATAATATATATAAAAAGGGAAGAAGCCATCCCTTTAGGGAACTTCATGGTGACACTTAGGTACAGGTACAACGCCCTGACCCCTAGTGTTAGGAGGTATGAACAACAGGTCGGGAATAGCCAGAATATGTACAGAACTGGGATAAACACTACGCAGTGTGGATGGCGGGCTAACGCCATCATGTGGTTGAAACCCGCATTGCATTTAGCAATGGGTAATCTTTCTGTATAGATTGTGCCTAACCGACAAAAGGGAAAGGGGACCCTCTACAAAGCATGCTGGTAAGCTTATGCAATTTGAAATACATAACAGATATCACATATATGTATGCATATATAAACGGGACTGGGACAACTATAGCGAAATGCAAAGAATGGGGCAGGAGGCAAAATGTAAAATGTAGACTCAAGATAAGTTGATGAAAGAATTAATATCCCACTCGACGTTTAACCCAAACGGCGAGTAGGTGCGGAGCTCATAGATCCAATAAGTTTCAAGACGGGATACCCCACGTAGGCGGGATTCGCCTCTCCAATGAGGAATGAACTGATCTATGATTAAAAATTGTGTTCCAATGGGGTTGCGGTCATGGGTCTCTAAATAGTGACGAGGGACACTGTGGTTCGTTTTCCCCTTTTTTATGTTATTTATATGTTCGTTGACGCGAACAGAAAAGGTCCTGATTGTGCGTCCAATATATTGTTTCTTGCAAGGGCAAGTGAGAAGGTAAACAACATATTGGGTAGCACAAGTCACAAAACGCTGTATCGGATAGATACGTGTAGTGGTGGACGATTGAAAGGTGTCACTCTTACGCCTCCCGCAAGTATTGTGCAAACAAACGTTGCACTTGCGGCAGGGAAAGTAGCCCTTACATTGAAAAAAGAAAGAAGGCCTTTTTGGGGGATCAATCACGTTGGGGGCAATTTGACCTTGGATGGATCTCGCGCCCCTAAAAATAACACCAGCCGTCTCTGGGAGAGCTGGACCCAAAACTTTGTCGTTTTGGAGTACTCCCCAGTGCTTCTTCACAATCTCTTTGATTTGTCTTGACTGTGTGGAGAAGGTGGTGAAAAGAGACCACTTGAATTTATCGTCAGTAGACTTCTTAGGTTTCACTTCAAGTAGAGTTCTACGATCGATTTGTTGAATACGGTCAATCTCCAAATCGAGATCCTCAGATTTATAACCCTTTTCTATGAAGCGTTGTTTCAGAACCACCGCTTGTGTGGAAAAATCGTCTACCTTAGTACAGTTCCTCCGTAAACGGAGGAACTGACTACGTGGTACCGATCTGAGCCATTGGGGATGGTGACAGCTATCGACCGGAATGTACCCATTCCGGTCGGTAGGTTTGAAATATGTAACGAATTCCAAATTGTGGTCAGTCACCTTGATCTCGAGGTCCAGAAAGCTAACACGGGAGGTGCTAGCCTCATGGCTCAGACTAATACCTCTGTCATTGGAATTAAGATGGACAATGAAGTTATCCAAGGATTCGCGGCTGCCCCTCCAGAGGAGGAGGATGTCGTCTATGTACCTCGCCCAGAAAACAAGTCAGCCAGAGTAGGATGTAGACCACAACTCGACAGCTGGAACCGCAAATCCAGAAGGAGGGATCCACAGCAGGACAGAAAACTGTAATGGCGTTCTATTGCCACATCAGATGTGGATGCAGACTTGCACCGGATACTCCCCCAGGAAGAATCAACCAGAAAAGGAAAGAAGAAAAAACAAGGGGCTCCAATGGTGCAGGTCAAAAATGGGAGGGTTTTAATGATAAAAAAACATCAAGGTAACAAATAAAAGTGATCACGATTAAAAAAGAGCAATGTGGGAATAGGTATAACCTGGCCCGACGCGTTTCGTGTAATACACACTTCAACTGGGGCATCTGTGTTGCACTGCCTTATGTGTAAAATACACAATTCAAACGTGTATAAATGTTATATAATTATAACATTATTCAAATGCCACAAAATGATCATACAGTGTGAATGCAAAAATATAGTGCACAAGATAAGAAAAAAATGTATTATTCACATAGAAATTGAGTCCAAAAAACAAAAGTCCATTAGATGGTGATCCAAGCAGTGCCAAGTCTCTTATTTTAACTTCAGTGAATTAAACACCCAGTGTTCCCCTTTTAGTTAGAAATATACACAGCTTCTTACCAGAATCTCAGACCTATCAAGGTCATTAAAAAGAAAAGGCCAGCCTGAGCTTTTTAGGCTGGGCTTCTCCTATGGGTCACAGGAGTGCAATTCGTTTTGCACTACTGTGACCAGGGATAGACTGGCCATCGGGACTACCGGGAGTTTCCCGGTGGGCCGATGGCTCAGTGGGCCGGTTCTAGTTTTTTTTTTTTTCTCTTGTGTTTTCTTAATGTTCACTTATACCACACCAATATTTCTTTACACTCATATCAGATTTATTCATTTATTATATATTTCCCACACTACTAATCCCTGTAATTACCTCCCACACATATTGTCACTCCCTTTACTGATGAAATTTATATTTTCATTACACACTATATCTGATAACACCATAACTTACTCTGATAATTTATAATTACGATCCCTTCCCTACATGAGATTTAGTCAGTCTAATGCTAATAATACGATATCTATACAAATACTTTGCCACTAAAAAACAATCGTTATTGCTTCCAGGTGGGTGTCTCGGCTGCGCTTCCTCCCTCCTAGGTGGACAGTGCTATTCCAGCGCCATTCCCTAAAGGCCCGTGATTAAAAAAAAAAAACCTCCTGTTTGACATGGGGGAGTTTTTTCCTTTTTCTCTTCCCATAACCTGGGAATTGAGGAGGCACTTCAGGTTGACGGAGTCGGTGCGGATCTTCATGAGATAGAAAGAAAAAGCTTCTGTTTTTTAAACAAGTCTCTGGTCCATGCTACATATCTTGACAAAGGGGTAACTATGACATGCATGCAACTGCAATAGACTATGCACTAATGATTGATAATAAATTATAAATCTAAAATCTTTTTTCTGATGCTTCGCGGAAATGCAATAAAGTGACCCCCCCTCTTTTTCCCCCCTGAAGAAGACCACAAATACGGTCAAAATGCATTGGGGCATTGGGGTGCACCTTCGCCAGACAAATCTTTTTCCCTGAAATCTACTTTACCACAGCTGTTTTATGAATCAAAAATATTGTTATATAGATTCTTGCATGTACCTCTTCTTGCCTAGATAGATTGTATAATGTAAACCAGAGCTCGCATTTTAATAATATAAATTTACATGTATGGTGTTTTGGATACTATATTAATAAAATTTGTTGATTTTTTCAAGATAGTGTTTTCCTTTGCTGCCAAAAAACCCCACGGGTAATATTGTATATTCTTTTTCTATAAATTTATCCGGGGTGAGCAGCCAGCTCCAAAATTAATAACTTTCATTGGTACACCCACATCCCTCTTTTCTTAGCGGCCTTCTATTGCCTCGGAGGTCCGCGGTGATCTACTCGTCAATCGCCGACATCTGGCACCTGACGGGTAGATCAAGATTTAGCCAGCATGCAGAGTAGCGCAGGAAGCGTCTGTCTGTAGTAAGTTCTCTCTCATGTCACACAACACTGCTCACTCCCCGGTGTCCCCTCCTCTCTTCTCATCGATCCCAGATGATGTCACAAGCCAATGGGGATAGACAAGAAGAGAGGAGGGGCTTCCAGAGATGCGTGACATGAGAGAGAACTTATTACAGACAGATTCTTCCTGCACTACTCTGAATGCTGGCCAGGCTAGTAATCAATCGCATAATGTGCCATGTGCCCTAATGATGTCCCCCATAATGTGCCATGTGCCCTGATGATGTGCCCCATAATGTGCCCCATAATGTGCCATGTGCCCTGATGTGCTTCCTGATGTGCCCCATAATGTGCCCAGATGTTCCATGTGCCCATGCCCTGATGTGCCCCGTGCCCTGATATGCTGTGCCCCAATGCCCTGATGTGCCCCGATGTCTTGTGCCATGATGTTCTGTGACCTGATGTCCTGCGCCCCGGTGTGGTGTGCCTTAATGTTGTGTGCCCTGATGTGCTGTGTCCTGATGTGCTGTGCCCTGTACCGTGATGTGCTCTGATGTGCTGTGTCCTGTACCCTGTTGTACTGTGCCCTGATGTGCTGGGCTCTGTACACTGATGTCTTGTACCCTGATGTGCCCTGTACGCTGATGTGCTGTGCCCTGTACGCTAATGTGCTGGGCTCTGTACCCTGATGTGGCCTGGTGTGCTGTACCCTGGTGTGTTGTGCCCTAATGTGCTGGGCTCTGTGCCCTGATGTGCTGGGCTCTGTACCATGCCCTGATGTGTTGTGCCCTGGGCCGGTCTGGATGATGAAGTCCAGGGCCACATTTTTGTCCCAGTCCAGCCCTGCCTGTGACCCATTTTCAGCAGAGAGCAGTGACATCACTGCCATCAGTCGAGGCATCGTGTCATCATGACTTCCAAGTCTGGACCTGCCAGCTGCCTTGATTGATGACAGTCTCAGTGAGCAGCTGAGACAGCCTCTCCCCGCCCCTCCACAGCTCAGCACTGCAGTGAGTGTGGAGAAGCAGAGAGGAGAGATGCTGACTGACAGTCAACAGCTTTCCTCTTGGGGATCTGTGAGAACCGAGCCATCGGCGATGTTCGGTGGCTCGGTTCTCAGGGTAGAGACAGCGGGGGACAGCCGCAGCATCTGTCTGATGCTCCATCCACCGAGGTAAATATGAATAAAAAACAAACCCATACTTCTTTTAACTGCCTTGATGAGCTTTACCTCTCACTTTAGGTTTGGGCTGGCTTTCCCTTCTCTACTCGGCTCTTTGAAATAGCAATGCTAGGAAGCACCCCCACAGACTCATCTAGGACAGTTTCTGACCAGATGATTCAACATAACAATGAGAAAAGAGGCTTATTGCGCAACATCCAATAAAATCAAAGAGGATTTATTTAAAATCTACGTACAGCTGCAAGGATAAAAACAAGCATTGATATAGACACAATCCATCCTCCACGGGCACGCTGGCATCACCACTATTTCCTGTGCCTTGCAAAAAAGAGGAGTTTTGGAGGAGGAGGAGGAGTTTTGGAGGAGTTTTGGAGGAGGAGGAGGAGGAGGAGGAGAAGGAGAAGGAGAAGGACTTTAAATGAAGCACGCAGTTACATAGAAATAGTCAAAATGTAATGTACAGTATATTGATTTATTGTACGTCAGAATAGGAAAATGTAATACACAATAGTAATAAATAACTCAGTTTAATTCATATATGTATATACATTAAAACATGTCAGTCACATGACAGTTGAAAGGGTACACACATTTTTGGACTCTCTTTTGAAAATCAAAAATTGTTGTAGATGACATAATTGCAAAAAATGTATATATAATCTTAAGACCAGAATGTAAAATACAATAAAATAAAAGAGAAATATATGTGCAAAGTCTCTTGAAATATTGTAGCAGCGCTGATATTCAGATTTACGAGTCTGAATGCTAAGTGAATAAAAGCAATAAAAGTTCAGCAATATCCAAGATAAGTGGGGAAAACAGTTCTAAATTGTTACTTTTAACTGTGCATTCGAAAAGTAAGGTCATATGGTGATAGTATGACCATACCCAATAAAAATGTGCCAGCGTCCCGCAAGTAATTGTATAGAGAGACTAAAGAAAAATGGACTTAGAAAATAGGCACAAAGATACGTATACTAGGAAATATCAAAAAAGGGTATTTTATAAAAAAAATAAAAAAAAAAAAAAAATAAATAATATATATAATATATATATATATATATATATATATATATATATATATATATATATATATACCATATTTGCCGGCGTATAAGACGACTGGGTGTATAAGACGACCCCCTATTTTCACAGTGAAAACTTAGGTTTGGGGCTATACTCGCCATATAAGACTACCCCCCTTCCGAGGCAACACCATTTACAAAAAACCATCAGAACCAAAAAAAAACATCAGACTTAACACCAGAAAAAGGAAACTGGTGAACTACAAGTCCCAGAGATCCCACAATTGGAAGGCAGCAACAATGAATCCTCTCCTCGAAAGCACCATAAATCAAACCTGTATTTTAGGAGCTGGATGTGCAGTACAGGATGCTTTGTTAATATGTAGAGCACCAAGTACACACAGTATATGATGCTGTGTTAGTACAGTAGTGCCAGGTACACTTCAGAATACAGTGTGCAGACAGTGTGCACCACTGAGCTAATCACGGCAGACATTGTATTTTACTAATCTGTTGATGGATACAAAGCCTGCTTGGATTGGCAGAGGCTGTGACATCAGCCCGTGCCGCTCTGACTCATGTAGCCTGCTCGGATTGGCAGAGGTTGTTACCCAATCCGAGCAGGCTTAGCAGGCTCTGTATTCATCAGAGTGCATCGCCCGCCGGGATTGGCTGAGCGGCGCATACTGTATACATATTACAATTTTACAGAGCGCCCGGCGGACTGATATCCATCTGGCGACTTCTTCACCCGGCGTATAAGACGACCCCCGCTTTTTGGCTGTGTAATTTCGGTGTAAAAGGTAGTCTTATACGCCAGAAAATACAGTATATATATATATATATATATATATATATATATATATATATATAGAATCGCAATAGATCAGCGATTACATATGCTCAAAATATATTTAGCAAAATAGTAAACATCAGACCTCCTTATCAGCAAAACAACACCCAAACAATATGATATATTGATCTTAGTAATACCATGAGTTAACACATATAAAAGGTGTGCAAAACCAGATATTTTATAGTAGTCGCTGGCATAAATGGTATATATAAAAATAGAACTGAGTCCTGTAGATTTGGGGTGATGCTGGGGTCCGTTGATAATCCTCTGCTAAGAAAAAACAGACCCCCACATCAGCATCACCCCAAATCTACAGGACTCAGTTCTATTTTTATATATACCATTTATGCCAGCGACTACTATAAAATATCTGGTTTTGCACACCTTTTATATGTGTTAACTC
The DNA here is from genome assembly GCA_028564925.1 of Lithobates sylvaticus. NCBI lineage: Eukaryota > Metazoa > Chordata > Amphibia > Anura > Ranidae > Lithobates > Lithobates sylvaticus. The sequence continues at coordinate 98,222,435 of CM053033.1, forward strand.
ATGGTATTACTAAGATCAATATATCATATTGTTTGGGTGTTGTTTTGCTGATAAGGAGGTCTGATGTTGTTTACTATTTTGCTAAATATATTTTGAGTATATGTAGTCGCTGATCTATTGCGATTCAATATATATATATATATATATTTTTTTTTTTTAAATAAAATACCCTTTTTTGATATTTCCTAGTATACGTATCTTTGTGCCTATAAAGTCCATTTTTCTTTAGTTAGTGTCTCTATACAGTTCTAAATTGTTGTTGTGCAGTCTGTTAGAGCCATCCACCAGCACACTTCACCACGTGCGATAGCTTTCCCCTATGGGGATGCACTCACCAGATATAAAATCACTAAAGGCATGTAATCTCCAAATTCTCCACTCCTCCTCCACACTACCAGTTCTCCAAATCTCAGATGTCAGTCAGAACATGTAGAGAAAATAATGTGTCCACATAGTGTGATATTGCTTAAACATTTTATTGAAAATCCTCCCCAATGACAAGTATAACAATAACCCCTATGTTATTGAGCGTACCAGAATAAAATAAATTAGGGCAAATGTAAAATTGCACTCTGCCTGTATCGTCTGTGTCCCCTTTCCGGATCCTTTAGATGAGGCCCTCGTGACAAAGTCGAAAGTGACGAAACAGGTCAGGGACGTAAACCAAACAACCGGAAGTGGCGTATGCGCTCCACGTCTGCGCTCCATGGACCGATTACAGGAAGAGCACCGCTGCTATACAAAGCGGAACTCAGCTCATCTAAAGGATCCGGAAAGGGGACACAGACGATACAGGCAGAGTGCAATTTTACATTTGCCCTAATTTATTTTATTCTGGTATGCTCAATAACATAGGGGTTATTGTTATACTTGTCATTGGAAAGGATTTTCAATAAAATGTTTAAGCAATATCACACTATGTGGACACATTATTTTCTCTACATGTTCTGACTGACATCTGAGATTTGGATTTAGTTATTTTATATGTACTGTTATGTATAGAGTTTTATATTTAAATTTTCATCCTCTCCCCTCCTGTAAATGCTGGAGGAGGAGGGGTATCTTCACTCTTCACTCTCCCAGTGTAAAAATATGATAATGTAAGATGTGAGAATGTAATGAATATGATGTATAATTAAAAAACGATAAATAAAAATATAAAGTAAAAAAAAAAAGAGATTTGGAGAACTGGTAGTGTGGAGGAGGAGTGGAGAATTTGGAGATCACATGCCTTTATTGATTTTATATTTGGTGAGTGCATCCCTATAGGGGAAAGCTATCGCACGTGGTGAAGTGTGCTGGTGGATGGCTCTAACAGACTGCACAACAACAATTTAGAACTGTTTTCCCTACTTATCTTGGATATTGCTGAACTTTTATTGCTTTTATTCACTTAGCATTCAGACTCATAAATCTGAATATCAGCGCTGCTACAATATTTCAAGAGACTTTGCACATATATTTCTCTTTATTTTATTGTATTTTACATTCTGATCATCATTTTAAGCGGCTGCTTTTAGAGAGTGTTTATATTTCAGTATATTTAACATTGAATTTTATTTTATCTCATTTTATTACTTTATATCATTTTATATTATAAAGTATATGGTCGTAAGTGTACAGTATCCATAGGTGCAGAGAGGTGTTTGGCATAGGAGGGCGGATATATCAAACATCCATTTTTTCATAATCTTAAGACCACTGATTAATATGATGGAAAACTTCCATGTGGAATCTATTATAAACATGATGGATTTGAATATAACACGTGAAAGCTTGACGTGTTTCATGTATATCAACTCTTCAGGAGCAGGTGTGTGGTATATCTGTAATAAAACATGTACATTTTTGTGTAGTCTTGGGGAACCCCCCCCCTGTCTCTAGGGTACTTGCAAAGCGGCTGTGTGTAGAGGGTGTGGCATTGAGAGCTGGAAGCCCCCTAGGGGCATCATTTCTGGGAGCCGTGGCAGTGTATACCGCATCACAGCCCAAACAAGGCAACATCCAGGGAGGCCAGACATCCATGTGTGATCCCCATAGGTGCCCCATAGGTGATCCCCATCCCCATAGGTGACCGTGAAAGTTTCCAAAACCGCTTGGGGAGGACTTCTATGAAAAGTACAGTATAATGTGTATATTCATCCATAATGTGCCAACTATCCTGTACTCTAAATTAGAGCAGGGTGAGTGCAGATACAACCGTAATAGTATCAGTGAAGCCCCACCAGAAGGAAGTGAAGAATTAAGAAAAAAAAATTAGATGTTAGGACTATGCCACCAAAGAAACCTAGTTACATCAATTGCTTGATTACCAAAAAAAGACTGTGGGTGAAGACCATATACTAATGTGCTGCCTGGTGCTGAGTCATGGGGAATAGTTGTGCAAATTGGTGCAGATAGTCCAAGGAAGGAGGGAGAGAACGACAGGATGGCTCAATGAAAATAAATAAACCGCGCTAGAGAGGGCAAAAATGGGGGAAAAGGGGGAGGGGGACCTAACCCAAGAAGGCTGCTGCTGAAAGTGGGATATTCACACCTGAAATATTGGGAATTGGATAAAGCTGCGCCAACAAATACATCAAAAATTACTTAAAATTGCTAAACAGAAAAAGTATTCTAACACATCAACGTGGCCATGGAGGAGCACACAAAAATGCTTGGATGTCCAATAATAGCTATATTAGTCCAGTATTTGGGGTCTTCTTCGCAGCATAAATTCTGATTATATGTAGCCAAGAGGTTTTCAATGTTCAGAAAAATTCTGCGTAGTCTGCGTGGTGGCGTTGCTGCGTGCCTTCCCATACGACGTTTTGTCATTAATGACGTTTTCAATGACGAAACGTCATATGGGAAGGCACGCAGCAACGCCACCACGCAGACTACGCAGAATTTGAACTGGGGACGGGTTTACACTGACCGGCCGGCAGTGTTGTTTATACTGTGCTCGTTTATTCCTTACTCATGCAAGTGCTTTTAATCTTTTACGCTGATTAAATATTTTATATCAGTATTATGCTATGGGTGGCCCCCTTCTTTTATATATCTGAGGAAATTAGCTGGAGTTAGCTGGAAGTTTTTGGTTGGAGCGGACGGTGTGGAGATCCCCCTTTTTCCTCTGAGTGATCGCTCTTGGGTGGACCAGTCCTATCAGCCATTGTCTATCTGGAAAGCTGCAGGCTTTATTTTCAGTGCCCTTTATATACAGCCATCTGGTAAGCCTTCAATCCAACAGGTGGTTGGGATCGTTTTTGCATGTCACAGTGTGATAATACAGACCAGTCACGGTGGTGTTTTTCTGAACATTGAAAACCTCTTGGCTACATATAATCAGAATTTATGCTGCGAAGAAGACCCCAAATACTGGACTAATATAGCTATTATTGGACTTTAACATCCAAGCATTTTTGTGTGCTCCTCCATGGCCACGTTGATGTGTTAAAATACTTTTTCTGTTTAGCAATTTTAAGTAATTTTTGATGTATTTGTTGGCGCAGCTTTATCCAATTCCCAACAGGATGGCTCAGCCACCCGGGAATAAAGCATATAAGGGCACATTCGCAGCGCACATCCAAACACCACGTGTGCATGTGTAATGAGAGGGTGCCACCATCACCTGAGTGGCTATGCCGCCCAGCGCTTGGTGCCAAAACAACCTCTCATACTGCTGCGGATGTAAAACACCACCGGTGTAACGGTGTCACAGAAATTGAGGCCAAAAATTAGGTGTGTAATCGTGACATTGATGCGTAGCGTGGAAGTATATTCCTGAAGACCCATGGACGGTCCTGTTCCATGGGACTAATACCCCATTGAGACAGTATAAGGCATCACTAATCCCTATTCTCTTAAACAAAGCTAAAAATGTAATCCCGAAAAAATGGCAGGATACTGAAAGTCCGAAGATTAGGGAGTGGATAGCCCGAGTGAATTTGCAACAAAAACTGGAAAGTTCAGAAGTCAATAAGGAGGAAGGTGAAGAAAGGGATGGGGAGGGAAGGTGGGAGAGCTGGAACGAGTTTAGAAAGTTATGGAGATACATAGAGGAGATCATTAGATAAGGTTTGGATATCTTCTTTTTTTTGGGGGTAGACAAAACAGCGTAACAGGTATGATATGAGACCCTTTCCAGGGTTGGCATGCAAGGCAGGGGTGGGGGGGGGGGATAAACCTATGGGGAGAATGGGGTGAAAAAGTGGGAATGTGATTTGCATTGTGAAATGTATTTGTTGAAAAATTTGAAATAAAGATTTAAAAAATAAAAATAAAATAATAGATAGAGACCTGGTGAAGGTGAGAATACTGTATATGATGGCTGTAGCTGGGACTCCTCATGGTACACATAAATGCTCCTGCAGATTGCTGGGTGAATGGAGGTTAATTCCCATGCACAGAAGAAGCAGGGCACCCCTCCACCATCCGATCACAGATCACATCACAGCATGAGAATACAGTACAGTATGTGGAGGAAACACACTTTGAATTAGGGCACCTCCTCCCCCCTCCCTCCACCATCCGATCACAGATCACAGCAATACAGTACAAGGTATGTGGAGGAAAGACACTGACAGAGCAGAGTGTCAGATCACTGTCAGACTTCCCACTGGCACAGAAACCGAAAGTAATACTGCCAGGGGGTCAGATAGGCAGAGAGACAGAAGACTGACCCAATGACAGTGGAGAGGCGCTTAGCTTTGCGCCACAAAGCTACACAAAAACCCGCAAATGTAGCGTCTCGCCTGAAATCACGGGATTGCATTGGCATGACGCTTCCATAGTGCACTATGGCCGGCGCCCGTGCACAGTGAACTTAAAGAACTTTTTTTTTTTTTTTTTTTTATAAAGGGCCCTTTTTTTGTCACTAGCTTTGAGGGGGGGGCGACACCCATGTGCCCTCTATGGACGGGCCACCACTGTAAGCTAGTCAAGGCTAAGACAGCAAAACTTACATGCATCCAGCCCCATAAAGACCAGGGAGGCCTGGAGATCAGAAGCGGTGTATAACCCAAAGGATGGAATAAAGGGAGAAATGGATGGTGTCCTAAGGATGCAGGGCTTAGACCAAAGTAGCCCCTGTATATTTAGCTATTAATGAAAAACAGGTTTGTATCACACCAGAAACATGCCGTCGGATATGTGAAAAGGGTCACAGCGTGACTACAATAAAGTCACAAAGTGGTAGTAGAATTGATAACAGCAAATACTTACACCGGTAAAGTGGCCCGTTCGGTCAAAGGTGAAGCCAATAAATATCCCAGGTACTGAGTACCATACTAATATCCAAACAAAAGACCTAAAATTAAGATAAGGTCCCGTTAATAAATTTGATTAAACCACCAAATGTACTAGATAAAAAAAATTAACAGTGACTCAGAAAGCCAAAAAGGACCAAGACCGCAAACAAAAATTAATATTGATTAAATACCTGTAAATAGCTACCAGTAGACCCGTAGATCTCTCACACAATGATGGAGATAATTCTGAAGATTGCTACATAGGGATACAGATATTTAGTGGTAAATCTATCACTGTTCCATATAGATCAAACATACAGTGGTGTGAAAAAGTGTTTGCCCCCTTCCTCATTTCCTGTTCCTTGTCACACTTAAGTGTTTCGGAACATCAAACCAATTTAAACAATAGTCAAGGACAACACAAGTAAACACAAAATGCAATTTGTAAATGAAGGTGTTTATTATTAAAGGTGAAAAAAAATCCAAACCATCATGGCCCTGTGTGAAAAAGTGATTGCCCCCTAAAACTAATAACTGGTTGGGCCACCCTTAGCAGCAACAACTGCAACCAAGCGTTTGCGATAACGTGCAATGAGGCTTTTACAGCGTCATGGAGGAATTTTGGCCCACTCATCTTTGCAGAATTGTCCTAATTCAGTTACATTAGAGGGTTTTCGAGCATGAACGGCCTTTTTAAGGTCATACCACAACATCTCAATAGGATTCAGGTCAGGGCTTTGGCTAGGCCACTCTAAAGTCTTCATTTTGTTTTTCTTCAGCCATTCGGTGGTGGACTTGCTGGTGTGTTTAGGATCATTGTCCTGCTGCAGAACCCAAGTTCGTTTCAGCTTGAGTACACGAACAGATGGTCGGACATTCTCCTTCAGGATCTCTTGGTAGACAGCAGAATTCATAGTTCCTTTTATCACGGCAAGTCTTCCAGGTCCTGAAGCAGCAAAACAGCCCCAGACCATCACACTACCACCACCATATTTTACTGTTGGTATGTTCTTTTTCTGAAATGCAGTGTTCCTTCTACGCCAGATATACTTGGACACACACCTTACAAAGAGTTCCACTTTTGTCTCATCGGTCCACAGAATGTTGTCCCAAAAGTCTTGGGGATCATCAAGATGTGTTGTGGAGAAATTGAGACGAGCTTTGATGTTCTTTTTGCTCAGCAGTGGTTTTCTCCTTGGAACTCTGCCATGCAGGCCATTTTTGCCCAGTCTTTTCCTGATGGTGGAGGCATGAATGCTGACCTTAACTGAGGCAAGTGAGGCGTGCAGTTCCTTGGACGTTGTTGTGGGGTCTTTTGTGACCTCTTGGATGAGTCGTCGCTGCGCTCTTGGGGTAATTTTGGGCGGCCGGCCACTCCTGGGAAGGTTCACCACTGTTCCATGTCTTCGCCATTTGTGGATAATGGCTCTCACTGTGGTTCGCTGGATTCCCAACGCTTTGGAAATGGCTTTATAACCCTTTCCAGACTGATAGATCTCAATTACTTTCTTTCTCAATTGTTCCTGAATTTCTTTGGGTCTCGGCATGATGTGTAGCTTTTAAGGATCTTCTGGTGGACCTTACTGTGTCAAGCAGCTCCTATTTAAGTGATGCCTTGATTGTGAACAGGTGTGGCAATAATCAGGCCTGGGTGTGGCTAGAGAAATTGAACTCAGGTGTGGACAACCACAGTTATAGTATGTTTTAACAAGGGGGGCAATCACTTTTTCACACAGGGCCATGATGGTTTGGATTTTTTTTCACCTTTAATAATAAATACCTTCATTTACAAATTGCATTTTGTGTTTACTTGTGTTGTCCTTGACTATTGTTTAAATTGGTTTGATGTTCCGAAACACTTAAGTGTGACAAACATGCAAAGGAACAGGAAATGAGGAAGGGGGCAAACACTTTTTCACACCACTGTATATAGAATCCAGTCAAGTAGACAGCCACTGAGAAAGGAAAGAGATAATACCAAATATACTATGCATAAGCAGGCTTCCACAGGACCAGCACAATATTATCTGTCTAACCAACAACAAACATCTAACTGGCTTTTACCTTGTCAGCTCATCCACTTAGCACATACACCGCTCTCTGAATCAGTGAACCTGCACTGTATAAATAGGGCCCATGGCGCCAAAAACTGCCAGAAAGCCTATTATCATTATAGACATCAGCTGCAGGCTGCTAGGCAGTAGCCTGTTGCCGTATCCATGGAAACATGAAGCCATTCAAGCCAGTGTCATAACTTGATCGCCGGCAGAGACATCAGACCAGAACAGAGCCCCGCACATGCGCAGAGGGACGCCAATTAAGCCAGCGTCATGATACGATCGCTGACAATGCACCGGACAGAAACAAAACCCTGCGCATGCTCAGCTGGTCCATCCCACAGTGCGAGCCAAGAAAACAGATAACAAATATTCACCAGCAGCTAAAGTGAATAATTGTAGATTAATAAATAAGAACCAGGACTTATTTATAAACTTATTTTCCAACTGAAGTATAGGCCAGCCTAAAACAAAATGGAAGGGAAGTATGGGTATCCCCCCCGACGCCAACACTGCCACCAAGGACAGGTGGGAGGCAAATAAATTTGCCATCCAACCCCCAGATAATTTCCAAGCCAGGTGGGACCCATTCTAACCTTGCATAATGATGCCAAGTCCTGCACATCCAAATAATGACACCAATCCAATCTCCAGGGTAACATGAAAGATATATAACAAAATTTATAAAGTGTTAATGACAACAAATGTAAGAAGCATAAGCCATTAATTCTCCTATGTTCATCCAACAGTTAAAAATTAACATTACATTGTATTTACATTGCGGGCAGATCAGCATCTCCTATACAGAGCACAAAGATAATGAACATATAGGTCAACAAAAAGGAAGGGACCCAAGACTTAAACATAACTGTCAGGTACTCACAAGGGCCGAAGTGCTGAGAGTGGCTTCCCTTGCAGCTAGGTGCACAGTACCCCTGAGGGTGGAACAGTGGGTACAGAGCACGAAGGGGCACGGGTTGCCAGCAGGTATTACGTAGGCAGGAAGTCTTCTGGTAGAAGAGGTACCCGTGCAAGATGGTCTGGAACTTGATTGAAGAGAACACCTGGCTGGGGTTCTAACATCTGAAGTAGGAACAGCGGGAGGCTGAGGGTCAAACACCAGGAAGATGGATCAGAGTCCGAGAGCAAGCCAGGTCATACACAGAAAGTCAGTCCGTAGATCCAAGCGTCAAACACAGGGATTAGGCAGAGACAAGTCCAGGAGGCAGGCCGGGGGTCAAACACAGGAACAGCAGAGAAGGAAATCCGAGAAGCAAGCCAAAGGTCAATTAGCAGGAGAGGTCCAAGAGTAGTCAGGTACAATCCGGGTCACAACGGGTAAGCTCAGGAAACAAGGCACAGGAACAAAGGAACACATGAGCTGAAGAGACAAACCAGCAAAGACACAGAGCACATTGATGCCTTTTATAGGCCTGTCAGGGCAATCAGGTGGTGCACATAGCCGTGCGCATGCACACGTGTCGTTGTGCTGATTCACACATATGCGTGCGCCCACCCGTGGTACTGTGTGTGCGCGCGGACTCGCTAATTCGTGCACCCGTATGTGCAAACCCGCTGCATCGCGCACCCGTGTGCGCCGTTGCGCCGTTCTACCCAGCAGGCGCGTGGGGAACCACCGACGCTGAAGTCTGTTGATCCTCTGACAGTGCCCCCAAGGGGCAGCCTCCAGATGCCCAATCTGGCTGGTAGCTCGGGGTGTCTCCGATGTAAAATCCCGTATCAAGCGGGGAGCGTGTATGTTACTGGAGGGTTCCCAAGAGTTGTCTTCGGGGGGATACCCTTTCCACTTTACAAGGTATTGAGTCGGTCTTCCCCTTTTTCGACAGTCCATTATGGCTTCCACCTCAAATTCTTCTTCGCCTTAAACGTCGACTGGTGGAGGTGGTGCCACTTCTCTTCCGGTGAAGGAGCTCGGTATCACTGGTTTTAATAGGGATGCATGGAACACCGGGTGAATTTTATATGAGCTAGGTAGTGCCAGTTTAAAGGCCACCGGGTTTACCACCCTCTTGATTTTGAAGGGGCTGATAAACTTGGGACCGTGTTTCCATGACGGGTATGGCAATTTCAGGTTGATAGAGGATAATCAAACTTTCTCCCCGATCTTGAAATTCTGGCAATTCTTTCTTCCTCTATTATAATATACCTCATAATCCCTTTGAGCCCTTTTTCATAGCCTCTTGGATTTGTATGAAATTGTCCTGGATTGACTTTACTTTTCTTGTGCCGTGGGAGTGGAGACTTCAGGGACTGAATCCGGCAAGAAGGAAGGGTTGTAGCCATAATTAGCCCAAAAGGGTGTTTGATTGGTAGTGGAATGTACAGAATTATTGTAGGAAAATTCCGCGCAGGGCAGGAGAGAGGACCAATTGTCTTGGGAGCAGGAGCAGAAACAACGGAGGTATTGCTCTAATGTTTGATTTGTTCTTTCTGTTTGCCCGTTACTCTGCGGGTGATATGCAGAAGATGAGGTCTTGATCTCCAGAGCCTTGCAGAGGTCCTTCCAAAATTTGGAGGTGAATTGAATCCCCCTATCAGACACAATGTTGGAGGGGACGCCATGTAGCCTTACGACTTCCTTGATAAAGATGCTTGCCGTGGCTGCAGCAGAAGGAGTGCCACACATGGGTAGGAAATGTGCCATCTTCGAGAGGCGATCCACTACTACTAGGATCGTGGTAAATTTGTCAGAAGATGGCAAGTCCACAATAAAATCCATAGTGATCTTTCTCCAGGGACGTTCGGGAACAGGTAAAGATCTCAGAAGTCTCCAGGCTTTGGTGTTTGCCCCCTTGTTATGTTGGCAAACACCACAAGACTGGACATAGTTCCTGCAATCCCTCCTCCAACCCGGCCACCAAAAAGAGCGGTTGATCAAATCGGCAGTCTTCTGGATCCCAAAATGTCCTGCCATCTTGTGATCGGGAAAGGTCTGCAAAATCTGGAGTCTTACTGAAGGAGGAATAAGGAGGGTCCAATACCTTGCTGTGTGCCCACAGTAAACCGGGTTTCTTTTCCAGGGAGAATGCTGTGGTTTCGGAGATTTGATCGGTGGCTTGCTTAAGGGATGTTTCTAGATCAGGTTGGATGATTTGGAGGAAGTTGTGCGGAGACAGAATAGTTGCAGGTTCAGATGGTTCTTCGGCTTCTGGAAACATTCGGGAGAGTGCGTCTGCTTTCCTATTTTTGTAACCGGGGCGGTAGGTAATATGAAAATTGAACCTGGAGAAAAAAAAAAAGAAGAGGGCCCAGCGTGCTTGTCGGGGTCTGAGGCGTTTAGCCGCTCTGAGGTACTCCAGGTTCCTGTGATCTGTGAAGATCATGATGGTTTGAGACGCACCCTCCAGCAGGTACCTCCATTCCTCCAGGGCGAATTTTATAGCAAGAAGTTCTCGGTCTCCAACATCATAATTCCTCTCCGGATGACTGAGTTTCTGGGAGGCAAAGGCGACTGGGTGAAGGAGAGCCTTCGGGCCACTTCTTTGAGAAAGGATTGCCCCTGTTGCGGATTCGGAGGCGTCTACCTCCAATACATAAGAACGACTGGGATCTGGATGCCGGAGGATGGGAGCTGATATAAAAAGTCTCTTTAGTTCAAAGGCTTCCTGGGCTTGCTGAGACCATTGGAATTTGACTTGCTGGCGGGTTAGTTGAGTAATAGGGGAAATAATTGTGGCGAATCCCTGAATAAACCTGCAATAAAAATTGGCGAAGCCAACAAATCACTGAACAGATTTTTTATCTGACGGTGCCGGCCATTCTTGGATGGCTTTGACCTTTTGTGGGTCCATTGATATTCCCCCTGTGGTGATGATGAACCCGAGGAATTGAATGGTGTCTCTTTCAAATTCACATGTCTCTCCTTTTAGGTAGAGCCCGTGTTCTCTGAGGATAAGGAGGACCTTCCTGACGTGGGTACGGTGTGCTTCAAGTGAGTTGGATAAAATAAGAATATTGTCAAGATATGCAATCACGAAATTGTCTAGATACTCATGGAAGATATCATTGACGAGGTGCTGGAACGTGGCCGGGGCATTGCAGAGCCCAAAGGGCATCCTTAGATATTCAAAATGTCCAAATCTAGACCTGAAAGCCGTTTTCCATTCATCTCCATTGCGGAGACGGACTAAATTATATGCTCCCCGAAGATCTAGTTTAGTGAATACCTTGGCAGTTCTTAGGCGTTGAAAAAGTTCAGGGATGAGAGGAAGCAGGTACCCCTTTTTAATAGTAATTTTATTAAGTTCCCTGTAGTCCACACAGGGCCTGAGAGAACCATCCATTTTCTCAACGAAAAAGATGCCTGCGCCAGCTGGAGAAGAGGATGGTCGGATGAATCCTTTTTCCAGGTTTTCATCTATGTAAGAGCATAAGGCTTCCAATTCAGTCTCTGATAATGGAAAGATCCGCCCAAATGGAATTTCGGAACCAGGTAACAGATCAATTGGACAGTCATAGGGCCGATGGGGTGGTGGGGTGGTAGAGTATCAGCCTTTTTCTTGTCAAAAATGTCCAAAAAATCATGATAGGCTGGGGGGGACATGTTGAAGGTTATCAGGACTAGTCTGTATTGTTAGGCAAGAGGTGGACTTGTGGGAGGTCGGCAGGAGACAATGTTGTGAACAGTAGACAGAAGAAAAGAGTACTTCCTTCTTGTTCCAGTTAATCTGTGGGTCGTGGGCTTGTAGCCAAGGGAACCCGAGGATGATCGGAAACATGGGAGAATTAATGATGATGTCAAAGCGAAGGAATTCACGATGACCAGAGTCTGTGGATGGGATCTGTTTCTTGAGTCACGGGACTGAAGGGTAGGGAGCAGTCAGCCAGGTGGATTTGAAGATGTTGTTTCTTAGTGCAGAGAGGGATGTGCAAATTCCGGGCTAAGGTTATGTCCATGAAACAACTGCAGACTCCAGAGTCAATTATGGCTCCCAGCCGAACCTCCTCTTCCGCCACCTGTAATGAAACCGAGAGGACAAGGTGAGATTGGGTGGAAGCTGCAATTTGAGAATTCACAGCAACATGAGGTCGGCACTTACTGGGTCTCACAGGGCAGCTACGTAGGAAATGGCCCGATTCACCACAGTATAGACAAAGGTTGGCTTGACGCCGACGGAGTGTTTTGTCAGGGGTGAGCGGAGCCCGGACTAAGCCCAGCTGCATGGGTTCGCCGTTGGTAGAGGAAGTGGGAACTGGAACAGATGCAGGTACCGGAGGTACCCGGGGTAACATCCACGTGGGTCTAGGTGACTGGAAACGTTCAGAGCGACGCTCCCGTAGATGTCGGTCAAGCTGGGTAGCCAACTGGACCAGGTCTTCTAAAGATGCAGGAGTATCTACCCGGGCGAATTCATCTTTTATGGTCTCAGAGAGGCCCAGGCGAAACTGATACTTAAGGGCAGCCTCATTCCAGTTAGTGTCCCCAGACCATTTCCGAAACTCGATGATATAGTCCTCTACTGGTCTCTTTCCCTGGGTTAGGGAGTGCAGGATGGCTTCGGCCGTGGTGGTGCATTGGGGGTCGTTGTACAGTTGTGACATGGCCTCAAAAAAGGTCTCTACAGAATCGAGAAGGGAGCACTTCTGTTCCAGGAGGTTATGGGCCCAGGACTGTGGTTCGTCAGATACTAGTGAGATGATGAACCCCACCTTCACTGATTCGGAGTGGAAGGTCCTGGGCTGCAGAGCCAGGTACAGGAGGCATGCATTCTTAAATGCCCTAAACTTCTTCCGGTTGCCCGAAAAACACTCAGGAGTTAGAACCCTGGGTTCAGGAAGGGTCATAACAACTGCAGGTGTGGCACTGCCTTGGGCTTGTGAAGCAGATGAGCTGTTGGCTGTAGAAGGTGAAGGATCCGATGGACTGGAAGAGATCGCTAGGTGCTGTAGATGGCCCTCAATCTGGAAGTAGCCATCTTGGAGTCACTGCACCGCCTGGGTGAGAGCTGCAACCTGCTGGCAGAGAGACTCACGGGGTGAGCCAGCTCTGTCGGCCTCTGACATGGCTGGTTTGTACTGTCAGGTACTCACCAGGGCCGAAGTGCTGAGAGTGGCTTCCCTTGCAGCTGGGTGCACAGTACCCCTGAGGGTGGAACAGTGGGTACAGAGCACGAATGGGCACGGGTTGCCAGCAGGTATTACGTAGGCAGGAAGTCTTCTGGTAGAAGAGGTACCCGTGCAAGATGGTCTGGAACTTTATTGAAGAGAACGCCCAGCTGGGGTTCTAACACCTGGAGTAGGAACAGCGGGAGGCTGAGGGTCAAACACCAGAAAGATGGATCAGAGTCCGAGAGCAAGCATGGTCATACACAGAAAGTCAGTCCGTAGATCCAAGCGTCAAACATAGGGATTAGGCAGAGACAAGTCAAGGAGACAGGCCGGGGATCAAACACAGGAACAGCAGAGAAGGAAATCCGAGAAGCAAGCCAAAGGTCAATTTGCAAGAGAGGACCAAGAGTAGTCATGTACGATCCGGGACACAACGGGTAAGCTCAGGAAACAAGGCACAGGAACACAGGAGCACAGGAGCTGGAGAGACAAACCAGCAAAGACACAGAGCACATTGATGTCTTTTATAGGCCTGTCAGGGCAATCAGGTGGTGCGCATAGCCGTGCACATGCGCACACGTCGTTGTGCTGATTCGCGCATATGCGTGCGCCCACCCGTGGTACTGTGTGCGCACGCGGACTCGCTAATTCGCGCACCCGTATGCACAAAACCCGCCGCATCACGCACCCGTGTGCACTGTTCTACCCCGCAGGCACACGGGGAACCACTAACGATGAAGTCTGTTGATCCTCTGACAATAACATTCAAAAACCTCTTGGACGCCCGATAATATCAGGCATTGGAGCAAAAAGTGAAAAAGGGAGTCGCTACACACGATCGGAATTTCCGATGGAAACAGTCCACTACTAAATACTCTACTCTCCGATGGGAGCTTTTCATCGGATTTTCCGACCGTGTGTATGCCCATCGGTTTTTTTCTGTCGGAATTTCCAACGGACTTTGGATTGAGAACCTGTTCTTAATTTTTCCGACGGAAAACCTTTTTCTATCGGATTTTCCGATCGTGTGTATGCAATTCCGACACCCCAAAAATCATGCATGCTCAGAATCCAGTACGAGATGGAATCGCTCGGTCTGGTAAAACTAGCATTCGTAATGGAGATAGCAGATTCTTCACACTGCAATTTTTTGAATTGTTCAATGCCGCGCATTCTCTTCTTTATAATGCTAGAAGAATGAAGTTGTTTTGCTGCTCATATTCACACAGAGTTTTCACAAACTTATTTCTTTATTATTTCTAGGTATCTCCTGAATAATATTTATATTAGAATTTAAGCCAGATCTGCATAAAATATATATATATTTTTTTAAAAAGTGCTTTTTTTTCTTTACTAACAATATTTGTATTATTTTCTCGTGCTGTCCTTTTTATTTTTTTATGTCATTTTTATGTTTCCACAACACCATTATTATGTATGATTTGTAAACCTGTTTGTTGTTGGTGTCCCTTGTTAATTTTGACGTATTTTTTTCGTACCTGCCTACTCACCCAAAATAAATGTATTTGCTATTTGTTGAAAAACACATAGGCAAGTATTTTCTGAAACCAAAAACAAAATTTATTTTACATCATAATAACAAAATAAAGATAAAAGGCAACGCTGGAAAAAGAGCTTGAATTTGCGCAGCCTTTGGCCCCCAAGGCAGACATCAAAAACTTGGCAGCTTGAGAAGTCCAATCTGGTGCAGGAATCCCAGAGAACAGTAGCAACAGCAGATTATATATGTACCCAGGCTGTGGTACTACAACAGGCTGTGTGTTCTTTGAGACCAGACTGAAGGCAGGGGATCACTTTCTGGTCTTCCGTGCAGCCTTCCCTGCAGCCTTCCCTGGAGGCTGTGGCTCTGGAGGTGGCCTTGTGGCAGGAGGAGGAGGATGGGGGAGAGAACATAGGTGGTCGTCTTCACAAATTTCGCCACTCAACCCCTTGTGGATTGTAGTAAAAATGATTTTCTCACATTTGCGCCGTTGGCCCTCCTCCATTTGTTGTAAATTGGAGGCTATGTAGATGCCATAGGCCTCTACAGCATTGATGGGGGAAATTTCAGGGCATCATTAGCCTCCTTGATGAGGGCCAGTGCTGCCTCCTGTTTTCGTGCCCTTCCTGGGCCTTTTGTATGGAAGGATGAGGTGAGGCACCTGGGATTGGGTGTTACTGGGCCCTGCCACCTCCTGGGTGACACATCCCCCTGCCTCCTCCTGTGTGCCACTTGCCAGCGCCTCGTCCTGGCTGAGGTCATCCTGTGTATGAAAAAGGGACATAGTTTTAGTTTTTTGTTCATCAAACACACACAATTTTCAGCTCATGACTGTTGCAAATTTAATGTTAAAGAAATAGAAAAGACTATCATTCTGAGCCCAGCATTTTTTCTTCTTGTCCTAATCTTTTTTGGCCACTTCTATTGATATGTGAAACACTTTTTGTTAATTCATTCATTTATTAGCAATAACAACATCTACTTACCAACAATCATTTTTATTTCACAGAAAAATTATGTATACAAAACCTATACCTGACTCCATCTGGGATCTTTAATCTCTTCCTGTATGGAAGGCCCATGTTGGTCCACAGATGCCTCAGCTGGGGTTGAGGGAAGGCTGGATGGAAGGCTGGAGGGAAGGGGTGCCGGAAGAGTTGAAAGGGATACCCTGCCCTCAATCTGGTCATCAAGAAAACGCATCCTGTTGTAGTACCACAGACTGGGTACATACACCTTATCTGCTGCTACTCCAGACCTCAGGGACTGCTGGACATTCTGGTACTTCTTCCTATAGGTGCTTCTCAAGCTACCAATTTTTGCTTCCAGAGACCTGATGTCTGCATTGGGGGCCCGGGTCTTTACAAATTCAAGCAATTTCTCCAGCGTTGCCTTCCTAGCTGGTTTGTTGTGATAGAAGGGGTTTTTCACCTCCCATAGATTTCTCATGTCCCGGTATTTATCTATGAATTCCCCAAGGAATCTTGGTCCTTAAATGGCGACATTTTCTCTGCAAGACCAAACAAAATACAAAAATAAACATCTCAGGATAATCTTTTAACACAATATAGGCATCAATCTAGATTCAGTATAGGCCGCACATGTCTCCAAACTTAAAATCTTACCTTCGTTATAACGTTCGTCGCG
The DNA here is from genome assembly GCA_028564925.1 of Lithobates sylvaticus. NCBI lineage: Eukaryota > Metazoa > Chordata > Amphibia > Anura > Ranidae > Lithobates > Lithobates sylvaticus. Next base: position 98,238,940 of record CM053033.1, read on the forward strand.
TCCGTCCCTCTTTCCTCTGCACACAGAATGTAGTTACGACACACGTGTGAAGCTATATATACACTGCGCATGCGTGAATCTCCGCCCGCCTCGGACGTTCTTTCTAGAATATTCACCGCCCCGTCTTTTTCATTGCAGTGGGAGCGGAACATGGAGACACAGCAGGTGCATAATTCCAGTAACGGGGGGGGAGGAGGAAAGCCCGGAGCCTAAAACGTCACGATCGAGGAGATTTAAGGCCTCAAATATGTCCTTTGTGGAGATGTTGGAGATGGTGGACATCTTGAGGAGTAACGACTATGACGGGAATTATGGTCCGTACCCCAACCCAAATATGAGAAAGGCCAAGATCATGAATAAAGTTTTGAAGAGTCTGTATAGGAATTTTGGGGTACGACGATCCAAGGATCAACTGAGGAAACGCTGGTCGGACCTCAAATTAAGGGAGCAGGATCAGTACAGAAAGATCAAGAAAGTTCTTCGAAAAAGTAAGTATATGTCGTGTGTAACTATTATTATTAATATTGCATGCTGCGCCATGTGTTTTTCCTTAATAAGGTCTTGTACACTCCAAAATGGCTACTTTCATGGTCATATGCACAGTAATCGGTCGTTGGAAACCTCGTTCGTTTTCCAAAATACGATGTTTTCCCAGATAACTGGTTAAATACATTTGTTGCTTAAAATTTTTAAGTTAATCCAAAAGAGTTTTTAGGACATTGTTGTCTAGATGTGTTTGAACCTAGAAGGAATAGCAAACTTTATTCAGTGTAATGTATGTAGAGGACACTCAGCAGCTGTTTACACATCTGGACTCAGGTGCACTAGTGTGGGACACCAGAACAAACTTTTTAGGGTATCAAACACAGGTACTCCAGTGGATACTTGGGGTGTCTCCAGGTGGGAAACTTGTCCAAAAAAGGTAAGTATTCCACCTTGAGTATTTAAGGGAATAAATCATGTGTTCAGCTTGGAATTCTGCCCAAACAGACAATTGTCCCCCACTTCCAAGCAATGCTTATCATTCATATTTGTTGGCTCAAACATCTGTGTGCTAAGTATACCTTTTGTTTTATTCTCATAGGGGAACAAAGAATCGGGAAATATGATGTCACCAGGGACTGCCCACCTCAGGAAGAAGGGGAACAGAGGTCACCACAAGATGAGGATGTGGAGGAAGGAGAAGTGATCGAGATTGAGACCACAACAGGTGAGTGTCTGACACCCCAGATTCAGGTAATAAGACATGTATGCCTGCATATTTATAATAGATGGTGTGTTTTTTTGATTTTTAGGTGATGTACAGGTGGTGGAAGAACAATCAGATCATTTCACCAGTGACAGTGCCCAAAGTCTAATCCAGGACATCATGTGGTGTAGTCAGGATTTAGACATTATTCGAAAAAAACTATGGCTATTGAAGTTAAACTTAAGAACGTGATTGATGTCCTTGGAAGAATATAATTTTCTCAAAAATTGCCACCATTTTTTTTTCAAATTTGTTATACATTTTAAAAAGCCTACTTTTGAAGATGCACACAGTATGTCAACATGTGCTATCTGCCATCAGGGGATATCAATGTACGCGTTTTGTGCCTGCAACCCCTTCCTCAAAACTCAAGTCAGTGAGAGGAAGGGGTTGCACCCCCAAAACACATCCATTGATCCCCCATGATGGGAGATAGCACAGTTGACATTAGGCATGGGATCAGGATGTAAATCTCCAGTTTGACTCCCAATTTGTGTGCATCTTCAAAATTAGGCTTTTACAGGGGTGACTTCAACCCATCTGTTGAAGGCAAATTCCACACATTTTGGACAATGTAATGTGTGCTCTTGCCTTAAAAGTTTTTCTACGTTGAACTTTATGTTCCAGAGTTGTGCATGTTGTGTTTGGAAACATGGCTGTTTATGTAGCGTAACACAATTTTTTGGGGGGGAAAACGCAAAAATTTGTATTTTTGTAAAAAATAAAAAATAAAATAAAAAACACATGTGAATGTGTACGAAGTAAAAGGCTTTTTTACTCAACAATGTGTGGCTTCTTCTTTCAATGATCAATACCATTTTTTTGTGTTGAAATTGGTGTTTACAGTGACAATGGGTGTTTAGATAATAATGTACAAACCACTTGGCACTACAAGTGCACTAGGAGACACAAAAAAGAAACACAAGCAGGAAATTCAAAGCAAGATTTTACCAGATTAATAAATGTTAAATTTATTCAAAAAGTGCTGGCAAAGCAATGGCCCCCCTCCCTGAAAAATTGGCGGACTTCACGTGCGATTTGGGGAGGCAAGCCAGGACGGGCCGCTTCCAGGAACGTCATTGATTGCAGTCCGTCGTCAGGCCCAACTGCAACCACATAATTTGGGTTGTTCCTTTTTTAAAAGTTGTGCAAGATGCAACAAGATACCACAATGGTATTAAGTTTGTATTCCGCCATATTAATGGCCGTTTAAAACAGGCGGAACAAGCTGGCCAGAATCCCAAACGCATTCTCCGCGACTCTTCTGTCTCTGGCCAGCCGGTAATTAAAAACCCTCTTCTCTGGGGTGAGAGTCCTCTGGGGGAATGGCCTCATGAGATGGTTTCCCAAACCGAAAGCCTCATCTGCAATGAAGACAAAAATGGCAGTCCTTCGACATTCTCCTCTGGGGGTGGCAATCCCAAGACACCACTCTCGAGACATCGGTAGAACTCGAACCAGGAAAAGACTCCTCCATCCGACATCCGGCCATTCCTCCCCACGTCCACATATATAAACTCATATGTCGCCGACACCACCACCATCAACACGATACTATGAAACCCCTTATAGTTAAAATAGTATGACCCCGAATGGGGTGGTGGGACAATGTGGACGTGCTTCCCATCGATTGTTCCTCCGCAGTTAAGAAAATCCCACCGCTGGGCAAACTGGGAGGCCACAGTCTGCCATTCCTGTGGCGTGGAAGGAAACTGTGGAGTCAAACAAGAAAAATATAATTAGTAATTTTGATAATAAACATTACAAGCAGATTCTACAGAAACATTGTTGGCAAACATCAGTATAACATTTCTTGTAGTATTTAAAGGCTAAAATATAAGGTCCACTTATCAGATTCCTCCCCCCTCTGATGGCCCCTTGTAAATATTTTAGGGGGGAGGTATGTTTTGGACAGGTAACCCTCTCCACTACGTAATGGAGAAACAAAGTAATGTGTGATAGTTTGGCCAGCCCCTCCTTACACTATTGGCAGCCCACTGGATAGGTAAAAAGTGGCCTCAAAAAAATAAAAATAAAAAATGGAAGCACATTTTTCGATTCTGCAATTACCTATCACAATAATAATAGAAAAAAAAAAAAACAGTAGCATTTGAAAGTATTGAGGCAGGCCCTTGCACTACATGCTTTGAAAAATTCATCCATAAATATGACCACTAAAGAGGTAGGTATAGTGTGTATTGGGTTTGGCAAAGTCAGCAGATAGAGGATTGGTATCAGCTGACTGAGCAGTTGGGGGAGGGGGGGTTCCCAAAGATTTTGGGCACCACAAAACAAAGCCTCAGGCACTCTGCATGAATTTAAGGACAACTATAACATTTGTACACATTTTAGGGGGTGTTTAGGGTAAAGCATTACAATGGAGCTGACAAAATACATTGTTAAGTGACTAGACTATAGGTATATATGGGCCCTAGATAGCATGCTGGGGGGGGGGGGGGGTAGTAAAGGCAAAGGTGCATGAAGGACAAAAAAGGAACATACGAAAATCCAACATGCATGAGGACAAAATGGCACAGCATATTGAAATCTTTAGGGAACGAGGAAAGAAATACAATACATTAGCAAACAGTAAATACATAGAATGTGATGTTAAAGGAAAAACTTACCCTCATATAGTCCTTCTGCAGGACCTGGATGATGGCAGAACAGGTCTCTGGAATAATGATCCCCAGAGCCTGGGGGGAGATGCCTGTTGATAACTTGAGGTCCTGAAGGCTTCTCCCTGTCGCCAAGTACCTCAACGTGGCAACTAACCTCTGCTCCGCAGTGATGGCTTGCCGCAGGCAGGTATCCTGCCTGCTAATATAAGGGGACAGCAAAGCCAACAGACGGTGAAAAATGGGGTCCATCTTCCTGAGATAATTCCTGAAATCATCAGGATTATTCTCACGGATCTCACGAAGCAGAGGCATGTGCGAGAATTGGTCACGCTAGAGCAACCAATTCTTGGTCCATTAACTCCTCCTTGCCCTGTTCATGGACTGGGCTTGTGTCAAAGTAAGAACCCTAACACCAAGCCCCCGCACAGCACGAACTCTACGAGAAATACGTACACTCAACATGGCTTCTAAACGGTCGGCTGGTCAGAACGGACTAAAGAAAGCACTGATAAACAGCAAGGCCTGAAAGAACGAAATGCAAATCAAGCAACGAGCGGACAATAAGCACTGAAAATCAAAGCGTACTATATATAAATATATAGGCCGCAAAGACAAACAAATGCGAACTGACTACACGCACTGATAAGCAGATACGCACCGACAAGCACAAACAGTAGAACAGGAACGATCTGAAGCAGAAAGTCTGAAAAAGCGCGAATCGTCTATAACCAAACTTCTACTAACACGCGATAAACACGAGATCAGCAGAAGGAGCCCAAAGGGTGCCGGACGTGGTGCTGAACTTTCCTTTTCTAGTCACGTTGTACGTGGTGGACGTCACCGCGTTCTTGGCGGTCGGAATTTGGTGTGACCCTGTGTAGGCAACACAGCTTGAGCGGAATTCCATCGGAAAAAACGGCAGAGCTTTTTCCGACGAGAATTCCGATTGTGTGTACGCGGCATTAGGCGTAATTGCTCAACGGAAGACTTTTAGGACTGAAGCAAATTTGTTGAGAACACGACTTGGTAAGCGGGGTTATAGCAAAACTATCCTTCTACATATTTTTGGTTAAAAAAATTGCAATTAGCGATTATTGATTGGTTTGCGAAAAAGTTATAGCGTTTACAAAATAGGGGATAGTTTTATAGCATTTTTATTAATATTTTTTTTTTACTAGTAATGGCGGCAATCAGCGATTTTTATTGTGACTGCGACATTATGGCAGACACATCGGACATTTTTGACACATTTTTGGGACCATTGTCATTTATACAGCAATCAATGCTATTTAAATGCATTGATTCCTGTATAAATGACACATGCAGTGAAAGAGTTAACCACTAGGTGGAGGGGAGGGGTTATGGGCTGTGACGTGTGTGTGTTTTTTTACATTAGGGGTGGGGCTGACGTCTGACGTCATTGATCGGCTTTCCCGATGACCGGGAACAGCCGATCAATGACAGGCAGAGTAGGAAGCGCGGGGAGAGGTTTGTTTACACAGACCTCTCCACGTTCTTCAGCTCTGTGACCCGATCGCGGGACACCAGCGGCGATCGGGTCCGCTGGTCCCGCGGCCGGGTCACGGAGCAGCCGACCGGGTCGCGAGCGCGCCGCTGGCGGCGCGCGCGTGACCCACGGGCAGGCAATTAAAGGGCCACATACCCGTACGTGATTTTGCCTGCCCGTGCCATTCTGTCGCAGTATATCTGCGTGAGGCGGTCGGGAAGCGGTTAAGGACCAGAGGTCTTTTTTCAATTTCGCACTGCACTACTTTAACTGGTAATTGCGCGGTCATGCAATTTTGTAACCAAACGAAATTTGCGTCCTTTTCTTCCCACAAATAGAGCTTTCTTTTGATGGTATTTGATTGCCTCTGTGATTTTTATTTTTTTTTTGCGATATAAACGGAAAAAGAGCGAAAATTTTGAAAAAAAAAGAGATTTTCTACTTTTTGTTATAAGAAAAATCTAATAAACTCAATTTTAGTCAAACATTTGGGCCAAAATGTATTCAGCCACATGTCTTTAGTAAAAAAAAATGCCAATAAGCGTATATTTATTGGTTTGCGCAAAAGTTATAGCGTCTACAAACTAGAGTACATTTTCTGGAATTTACACCGCTTTTAATTTATGACTGCCTATTTCATTTCTTGAGGTGCTAAAATGGCAGGGAAGTACAAAACCCCCCCAAATGACCCCATTTTGGAAAGTAGACACCCCAAGCTATTTGCTGAGAGGCATGTTGAGCCCATTGAATATTTTTTTTTTTTAGTCCCAAGTGATTGAATAAAGACAAAAAAAAAAAAAAAAAAAATTTTTTTTTTCAAAAAGTTGTCACTAAATGATATATTGCTCACACATGCCATAGTTATATGTGGAATTGCACCCCAAAATACATTTTGCTGCTTCTCCTGAGTATGGGGATACCACATGTGTGGGACTTTTTGGGAGCCTAGCCGCGTACGGGGCCCCGAAACCCAAGCACCGCCTTCAGGACTTCTAAGGGTGCAAATTTTTGATTTCACTCCTCACTACCTATCACAGTTTCGAAGGCCATAAAATGCCAAAATAGCACAAACCCCCCCCCCAAAATGACCCCATTTTGGAAAGTAGACACCCCAAGCTATTTGTTGAGAGGCATGGTGAGTATTTTACAGCTCTCATTTGTTTTTGAAAATGAAGAAAGTAAAGGAAAAAAAAATTTTTTTTTTCTTTTTTCAATTTTCAAAACTTTGTGACAAAAAGCGAGATCTGCAAAATACTCATCATACCTCTCAGAAAATAGCTTGGGGTGTCTACTTTCCAAAATGGGGTCATTTTGGGGGTTTTATGCCATCTGGGCATTCCATGGCCTCCGAAACTGTGATTGGCAGTGAGAAGTGAAATAAAAAAATTACACCCTTAGAAAGCCTGAAGGCGGTGCTTGGTTTTTGGGGTTCCGTACGCAGCTAGGCTCCCAAAAAGTCCCACACATGTGGTATCCCCGTACTCAGGAGAAGCAACAGAATGTATTTTGGGGTGTATTTCCACATATGCCCATGACATGTTTGAGCAATATATCATTTAGTGACAACTTTTTGTAAAAAAAATATATATATATTTTTTTTTTTTTTCATTATTCAATCTCTTGGGACAAAAAAAAATAATATTTAATGGGCTCAACATTGCTCTCAGCAAATAGCTTGGGGTGTCTACTTTCCAAAATGGGGTCATTTGGGGGGGGGGGGGGGTTGAACTGTCCTGGCATTTTATGCACAACATTTAGAAGCCTATGTCACACGTCACCCACTCTTCTAACCACTTGAAGACAAAGCCCTTTCTGACACTTTTTGTTTACATGAAAACATATTTTTTTTTTGCAAGAAAATTACGTTGAACCCCCAAACACTATATATATTGTTAAAGTAAAGGCCCTACAGATTAAAATGGTGGGTGTTGCATTTTTTTTTTTCCACACAGTATTTGCGCAGCGATTTTTCAAACGCATTTTTTGTGGAAAAAATACACTTTTTTTTATTTTAATGCACTAAAACACACTATATTGCTCAAATTTTTGATGAAATAAAAAATATGATCTTAGGCCGAGTACATGGATACCAAACACGACATGCTTTAAAATTGCGCACAAACATGCAGTGGCGACAAACTACATACATTTTTAAAAGCCTTTAAAAGCCTTTACATGATACCACATTAGATTCACGGAGGAGGTCTACTGCTAAAATTACTGCCCTCGATCTGACCTTCGTGGTGATACCTCACATGCATGGTGCAATTGCTGTTTACATATGACGCCAGACCAACCCTTGTGTACGCCTTTGCGCAAGAGAAGGGGGGGCAGGGGTGCTTTTTTTTTTTTTTTTAGTTTTTTTTTATTTTTTTCGCTTTTTTTTTTTTTTTTTAAACTGTTCCTTCCATTTTTTTTCTTTGTTATGATTTTTATTGTTATCTCAGGGAATGTAAATATCCCCTATGATAGCAATAGGCAGTGACAGGTACTCTTTTTTTGAAAAAATTGGGGTCTATTAGACCCTAGATCTTTCCTCTGCCCTCAAAGCATCTGACCACACCAAGATTGGTGTGATAAAATGCTTTCCCAATTTCCCAATGGCGTGGTTTATATCCGGGAGGGGGGACATTCCCTCCCACTGCTTGTAAAAGCAGTCTAGAGGCTAATTACCCGCTAGAATTGCTTTTACATGAAAGCCGATCACTGGCTGAAAAGAATGATACCAAGATGATACCTAAACCTGCAGGCATCATTCTGGTATAACCATTCAAAGTCCAGCAACATACTGGACATATATTGTAATCTTTTTTTTTCATGCAGCCTCTTGGCTGAACGAAAAAAAGAGATTGTTTGGTGGGTATGCCCACCATTAGAATACCTCCCTTCATCCACCCACTTCTAATGATGGGCATACATGCACCATTTATATATGCCGATGCATGGGGGCATCCTCCCGCAAAAGTTATGCCGTGTACACACGGTCGGAATTTCGACCGTATGTACGTGGCATTAGGAGCCAATCGCTCCTCCCCCCCCCTGCTGCCCCCATGCTTCGGCACATATGCTCTTTTTTTTTAACTGTGGTGGTGAAATCACCTCCTACAGCGTTGGAGTCGCGGCTTTATGTATCGTGGGAGCAAACGCTGTTGCTGTCAAGATAAATAAATCCGCGCTGCAACTGAATGGCGCACCTGAAAACAAAAAAATGCTTAACACTAAAACACAGTAAACAAAATTACATACCTGAAAAGCAAGCATGATAAAACATAATAAAACATTGCAGAATAGAATGGAGTAAAAAAAGAGCAACAATAGAGAGAGAATAGAGAGAGAGAGAGAACAATAAAACGACAACTATTTTATTTTTTTTAATTTTTTTGAGATTCACAGGTAAAAAAGCTCCTGACTGTTAGCGACTGAATCAAAACGCTACCACAAAAAAAAATGTTAGCGATCGCAGGGATCAGGCCTGACTCTGCGAACGCTGCAGTTATGTGTGCTTAGTGTTTTGTAAGTGACAGTGATCGATCGATACTGCACTTGGGTGGGCTGGGCTGGGCGGAGGGGGAAAACGCAGGTGCTAGCAGGTATCTGGGCTGATCCCGCTAACAATGCGTTTTTTTGGAACCCTAAACTGCTGGGACGCTAGTATAGATCTGATAAGATCAGATATTGATCTGTTCAGATACTGTGCCACTAAGGGAGGTGTATGCTTTGCGCGTGGGTGTTTGCGGTACTGGCACTAACCTGGGGCGACGCAGACCTTATTTGACCCTAAAACCTAATTGATATCACCCGCTGGGCGATCAGGGGGTTAAACCGTTATTGGGTAATAAATGGCGGGTGCCCTGACAGTATAAAAAACAAGCTAACTAACCAGCGTCACCCATAACAGTAATACGGTGATCACCTGGCGGTTAACCTAAAAAAAAAAAAAACTGGCTACCTAGCGGCACCAGTGACACTAATGCAGCGATCAGAAAAACAATCGCTTAGTGACACTGGCAAAAGGGGGTGAAAGGGTTAACTAGGGGCAATCAGGGGGTTAAACCTTTATTAGGTAATATATGGGGGTACCTGACGCTATATAAAAACCTGACGGGGAACCTAAATAACGAAATAACTAACTGGCTAACCAGCGTCACCAGTGACACTTATACGGTGATCACTGGTGAAAGGGTTAACTCTAGGGGCAATCAGGGGGTTAAAACCTTTATTTAGGTTGTAATATGGGGGTACCTGACCTATAAACCTATTTATGAACCTATATAAACATGGCGGTTAACCTAAAAAAAAAAAAATGGCTACCTAGCGGCACCAGTGACACTAATGCAGCGATCAGAAAAACGATCGCTTAGTGACACTGGCAAAAGGGGGTGAAAGGGTTAACTAGGGGCAATCAGGGGGTTAAACCTTTATTAGGTAATATATGGGGGTACCTGACGCTATATAAAAACCTGACGGGGAACCTAAATAACGAAATAACTAACTGGCTAACCAGCGTCACCAGTGACACTTATACGGTGATCACTGGTGAAAGGGTTAACTCTAGGGGCAATCAGGGGGTTAAAACCTTTATTTAGGTTGTAATATGGGGGTACCTGATCTATAAACCTATTTATGAACCTATATAAACATGGCGGTTAACCTAAAAAAAAAAAAATGGTTACCTAGCGACACCAGTGACACTAATGCAGCGATCAGAAAAACGATCGCTTAGTGACACTGGCAAAAGGGGGTGAAGAAGTTAACTAGGGGCAATCAGGGGGTTAAACCTTTATTGGGGGGGGGTAGGGGGCTACCTTAGACCTAAAGGGGCCTAAAACTAACTGCCCTGACAGTTATTACAGTCACACTGACACTAAATGCAGTAATCAGTAAATAAATGATCACTGCAATTAGTGACACTGTGACTGGGGGGGCAGGGGGTGATCTGGGGGGTGATCAGGGGGTGACAGGGGGGTGGAATATGTGCCTATGTGTACTGGTGTCAGTGTACTGTTGTGCACTAACCTTTACACGTTCACAGCTCGGCGTCACGGTCAGATAGACCGGCGCACCGAGCGTGACATCACTTCCGCCTTCCTGTCTATACAATAGACAGGAAGGGGAAGCTTTTCATTCGCCAGGAGCGATCGCGAGGGGGTGGCCAGAAACCACTGGCCGTCCCCTCGTCCCGGATCGCTCCTGAAGCGATGCCGACCGTCCCCGCCGTCCCCGTTCCGATCGGACACCACACCCGCCGGAAGAATGTCACGTACAGGTACGTGCTTTTGCCTGTACGTGCCATTCTGCTGACGTATATCTACATGGGGCGGTCGGCAAGTGGTTAAGAAAGCTTTTAAGAAAGCTCTTGATAGAGATAGAGTAAAATTATTGTTTAAGAAAGACAAATATCAGAACAAACGGATGGATATTACCAGAATAATAACTACATACTCAAGCAATCATGAGATTGTGCGACATGCGATTGGTAAGCACTGGCATCTTCTGACAGGCGACCGCATCATCAGTAAATATATTGGTGATGTCCCTCAGATCACCTACAGGAAATGCCAGTCTTTGAAAGACAGGCTAGTCCATACTCATTTTCAGGAACTGACTAGTAGCTTGGATGAACCACCAGGGATGTTCAGGTGCAATGGTTGTGAGTATTGTAGTTGGATGCTAGAGGGTTCATCTTACATGTTACCCAATGAGAGATCTACAATATGACATTTTTTGCCAACTATCAGACTAAGGGCATTGTATATATAGCCTTTTGCAAATGTGGTTAGTTTTATATTGGGAAAACATTCAGAAATTTCTGGAGCCGTGTATACGACCACATATATTACATCAGAAAAAACTTGCTTTATACTCCCATAGGTAGACGTGTGGCATTAAAACACAAAAATGATATATCCATGGTATGTTTTACGGCCCTCGAGAGGGTCAGAGAGCACCCACGGGGTGGTAATATCGATCAAAAGCTGCTTCAACGTGAAGCCAAATGGATTTTCAAATTTAATGCCACCAGAGCACCTGGCCTCAATGATTCCCTTAGCTATAGGTTATTTCTCTGATTGAGATGAGACCAATGCTTGAGAGTAGGATTTTTTTGACTTCTGTTTCCTTTTTCCTCTAACCACATTGAGTCGTGGGTCCCTTCCTTCTGTTATATATATCTTTCATATTACCCTGGAGATTGGATTGGTGTCATTATTTGGATGTGCAGGACTTGGCATCATTATGCAAGGTTAGAATGGGTCCCACCTGGCTTGGAAATTATCTGGGGGTTGGATGGCGATCGTATAATGACAGTGCATGTTCACTGATTTAGAGAGCGGTGTATGTGCTAAGTGGATGAGCTGACAAGGTAAAAGCCAGTTAGATATGTTTGTTGTTGGTTAGACAGATAATATTGTGCTGGTCCTGTGGAAGCCTGCCTATGCATAGTATGATTGGTATTATCCATTTCCTTTCTTAGTGGCTGTCTACTTGACTGGATTCTATATATGTTTGATCTATATGGAACAGTGATAGGTTTACCACTAAATATCTGGATCCCTGTGTAGCAATCTTCAGAATTATCTCCTTGTGTGAGAGATCTACGGGTCTTCTGGTAGCTATTTACAGGTATTTAACCACTCACCCTTAATAACCAGACCAATTTTCAGCTTTTGGTGCTCTCACATTTTGAATGACAATTACTCAGTCATACAACACTGTACCCATATGAAATTTTTGTCCTTTTTTCACACAAATAGAGCTTTCTTTTGGTGGTATTTAATCACTGTTGTTTTTTTTATTTTTTGCGCTATAAAAGAAAAAAGACTGAAAATTCTGTAAAAAAATGAATTTTTCTTCGTTTCTGTTATATAATTTAGCAAATTTGTAATTTTTCTTGATAAATTTTGGCCAATATTTATACTGCTACATATCCTTGGTAAAAATAAGTACAAATTGGGGTATATTATTTGGTCTTTGTGAAAGTTATAGAGTCCACAAGCTATGGTGCCAATATCTGAAAATTGATAACACCTGAAGTACTGACGGCCTATCTCATGTCTTGAGACCCAAACATGCCATAAAAGTACAAATACCCCCCAAATGACCCCTTTTTAGAACGAAGACATTCCAAGGTATTTGGAAAGAGGCATGGTGAGTTTTTTGAAGTTGTAATTTTTTCCCACAATTCTTTGCAAAAATCAAGATTTATTTTTTTTATTTTTATTTTTTTTCACAAAATTGTCATATTAGCATGTTATTTCTCACACACAGCATGTGCATACCACAAATTACACCCCAAAACAAATTCTTCTATTACTCCCGAGTACGGCGATACTACATGTGTGAGACTTTTACACAGCGTGGCCACATACAGAGGCCCAACATGCAGGGAGTGCCATCAGGTGTTCTGGAGCACCCGGGCCAATTCTGACATTTCTCTCCTACATGTAAAAATTTATTTGCTAGAAAATTACATAGAACCCCAAAACATTATATATGTTTTTTTAGCAAAGACCCTAGAGAATACAATGGCGGTCGTTGCAACTTTTTACCTAGCACGGTACTTGCGCAGCAATTTTTCGAACGCGTTTTTTGGGGAAAAAAAAGTTTTGTGCTTTACAAAAAAAAAAACTGGAAATTTAGCCCAATGTTTTTGCATAATGTGAAAGATGAAGTTACGCTGAGTAAATAGATACCTAACATGTCACCCTTCAAAATTGCAGACGCTCATGGAATCCAACGGCTCCAACGTTCGCAGCGATACCTCACATGTGTGGTTTGAACACCGTTTTCATATGTGGGTGGGACTTACGTATGCGTTCGCTTCTGCATGCGAGCACACGGGGACAGGGGCGCTTTAAAAAATTTTTTTTTTTTTTTTAATTGTTCATTTTACTTTGACACTTTTTTTTCCCCCAAAAAATTTTTTTGATAATTTTATTCCTATTACAAGGAATGTAAACATCCCTTGTAATAGGAATATGTCATTACAGGTCCTCTTTACAGTGAGATATGGGGTCAATAAGACCCCACTTCTCACCTCTAGGCTGGAAAGCCTGAAATAAAATAAAAAAAAAACGATCCTGGCTTCGATCGTAGCGAGCATTGCATGGTATCGCAGGGTATCGCATGGTATCGCAGAATATCGCAGGGTATTGCAGGGTATAGCAGAGTATCGCATGGTATCGCAGAATATCGCAGGGTATGGCAGGGTATGGCAGAGTATCGCAGGGTATGGCAGAGTATCGCAGGGTATGGCAGGGTATGGCAGAGTATCGCTGGGTATGGCAGAGTATCGCTGGGTATGGCAGAGTATCGCTGGGTATTGCAGAGTATTGCTGGGTATTGCTGGGTATGGCAGAATATTGCTGGGTATGGCAGAGTATTGCTGGGTATAGCATGGTATTGCAGAGTATCGCAGGGTATGGCAGAGTATCGCAGGGTATGGCAGAGTATCGCAGGGTATGGCAGAGTATCGCAGGGTATCGCAGAATATCGCAGGGTATAGCATGGTATAGCATGGTATGGCAGAGTATCGCAGGGTATGGCAGAGTATCGCAGGGTATGGCAGAGTATTGCAGGGTATGGCAGAGTATCGCAGAGTATGGCAGAGTATCGCAGGGTATGGCAGGGTATCGCTGGGTATGGCAGAGTATCGCTGGGTATTGCAGAGTATCGCTGGGTATTGCTGGGTATGGCAGAATATTGCTGGGTATGGCAGAGTATTGCTGGGTATAGCATGGTATTGCAGAGTATCGCAGGGTATGGCAGAGTATCGCAGGGTATGGCAGAGTATCGCAGGGTATGGCAGAGTATCGCAGGGTATGGCATGGTATCGCATGGTATCGCATGGTATGGCAGGGTATCGCAGGGTATGGCAGGGTATCGCAGGGTATGGCAGAGTATCGCAGGGTATGGCAGAGTATCGCAGGGTATGGCAGTGTATTGCAGGGTATGGCAGGGTATCACAGGGTATGGCAGAGTATCACAGAGTACTGCTGGGTATCCATCCATCCATGCTCAGCCATCCCTCCATACCCTGCAATACCCAGCAATACACTGCAGGCTATTGCAGAGTATTGCTGGGTATGGAGGGATGGCTGAGCATGGATGGATGGATCGGTGGTGACTGCAGAGCAGGCTGTGGGCACTACAGATCCCGCCCACAGCACTGCCTGCTGCCACCGATCGCTCCCCCTCTCCTCTCACACTGTACTGATCTGTACAGAGAGAGGAGGGGAGAGGAACCGGCGTCAAATGACGCTGGTTTGCTTACATGTGATCGCTCCGTCATTTGACGGAGCGATCACGTGGTAAACGGTGAAGTGGTTAATCAATATTAATTTTTGTTTGTGGTCTTGGTCCTTTTTGGCTTTGAGTCACTGTTACTATTTTTATCTAGTACATTTGGTGATTTAATAGAATTATTAAAGGGACCTTATGTTAATTTTAGGTCTTTTGTTCGGATATTAGAATGGTACTCAGTACCTGGGATATCTATTGTCTTCACCTTTGGCCAAACAGGCCACTTTACCTTGCTGTTATCATTAATTCTACTACCACATTGTGACTTTATTGTAGTCACGCTGTGACCCTTTTCACATATCCGACGGCATGTTTCTGGTGTGATACAAACCGTTTTTTCATTAATAGATTAATATACTGGGGCTACTCTGGTCTAAGCCCTGAATCATTAGGACACAATCCATTTCTCCCTTTATTCCATCCTTTAGGTTATACACCGCTTCTGATCTCCAGGCCTCCCTGGTCTTTATGGGGCTGGACGCATTTAAGTTTTGCTGTCTTAGCCTTGACTAGATATATACGTCTATACATAATCATCATGTTATGTATATATTTACATAACAATATGTATTTTGAACCTGTATAAAGCATATGCTTAATGACATTTTTCTCCTATGTTTCTAATTTTAAGGTTCTTTGGTCATGAGTCAATAGATATATGGTTCTGTAGAAGCTACTTGCGAAACGCGTCAACCATTTCTTTTGACATGAAGTGTAACTATGACTGTCAAACCTGTAAAGAACATTTTTTTGATTTTAAAATATTTTGTATATGATCTATTTTGTTTAATAAATTAGAAAGTATTTTTGTGTACATTCCTTTCAATTTCAATTAATGGACTTGGCAACAACCATCCTACTTGGTATCTAGTCCCTTACCAAAAACAGAAAAAAAAAAAACACAAAGAAAAATGTAAATGAAATATATATTATATTGGAGCAATAGACGGCCAGCTGCAAATGTGATATACCAGCTAACGCTGGCAAATCTAGCTGAATAAAGAACTGCATGCTTCCATACCTAAATTAAATGCCCAAAAGGAGTTTTGGGACTTAAAATGAGGCAGTGACTTAAAAGAGTCAGATGCCTCCATCTCTGTCTATATGAAAAAAGAAGGAGTGGGACTTTAAATGAAGTAAGCAGTTGTATAAAAATAGTAAAAATGTATATTGATTCATTGTACCTCAGAATAGGAAAATGTAATACATAATAGTAATAAATATCTCAGTATAATTCATATATGTACATACATTAAAACATGGTGTCACACCATGGTACACACCCTATTGGAAATCAAAAATTGTTGCAAAAAATGCATATATAATCTTAAGACCACATTGATATGGTGGAAAAATTCCATGTGGAATCTATTATAAACATGATGTATTAGAATATAACATGTGAAAGCTTGAGGAGTTTCGTGTATTTATCCACTCTTCAGGAGCAGGCGTGTGGTAGATCTGTAATGAAACATGAAAATGTAGTACCCTAAAGACAAGGGGGTTTCCCCAATTTATATTTTTCATTGTTTTTTTCTTTGACAAAGTTAGACTACATATAAATGTACATGTTTCATTATAGATATTCCACATGCCTGCTCCTTAAGTGTGGAAAAATCCATGAAACGCGTCAAGCTGTCACATTGTATGTTCAAATCCATCATGTTTATAATAGATTCCACATGGAATTTTTCCACCATATCAACATCTGGTCTTAAAATTATACATTAATTTTATGCAATTTTTGATTTTCAATAGAGAGTCCAATAGGGTGTATACCCTTTCAACTGTCATGTGACACCATGTTTTAATGTATGTAAATATATGAATTATACTGGAGATTACTATTGTGTATTACATTTTCCTATTCTGACAATGAATCATTTATACATTACATTTTTTACAGTTTTTATGTAAATGCGTGCTTCATTTAAAGACCTACTCCATCTTTTCTCATTTTCTGTGCCTTGCCTGATGAACATTACTTCTTTCAAGAGGCAGTGGGGATAGCGGTGCTCACACTTCCTTATACAAGTTTCAACCACCAGAGGACGGCAGGTGCTGCCACAACCGAAACTTGTCTAACCAGCCTGAACCGCACTACCATGTTCCATGGTTTATCAATAAATGAGTAGCAGCCATATTGCCTAAAACACATTCTTAATGAACATTCTTCAAATCTCATGACGATAAATCAAATATATTCAATCAAGCGATCAAATTAACTGAAAAAAACTTTACCAAGTTTTTACCTAGAAATCATATTACAGTTGCCACTAGGTACCAGTATAAATAAATCAAGACTACCATCTTTGATAGTAAACACCATCAAAATATATTTTAATAAATATCCTGTCAATAATTCTAGGTACCTAGTTCCTACAAACTATACATAAAAAAATTGAAATCAATACTGTAGATTTGCAGTTTAGTTATCTAATTTGTAAAGTAAGACTCCTACCATAAATTACATACAATTCCCAAAGAAGTAAAAGTAGTGTAAAACGACATGCTAGCTTTAACAGTTCAGCTATTGTTAAAACCGTTGATATCCCATTCGACGTTCAGCCCCTGTGGACAATGGGATCTAAACTCATATATCCAGCGAGTTTCATGCCTGGATATATGATGTACCATATTGGTCCCCCGCAAATGTGGTAAACAAGCTTCAATCCCTGTAATCTTCACCTGGGATGGGTCCTTGTTATGTTTACGTGCAAAGTGCCTAGATAGGTTACCGTATTTATCGGTGTATAACACGCACTTTTTTCCCCTTAAAATCAGGGGGAAAAAACGGAAAGCCGAAGGCCGCCGAGAACGGCCGAAGATAGCCTAGAACGGCCGAGTGGGGCCGAAAATACCCGAAAGCCGCCAAGAACGGCCCGAGAACTACAGAGCGCCACTGAGATACACAAGACATCCGTTCTGTATCTCAGCAGCGACATTTTTAAACGAAAAGACACTGACAAGGCTGCAAATGACTGACAAGGCTGCATTGGATTCCTGCAAATGACTGACAAAGCTGCAAATGACCGACAAGGCTGCAATGGAAGGCTGCAAATGACTGACAAGGCTGCATTAATGGGCATTTAAATGTAATTTTTTTCCCTTAAACTTCCCTGCTTTTAAATTCCCTCCTAAACTTGGGGTGCGTGTTATACACCGATAAATACGGTATGTATAGAGAACCCTTTTTTGATGTTAGCAAGATGTTCTCGTATTACATGCAAAGCCCTCTTGGTTTCGCCCACATATTGCTTTCCACAGCTACATTCTAATATATAGAGCACATTTTTAGTATTACATGTTATAAAACTGTCAATCTTATAAGTTTTGCCTGTGGTGATGGAGGAAAATGTTCGGGTCCTCAATTAATTGGGCCCAGAACATTTACACACTGGACATCTACGACAAGGGAAAAAAGCCTTTAAGATCCCCAAAGAATGTAGGTCTAATGCTGCGTACACACGATCGGAATTCTTGTCGGAAAAAACTGTGACGGTTTTTCCAACGGAATTCCGCTCAAGCTGTGTTGCCTACACACGATCACACCAAATTCCGACCGCCAAGAACGCGGTGACGTCCACCACGTACGACGAGACCATAAAAGGAGAGTTCAGCACCATGTCCGGCACCCGTTGGGCTCCTTCTGCGGATCTCATGTTAGTAGGAGTTTCGCTATAGACGATTCGTGTTTTTCAGACTTGTGCTTCAGATCGTTCCTGCTCTACAGTTTGTGCTTGTCGGTGCGTATTTGCTTATCAGTGCGTGTAGTCAGTTTGCATTTATTTGTCTTTGCGGCCTATATATTTATATATAGTACACTTTGATTTTCAGTGCTTATTGTCCGCTCGTTGCTTGATTTGCATTTCGTTCTTTCAGGCCTTGCTGTTTATCAGTGCTTTCTTTAGTCCGTTCTGACCAGCCGACCATTTAGAAGCGATGTTACGTGTACGTACTCGTCATAGAGTTCGTGCTGTGCGGGGGCTTGGTGTTGGGGTTCTTACTTTGACACAAGCCCGGTCCATGAACAGGGCGAGGAGGAGTTCATGGACCAAGAATTGGTTGCTCCAGCATGACCAATTCTCGCACATGCCTCTGCTTCGGGAGATCCGTGAGAATAACCCTGATGATTTCAGGAATCTCAGGATGACAGGCCCTGTTTTTCACCATCTGTTGGCTTTGCTGTCCCCTTATATTACCAGGCAGGATACCTGCATGAGGCAAGCCATCACTGCGGAGCAGAGGTTAGTTGCCACGTTGAGGTACTTGGCGACAGGGAGAAGCCTGCAGGACCTCAAGTTCGACCCCCAGGCTCTGGGGATCATTATCCCAGAGACCTATTCTGCCATCATCCAGGTCCTGCAGAAGGACTATATGAGGGTAAGTTGTATTCTTTAACATCACATTCTTTGTATTTACTGTTTGCTAATGTATTGTATTTCTTTCCTCGTTCCCTAATTACCAGGATTTCAATATGCTGTAATATGCTGTGCCCCTTTGTCCTCATGCATGTTGGATTTTTGTATGTTCCTTTTTTGCATCTTTGCCTTCACTAACCCCCCCCCCCAGCATGCTATCCGGGGCCCATATATACCTATAGCCTTGTCACTTAACAATGTATTTTGTCAGCTCCATTGTAATGCTTTACCCTAAACACCCCCTAAAATTTGTACAAATGTTAAATTAATGCAAAGTGCCTGAGGCTTTGTTTTGTGGTGCCCCAAATCTTTTTGGAACCCCCCCCCCCTCCCCCAACTGCTCAGTCAGCTGATACCAATCCTCTATCTGCTGACTTTGCCAAACCCAATACACATTATACCTACCTCTATAGTGGTCATATTTATGGATGAATTTTTCAAAGCATGTAGTGCAAGGGCCTGCCTCAATACTTTCAAATGCTATGGTTTTAATTCTTCTCCTTCTATTATTATTGTGATAGGTAATAGCAGAATCCAAAAATGTGCTTCCATTTTCCTTTAGGCCACTTCTTCTTACCTGTCCAGTGGGCTGCCAATAGTGTAATTAAGGAGGGGCTGGCCAAACTATCACACATTACTTTGTTACTCCATTACATAGTGGAGAGGGTTACCTGTCCAAAACATACCTCCCCCTAAAATATTTAAAAGGGGCCATCAGAGGGGGGAGGAATCTGATAAGTGGACCTTATATTTTTAGCCTTTAAATACTACAAGAAATGTTATACTGATGTTTGCCAAAATGTTTGTGTAGAATCTGCTTGTAATGTTTATTCTCAAATGTACCAATTATATTTTTCTTGTTTGACTCCACAGTTTCCTTCCACGCCACAGGAACGGCAGACTGTGGCCTCCCAGTTTGCCCAGCGGTGGGATTTCCCTAACTGCCGAGGGGCAATCTATGGGAAGCATGTCCACATTGTCCCACCACCCCATTCGGGGTCATACTATTTCAACTATAAGGGGTTCAATAGTATCGGGTTGATGGCGGTGGTGTCGGCGACCTATGAGTTCCTATATGTGGATGTGGGAAGGAATGGTCGGATGGAGGAGTCTTTTGCCGGACGGAGTTCTACAGACGTCTCGAGAGTGGTGGCTTGGGATTGCCACCCCCGGAGGAGAATGTCGAGGGACTCCCGTTTGTGTTCGTGGCAGACGAGGCTTTTGGTTTGGCTAACCATTTGATGAGACCGTTCCCCAGAGGACCCCCCCCCCCCCGGAGAAGAGGGTATTTAATTACCGGCTGGCCAGAGCCAGAAGAGCCGTGGAGAACGCGTTTGGTATTCTGGCCAGCCGGTTCCGCACGGCCATAAATATGGCGGATTATAAACTGAATACCATAGTGGTAGCGTGTTGCATTTTGCACAACTTTTTCAAAAGGACCAACCCCAATTATGTGGTTACACTTGGGCCTGACGCTGGACTGCAATCTCTGACGTCCCTGGAAGCGGCCCGTCCTGGCTTGCCCCCCCAAAGTGCCCGTGAAGTGCGGCAAAATTATTCCGACTATTTTTCGGGGAGGGGGGCCATTGCTTTGATGGTGATTCAATAAATTTTACCTTTATTTATCTTAAAAAATCTTGCTTTGAATTTCCTGCTTGTGTTTCTTTTTTGGGTCTCCTAGTGCACTTGTAGTGCCAAGTGGTTTGTACATTATTATCTAAACACCCATTGTCACTGTAAACACCAATTTAAACACAAAAAAATGGTATTGATCATTGAAAGAAGAAGGCACACATTGTTGAGCAAAAAAACATTTTTTTACTCCATACACATTAACATTTTTTATAACAAAATAACAAGTTTTGCATTTTCACCCCCAAAAATTGGGCTTACGGTACATAAACAGCCATGTTTCTAAAAATGAAATACACAACTCTGGTGCATAACAAAGTTCTACGTAGAAAAACTTTTGAAGCCAAGATCACACATTACATTGTCCAAAATGTGTGGATCTTGCCTTCATCAGATGGGGTGAAGTCACCCCTGTAAAAGCCTAATTTTGAAGATGCACACAAATTGGGAGGCAAACTGGGGATTTACATCCTGATCCCATGCCTAATGTCAACATGTGCTATCTCCCATCATGGGGGATCAATGTATGTGTTTTAGGGGTGCAACCCCTTCCTCTCACCGACTTGAGTTTTGAGGAAGGGGTTGCAGGCACAAAACGCGTACATTGATATCCCCTGATGGCAGATAGCACATGTTGACATACTGTGTGCATCTTCAAAATTAGGCTTTTTAAAATGTTGTACAATTTTAAACAGCAAAAATAAAAAGTTGGACATTTTGGGAAAAATTTGATTCTTCCAAGAACATCAATCATGTTTTTAAGTTTAACTTCAATATCCCTAGTTTTTTTGCGAATCATTTCTAAATCCTGACTACAATACATGATGTCCTGGATTAGCCTTTGGGCACTGTCACTGGTGAAATGAACTGATTGTGACTGTTCTTCCACAACCTGTTCTTCACCTAAAAAAAAAAAAAAAAAAAACACACCATGTATTATAAATAGGCAGGCATACATGTCTGATTACTTGAATCTGGGGTGTCAGATACTCACCTGTTGTGGTCTCAATCTCAATCACTTCTCCTTCCTCCACATCCTCATCTGGTGGTGACCTTGGTTCCCCTTCTTCCTGAGGTGGGCAGTCCCTGGTGACATCATATTTCCCGATTCTTTGTTCCCCTATGAGAATAAAACAAAAGGTATACTTAGCACACAGATATTTGAGCCAACAAATATGAATGATAAACATTGCTTGGAAGTGGGGGAAAATTGTCTGTTTGGGCAGAATTCCAAGCTGAAGACATGATTTATTCCCTTAATTCCTCAGGCTGAAATACTTTCCATTTTTTTGATAATTTTCCCACCTGGAGACACCCCAAAGTATCCACTGGAGTACCTGTGTTTGAGACCCTAAAATGTTTGTTCTGGTGTCCCACACTAGTGCACCTGAGTCCACATGTGTAAACAGCTGCAGAGTGTCCTCTACATACATTACACTGAATGAAGATTGATATTCCTTCTGGGTTCAAACACATCTAGACAACAATGTCCTAAAAACTCTTTTGGATAAATGTTAAAAATTGAAGCCATAAAAGTATTTAATCATTTATATATGAAAAAATCGTATTTTGGATAACGAACGAGGTTTACAACGAACGATTACTGCGTATGACCATGAAAGTAGCCATTTTGGAGTGTACAAGACCTTATTAGGGGAAAACACATGGCGCAGCATGCAATATTAATAGGTACACACGACATAATATACTTACTTTTTCGAAGAACTTTCTTGATCTTCCTGTACTGATCGTGCTCCCTTAATTTGAGGTCCGACCATCGTTTCCTCAGTTGATCCTTGGTTCGTCGTACCCCAAAATTACTGTACAGACTCTTCACAACTTTATTCATGATCTTGGCCTTTCTCATATTTGGGTTGGGGTACGGACCATAATTCCTGTCATAGTCGTTGCTCCTCAAGATGTCTACCATCTCCAACATCTCCACAAAGGCCATATTTGAGGCCTTAAATCTCCTTGTCGATCGTGACGTTTCAGGCTCCGGGCTATCCTCCTCCTCGTTACTGCTCTTATTATGCACCTGCTGGGTCTCTGCCATGTTTCGCTCCCACTGCAACGAAAGAGACTGGGCGGCGAATATTCTAGAAAGAATGTCAGGGGCGGGCGGCATGCATGCGCAGTGTATATAAAGCTTCAAACACGTGTGTGTCGTAACTACGTTCTGTGTGCACAGGAAGGAGGAACGGACACCACGAAGAACGTCGAACAACGACGAACGTTACAACGAAGGTAAGATTTTAAACTTTTTGGAGTCATGTGCGGCCTATACTGAATGTAGATTGATGCCTATATTGTGTTGAAAGATTATCCTGAGATTTTTATTTTTGTATTTTGTTTGGTTTTGCAGACATAATGCTGCCATTTAAAGACACAGAATTCCTTGGGGAATTCATTGATAAATACCATGAAATGAAAAATCTGTGGGAGGTGAAAAACCCCTTGTACCATAATAAACCAGCTAGGAGGGCAACGCTGGAGAAATTGCTTCAATTTGTGAAGACCCGGGTCCCCGATGCAGACATCAAATTTGTTGAGGCAAAAATTGGTAGCTTGAGAAGCACCTATAAGAAGGAGTACCAGAAGGTCCAGAAGTCCCTGAGGTCTGGAGTAGCAGCAGATAAGGCGTATGTACCCAGTCTGTGGTACTACAGCAGGATGAGGTTTATAGATGACCAGATGGAGGGCAGGGAATCCCTTTCTACTCTTCCGGCACCCCTTCCCTCCAGCCTTCCAACCAGCCTTCCATCCAGCCTTCCCTGTACCCAAGCTGAGGCATCTGTGGACCAACCAGGGCCTTCCATACAGGAGGAGATTGAGGAGCCCAGATGGAGCCAGGTATAGGTTTTTTTTATACATAATTTATCTGTGCAAAAAAAAAAAAAAAAAGATTGTTGGTAAGTAGATGTTATTATTGCTAATAAATGAATGAAGTAACAAAAAGTGTTTAACATATTTATAGACAGAAGTGGCCAAAAAAGATTAGGACAGGAAGGAAAAATGCTGGGCTCACAATGATAGTCTTTTCTATTTATTAACATTAAATTTGCAACAGTCATGAGCTGAAAATTGTGTGTGTTTGATGAACAAAAAACTAAAACGATGTCCCTTTTTCATACACAGGATGACCTCAGCCAGGACGAGGCTCTGGCTAGTGGCACACAGGAGGTGGCAGGGGGGGGAAGTGTCACCCAGGAGGTGGCAGGGCCCAGTCACACACAATCCCAGGTGCCTCCCCTCATCCTTCCCTACAAAAGGCCCAGGAAGGGTACGAAAGCAGAGGAGGCAGCACTGGCCCTCATCAAGGAGGCTAATGACGCCCTCAGATCCCCCCTCAATTCTACAGAGGCCTATGGCATCTATATAGCCTCAAATTTGCAACAGATGGAGGAGGGCCAACGGCGAAAGTGTGAAAAAATTATTTTTGATACTATACACAAGGGGTTGAGTAGGGAAATGTGTGACAACGAACATCTATGTTCTCTCCCCCATCCTCCTCCTCCTCCTGCCACAATGCCACCTCCAGAGCCACAGCCTCCAGGGAAGGCTGCAGGGAAGACCAGGAAGTGATCCTCTGCCTTCAGGTCTAAAAAGAACCCACAGCCTGTTGTAGGACCACAGACTGGGTACATATACCATCTGCTGCTGCTCCGGTTCTCTGGGACTCCTGGACCACATTGTCCTCCTTTTTCTATGGACTTCTCAAGCTACCAATTTTTTTGATGTCTGCCTTGGGGGCCAAAGGCTGCACAAATTGAAGCAATTTCTCCTGCGTTGCCTTTATCTTTATTTTGTTATTCTGATGTGAAATAAATTTTTATTTTGTTTTCAGAAAATACTTGCCTTATGTGTTTTAATACAAATAAATTTATTTTGGGGGAGTAGGCAGGTACATTTCAAAAATACAATGTCAAAATTAACAAGGGACACCAACAACAAATACATAATAATCGTGTTGTGGAAACGTAACAAAAAATAAAAAGGAGAGCACAATAAAATACAATAATACAAATATTCTTATTAAAGAAAAAAAAAAAACACTATAAAAAATGATATATATTTTATGCAGATCTGGCTTAAATTCTAATCTAAATATTATTCTAAAGAGACCTAGAAATAAAGAAATATGTTTGTAAAAACTCTGTGTGAATATGAGCAGCAAAACAACCTCATTCTTCTAGCATTATAAAGAAGAGAATGAGCGGCGCATTGAACAATTTAAACAATTCCAGTGTGAAGAATCTGCTAGCTCCATTACGAACGCTAGTTTTACCAGACCAAGCGGTTCCGTCTCGTAGTGGATTCTGAGCATGCGTGATTTTTGGCGTGTCAGAATTGCCTACACACGATCGGAAAATCCGATAGAAAGGTTTTCCGTCGGAAAAATTGAGAACAGGTTCTCAATTCAAAGTCCGTCGGAAATTCCGACAGAAAAAGACCGTTGGGCATACACACGGTCGGAAAATCCGATGAAAAGCTCCCATCGGACTGTTTCCATTGGAAATTCCGACCGCGTGTACGCCGCATAACTGGTTGTTCAACCACATTTGGGGCTACCAGATTTCTTAGGCTAGGTGCTTTCATAAAATGACTTTGGGGCGATCCGGGAGTTCTGGTCCCAGTACTTCATCATTTTTTTAAATGTTCCAGTATTTGGCAAGCAATATGTTAACTACTCTATGTTAATTGGAAGAAGTAGTGTGAAAAGACCATTCATAGCTTCTCATTAGCTGCCCCATTTTCAGGTACAAAAATATCTTCCCTACCCATAGATGCCCCCTGATGGATGGTGGCATCCAGAGTGTTCTCTGAATAACCCTTTTCAATGAATTGCTGTCTGATTACCTCTGGTTGTGTCCAAAAGTCATTCACATTGGAACAATTAAATTGTACCCTCAAAAATTTGCTCTTGGGAATACTCGACAGTCAATTAAAGTGATGACAGCTTTTCACCGGAATGTATCCATTCCTATCTCGTTTTTTTTTGTTTGTTTTTTTTACTTTTTTTGTGCTAAAGCTGTCCTTTTGTTGCATTATTGTTTGATCCAAAATGTTGACCTCAGGAGGGGCTATACTCATAGTTCCACTTAATTCCACACTCGTTGGAATTAAGTTCATCTATAAATGTGAGTAATATAGTAACCGAACTGACCCCTTCCAAATAAAGAGGGCATCATCGATATAGCAACACCATAAAATTAACTCCCTTTTGGGTGTGCCAAAGATTGCCATCACCTCCCAGCGGGCCATAAATAAATTGGCCACACTGGGAGCAAGTTTGGCTCCCATGGCGAGGCCGGTCATCTGTAGGAAGTACTGGTTGTCAGACCAAAAGTAGTTACAAAAACTCAAAATCAAATATTCTTTTTGGATATTTGGTAAATCATCAACCTCCATAAAGAATTTCACTGCAACTAGTGCCCTATCATGGAGGATGATGGTGTAGAGTGAAGAAACATCTGCAGTTGCAAGTAGACATTCTTCCTATACAGTCATCTCATTAAGGGCAAATATGGTATCCCTTGAGATAGGCCGGGGTATTGGCGACCATCGGTTGTAAAAAAATGGTCTATGTATTTTCTAGCCCTAGAGGTAACAGACTCTATACCACTAACTATTGGGTGGCCTGGTGGGGGATCTAACGATTTTTGGACTTTTGGGAGGTAATAGATTACTGGAATAGAGGGGGAATGCGGTATCAAAATTTGCTTCTTTTTTTTTATTAAGGATCCCCTCCTCAAAGCCTACCTTCACTATCTGTTTTTTTATATAAGGACGTGGGATCTCTTAAGAATTTGACAGGTGTGTCTAACTGATAACAATTGGTCCATTTCCTGCTGATAATCGGATTTGTCCAATAATACAATTTATCAGCGGGGCAAATTATTAAATTTTGCCTTTCACAGAGAGTATGTACACACAGTCTTGCACATGTGTGCCCGATCTATTTTTAAACTCGAATTCCTCCAAATCTTTTATCACAAGTTTTTTAAAAACAGCAAAATTAGGGTTTAGGATTCCTGGTGGGTTAAACGTGGAAGCATTGGTCAATCCTGTATATCTTTATCCCTCCATATTAGAGAATAATTGGGGAGGTTTGAGATTGTTAAGGAAATGTCTTGATATTCAATTTCCTCACAAACGTATTGATATCGATAAAAGTTTGGAACTTGTTGAATTTTCTAGGCGGAGAATATTTCAATCATTTATTCAGTAGAGATAATTCCACTGAACTTAGATTAAAAATGCTG
The DNA here is from genome assembly GCA_028564925.1 of Lithobates sylvaticus. Taxonomy (NCBI): domain Eukaryota; kingdom Metazoa; phylum Chordata; class Amphibia; order Anura; family Ranidae; genus Lithobates; species Lithobates sylvaticus. Next base: position 98,265,936 of record CM053033.1, read on the forward strand.
CTTTTCTTTAATGCCTCATCTTTTTTACCACTGCTCCTTCATCCTCTACTTGCTCTCTTATTTTTACCTTCCCTTTTTGTTTGGGGCCCTCTTCTAAAAAAGATCAGGGTGGTGGTGGAGGTGGAACCATCCGGGGAGGGTATCTAGAATATTGGTAGGGGGGGGGGGTAAAACCATATTCTCTAAGAGTTGTAATAGTTCTCATACTTCCGATGATGTCTGGGGGGAGATCCAGGTTTCTACCTTGGAGTATGGGTTTCCAAGGTCAAAGGGGATATACTATTATATACAGGTAATGGACTCTGGAGACCTATCCCTAAATCTAAAATTCCCCCCTTCGTTCGGTCTATTGTGGGATTAAACCCTGTTGTGTTTATTCTGATTGGATTTCCGAGGGGGGTCTCCGATTCCTGGTGAGGGGTTTGTATGGTACACCTTTTTGGTTATTACCTCTACCTTTTCTCTGTTGGGCTGGAGCTGATCCAGAAGAACCTACCTTCACCAGTATTATCTTCAGAAACTGTATTCAAAACAAAATCATCCTGCCATTTAAAACCCAAGCTTGTAATCATCACAATCTTGTACATAATTTTTCCTCTTTTTATTTTTTTTTCTCTTCCTCCTCCTTTACAAGAATATCCAGCAATTCCTTGGAATAAGCTTTATCTTTTGAATGCCTCTTTTAAGGTGTTAATTTCAGACTCAGTGGACCTTTTTTAAATTAAAAAAACAAGAAATTTAATTCCAGCTTTATTGAAGTACTGGAACCAATCATTTAACTCAATGTCACTATCATTCTTTTCAGGAAAAACATTCCATCTGAGACTCCTCGGTATCATAGTCTCTTTGACATATTGTTCCAGAAAAATAGTCCCACTGAGTATGTATCAAAGTCACCATGTTATTTTTTAGGCGCATAAATCATCCGTTTGCTGATCAAAAACACCAAAATGGTTAGTTCTCGTTTCTTTGCTGTAATCAATATATCCATTTGATAAATAAATCACCAGCAGCAATGTAATCTGTGCAAAAACCAGAATAAAAATGTAAATACCTGCGCTAAAAAATTAGTATAATTGATAGTAATTAATGAGGTAATCAGCTGCACTCACAATATTGTACACACCAATAATAACAAAATTTTATTTAACAGTGTTGCGCTGCCTTATGTGTAAAATACACAATTCAAACGGGTATAAATGTTATATAAACAAACAACATTATTCAAATGCCACAAAATGATCATGGAGTGTGAATGCAAAAATATAGTGCACAAGATAAGAAAAAACATGTAATTCACATAGAGATTGAGTCCAAAAAGCAAAAACATCAACATAACAATGAGCAAAGAAGCTCATTGTGCAACATCCAGTAAAGTCAAAGAGGATTTATTATCTTACTTACAACAGCGAGGAGACAAACAAGCATTGATATAGACACAATCCGTTCTACATCCTCCAGGGGCATGCTGACATCACCGATATTTCCTGTGCCTTGCCTGACGTACGTTTTAGTCTTAACAGACTTCTTACAAGAGGCAGATCTTTATTAGGAGAGGGCCCCAAACAAAAAGTGATGGTAAAAATTAGAGAGGGAGTAGAGGAGGAAGGAGAAGCGGGGGCAAAAAGGATGAGGCATTAAAGAAAAGCGGCATTTTCAATCTACGTTTAGTGGAGTGTACAATAATGAATTAGCGCTGCTGAATAAAGGATTGAAATATGCTCCACCTAGAAAACTCAATAAATTTGAAAGTTATTGATATCAATAAGTTTGTGAGGAAATTGAATATCAAAAGACATTTCCTTAACAATCACAAACCTCCCCAACTATCCACTAATTTGGAGGGATAGGTATACAGGAATTTATAATTCCAATTTAGCTGTTTTTAAAGATCTTGTGATAAAAGATTAAGAAAAAAATTTGAGATTTAAAATAGGTCGGACTGTTTACGTATTCTCTGTGAAAGGAAAAATGTAATAAGCTGATAAGGGGGGGGGGGGGGTTGTATTATTGGACAAATCCGATTAGCAGCAGGAAATGGACAACCTGTGTTATCAGACACACATATCAAATTCTTAAAAAAGATCAAGTGTCCTTAATCCTTATATAAAAAAAGCCTTAGAACAGATAGTGAAGGTAGGCTTTGAGGAGGAGATCCTTAATAAAAATATTCTTTTTTGATACCGCATTCCCACAGGAGTCCGGTAATCTATTACTGTGCCTCCCAAAAGTCCACAAATCGTTACATAACCCTACAGGCCGCCTAATAGTTAGCGGTAATGAGTCTGTTATCTCTAGGGCTGGTAAATATAGACCATTTTTTTTTTACAACTGATGTTTGCCAATACCCAAGCCTATCTCAAGGACACAAGGGATACCATATTGGTGCTCAATGAGACGACTGTAGGAGGAAGAATGTCTACTTGTAACTCCACAGTTACAAGTAGACATTCTTCCTCTACAGTTGTCTCATTGAGGGATGTTTCTTCACTCTACACCATCATCCCATAAAAGGGCACTAGTTGTGGTGAAATTCTTGGATGAGGTTGATGATTTACTATAATATCCAAAAGGAATTTATTTTGACTTTTGAGTTTTTGTATGAGTCATAACTACTTTTGGTACGACAACCAGTACTTCCTACAGATGACCGGCATCGCCATGGGAGCTAAATTTGCTCCCAGTGTGGCCAATTAATTTATGGCCGACTGGGAGGAGATGGCAATCTTTGGCACACCCAGAAGGGACTTGATTTGAAAGGGTTTGGTTACTACATTACTCACATTTATGGATGAATTTAATTCCAACGAGTGGGGAATTAAGTGGAACTATGAGTATAGCCCCTCTGAGGTCAACCTTTTGGATCGAACAATACGACAAAAGGACAGCTTTAGCACAAAAAAAAACGTTAAAAAAAAAAAAACAACATGATGGGAATTGATACATTCAAGTATTCCCAAGAACCAATTTTTGAGGGTACGACGTAATTGTTCCAATGTGAATGACTTTTGGACACAGAGGTAATCAGACAGCGATTTGTTGAAAATGGTTATTCGGAGAACACTTTGGATCCCAGCATTCATCAGATGGCATCTATGGATAGGGAGGAGATTTTAGCACCCAAAAATAGGGTAGGTAAAAAGGCAAGCTATGAATGGTCTTTCCCAGATCGCCCCAAAGTAATTTGTAGGAAAGCACCTAGCCTAAGAAATCTAGTAGCTCCGAATGTGGTTGAGCAACCAGTTAGACCTACATTCTTTGTGGATCTAAAATACTTTTTTTCTTGTCGTAGATGTCCAGTGTGTAAATGGTTGTGGACCCAATTCATTGAGGACCTGAATATTTTCCTCCAACACCACAGGCAAAACTTATAAGATTGAGAGTTTTATAAGATGTAATAATAAAAATGTGTTCTATCTATTTGAATGTAGCTGTGGAAAGCAGTACGTGGGGTGAACAAAAAGGGAGTTGCATGTAAGAATAGGAGAACATCTTGGTAACATAAAAAAAAAAAAAAAGGGTTTCCTAATAGGGATGAGCCAAACCCCCCCCCCCCCCCCCCCCCCCCCCCCGGTTCGCATCCAGAACATGTGAACGGACCGAAAGTTTGCACGAACATTCGAACACCGTTAAAGTCTATGGGACTCGACGGTGAGAAATCAAATGTGCAAATTTTAAAGGCTAATATGCAAGTTATTGTCCTGAAAAGGGTTTGGGGGCCCATGTTTAGAACAGTCCCTGCACAAAGTGATATTTCTAAAGGAATAAAAGTCATTTAAAACCGCTTGCGGCTGTAATGTAACGTTGGGTCCCGGCAATATGGATGAAAATTGAGGAAAAAAACGGCATGGGTAACCACCCAGCCCATTTGGGTCTTGTATCGATATTAAGGGTAACCCCACAGCCAAATTAAAAAAAAGAAGATTACACCTCACTATCTGTCCCAATTAAAATTGGATTTAGAAAATTTGGGGTTTTTAGGGAAACAAGGATTGTTGATAAAGCATCAGTGGAGACACTTTTTCCCATATTAAATCTTACAGGAGAGAATTTTCCTTCCTAGGGGAAGATTTTCTCTCACTTCCTGTTGTCTCCCTCCGTTTGTAAGTAGGAGTCGTTTGTAAGTCGAATGTTTGAAAGTAGGGGACCGCCTAGGTGTTTGTGGTGCCACAACACTGTAAGCCCCCACAGTTACTCTTGGTGGGCGCTGGAACGGGTCCTGCTGTGAAAAATATATATCAAGAATTGTAATTACATGCCCCTGTTAAACAGGGGCAGAAAAATTGGGTCTTAGGTAGTGGTGGTGGTGCCACAACACTGTAACCCCTCACAGATTCTGTTGAGTGCAGAAAAGAGCCCTGCTGTGAAATATTAGATCAAAAATTTTAGTTACGCGCCCCTGTTAAACAGGGGCAGAAAAATTGGGCTTTAGGCACTGATGCCCAGAATCAAAAATGTTCTTAGAAGCTATCAACATGAACATTGAGGAGGAACAGGATAGTCACTCAGCATAACAGGATAGTCACTCAGCATCAGAATAGACAGTCTTCAAGGGATCTCACATTCATAAAAATATTAAATCGGTTACATCAGCATCAGGTGCTTGGTAGCTGGTGATCCAAGACTGATTCATTTTTATGAAGGTGAACCGATCAACCGAGTCTGTGGACAGGCGCACTCAGTGATCAGCTACAAAGCCTCCAGTGAACTGAATGTGCGTTCAGATAGAACGCTGAATGCAGGACTGGCCAGTAGCTAAATTGCATACTGTGCAAGCTCTGGCCTGTGATCCATCCTCAAGACCCAGTAACCCAGTGGATTTTCGGTTGGAAAGGTCTTCAAGTCTGATCTTGCCCCAAGGTATTCTTGCACCATATAAAATCAGATGCTGTCGATGGTTGCTGGAACCGATCAGACCTTGGGGCTGCGGACTAAAAAATTGTCTGAACGCATCGGTCAGATGGCCACCTTCTCCACCGCTCCTTCTGTGACTGACCGAAGCCTCAGCAACACGTTGTCCAGGAGAACCAGGAAATTGCAACCTCCCAGGCTCTGGAAACGCATTGCACAAACCTTTCTGCAAGGCCGCCGGACGAGGTTTCATCCTCTGCTCCCTCTGCGCAGGCTGGATAAGTTCCGCAACCTTACCCTTGTAACAAGGATCAAGAAGGGTTGCCAGCCAGTACTGATCCCTCTCCTTGATACCACGAATCCGAGGGTCCTTTCAGAATTGGGCAGGCCATGCAGCGTAGGTTTGCTGAGGCATTTGGTCTGGAGTCCTCTGGGTCACTAAAGACGACATGATCCGCAGCCACCTCCTCCCAGCCACGTACAAGTCCATGGGTTTCTGGGGACTGAAAACAATCCCTTGAAGACTGCTGCTGATGCTGAGTGCCAGGCTCCACCTCCATGCTGACACAATCCTCCTCCTATTTCTTTGTGATAGGCGGGCCTGCAGGAATACTGTCTGGATAAAGGGGGCCTTGAGAGGTAAGGAAGTCCTCCTCTTCCTCCCTCTGTTCTGCCTCGAGTACCCTGTCCATTATTCCACGCAGAGTGTGCTCCAACAGGTAGATAAGAGGGACAGTATCACTGATGCATGAACTCACTGCTCACCATCCTCGTGGCCTCCTTAAATGGTGACAGGACAATGCATGCATCTTTGATCATTAGCCACTGGCGTGGCAAAAAAAAGCCAAGCTCCTCTGACCCTTTCCTGGTGCCATACTTGCACAGGTACTCATTGATGTGACACTGCTGCTTGTGCAGCCGATGCAGCATTGCCAACGTACCTGCACAAGAACTACTGCACCACCAAATTAAGTACGTGAGCCAAACAGGGAACATGGGTCAAGTGTCCCTGTCGGAGAAGGAGGTTGGTGCCATTGTCGCAAACCACCATTCCTGCCTGAAGCTGGCGTGGCGTCAACCACCTCTGACCCTGCCCCTGCAGAGCTGCCAGCATCTCTGCCCCATTGTGGTTCCTGTCCCCTAAGCAGACCAACTCAAGCACTGCATGGCATCTTTTGGCCTGATCGCTTGTGTAGCTCCTAGAACACCTACGGAGCACCGCTGGTTCCACCAAAAAAAAAAAAATGGCATTTGGAAACCTGCCATTGAGGTACTGCACATTCCACAAATTCTCAAAAGGGGGCAGAGTCTACCAGCTGAAAAGGCAGCAGTTGGAGTGCTAGCAATTTAGCCAAACTAGCATTCAGCCGCTGAGCATGTGGATGGCTGGGACCGAATTTCTTTTGACGGTTTAGCAACTTGCGAAGGGAAATTTGCCTGCTACAAACGGATTTAGGTGTACCACTAGCAGATTGCCCGCAAGTGCTTGGGACACCTAATTCTACACCTTCATTCCTCTCAGTGCAGGTCTCTGAGAGGACTGAAGGTATAGTGGGGTTGGAGATCCCAGCTGATGAGGAGCAAGGAGAGGTCCGCTTTGTTCTTTGGTGTGGGTCTTTTAAGTACTGTTGCCAACGGACTGCATGGGAGCTCGACATATGTCTGGTCAAGCATGTGGTGCCCAAGGGGCTGCTGTTTTGGCCACGCTTGATACACTTCAGACATATGTTGCAAACTGCTGCGTATGTATCAAAAAGGCCCACACCAAAGAACTTTTGAAAAAATGAGTCAGCAGCGCCCTGCACATGCGGAGCGCTGTGGTGTGATGCAGTCGGTTGGCTGTCCTTAAGCTGGCCCCTGGAGGGCTTCCTGCCTCATTGGAGATGTGCCACCTCCTCCTCCTCTCTTCTATCAGGCACCCACATAGAGTCAGTGACCACATCATTCCCTCCCTCCTCGCCACCAAACCTGGCATCCTCCTGCAGCATGTACCCGACACTGTGGTCGAACAGTTCGGGGGAATCCTCAGGACATGATGGTGGGGCTAGGAAAGGAGTGACGGATGCCATTGAGCCGATGGAATAGGCCGCTTTGGCAGCTGCATTGGCAGCCAAACTTGTCTTAGCCTGGGTGACAGAGGATGAGGATGATGAGGACGATGAGGATGGCTTTGTGATCCACTCTACCAACTCTTCTGCATGTTGTGACTCAACACGGCCAGCTGTCGAAAGAAAAGACAAGCGTGCCCCACGGCCATGTGCTGATGATGCACCATGTCCATGACCAGCACTGTTGGCTGTAGACACAGAGCCTGCTTGCCCTCTTTTAGTGGCCTGTGAGTGTCTGCCTTTCCTTGGTAGCCTTCCAGACATGCTGTAAAATTAAATAAAAATAAATGACTGCGCTGCAAACAATAATACAGGTAGTGACTATATGATATAAGTGTACCAAACATATGTGAATATATAATGGATCAAGATAGGTATAATCAGTGTACACCTCCTAAAGCATATAAATAATGAATAAGTTCAATAACAGAAGTCCATAATAGCAATAAAGCAGTGAACCAGAAAGTCCTTAAGTGATGGTACTTTTTTTTAAAAAGTCTGTGTGATTCGGCAATCATATAAGAACAGAGGCTCCAAAATTCCACAGTGATCTCACTCTAGTAACACCATATAGAAGAAGTGGTCTGGTAAGAGAAAGGAAGGCACCTCCACCAAAAAACACACTGACCCTTACCAGAGTGTGCGACCTCCTGTTACAGAGGTCACACAGGCTTGTGGCTTAATCCCGGCCAAGGGTTTCCAATAGGCAGTACTGGTTACTCAGGATGGAAGAAATACAGGCTCAGGGGCGGTCAAACGGAGGACATGAAATGAAAGAAAAACTCCATAGTGTATCTCTGTATAAAAATGTAATCATAAAAAAGGGAATATTGCACTTACAATAAGCAGATAGGTTAAGAACGTGTATATAGCCGGCCGGCTCGAATTCGCTGCCCGTTACTTCCGGGATCCGCGTTGGTTGTGTGGTGACGTCAGCACGCCGCTCCTGCCTACGCCGTTTCGTCACAGATGACGTCTTCCAGGGGCACGGGCGGCGTGCTGACTCACCACCATTAAATACCAATGCACACAGAGGGAACGCCCAGCTCTGAACCACTGAGGGCCCGGTGTATGTCCACCATTTTGGTAAAGGGCAAATTGCCCACATTTAAAACAAGTTTAACAAATCAAAAATAACGGTAATTAAAAAACGCTTTGCTTGGAAACCGAAAGGAGAGACACCGCAACTATCAAAATAGTAGACAGTACTCTGAAATTCATCACCAAAGCACGACTCGGCAGTCATCATTACAAACAGCCAAGTAGCACAGGGGTATAATCAGGCATTGCCGTGTGGTTAGGAACTATTTGAGGTCCTGGTAGAAGCGAATGTTATCATTATCGTATCTTTAAATAAATTTGGAATCAATAGCCAATAGAAAGAACTACATTCACTTGTTATCTCAAAACCCCAAATATATGTTTTTCAAAGTATAAGTGAAATTAGGTTATAATTTTATCGGCCCATTGATCATTGGGTATACCTCATAGATGATATAGTATAAGGGAATTAAAAAGGAATCAAAAACTGACTGATCAGAAAAAGAGGAAAAAATATTTTTATTATAACTATATCGTCAGTATTGAGGGGCGAGGTACATTGAGGTTAGCTCAATTGGCATGCCGCCTAGTGGTCCTGCCATATATAGAATACAGGTCATTAGTCTATCCATAAATAGGCATCAGGGACTCAGAGTCGGTTCACAATTGAGACAAAAAATTTTTACGCTAAAAACAGGCAGTAACACATATAAATATACAAGAAAAAAAGAAAGAGAAAGACCTGCCTCATTGGCATGATACCTCTGAGTGAAAAATCGCAGAGAATGGCCTATATGATTAGTTATGCCATGAGGCATTAAGTGAATTGCAAAGAGTTATACATATTGCATTAACTGAACTATACTGAAAACCAAAAATTGTACATAGATCTAATTCGAGGTTGGGTCTCCCAAAGCAGACCAAACCTATTCTCCTCCCCTCATGATATGAGGTTAGGATGTACAAAGTGAATTAGCTATTGTCTATAAAACAATTGACATCCGTGTCTATGTTTAAACCATGGGGTGTGTAGCAGCGGACCCTATGGATCCAGGACATCTCTAACCTGGATAGTTCCCTTACCAGAGAACTGCCCCTCCAATGGGCACTGTATTTGTCTATGCCCAAAAATAAGGTATTAGCAGGGTTCCGGTCGTGATGGATAGCATGGTGCTTAGAGACTGAATGAAATCTAAAGCCATTCTTGATGTTGGTGATGTGCTCCCCTATCCGCACTTGCATGGAGCGTTTTGTCCTTCCAATATATTGGTACCCGCAAGGGCACTGAAGCAGGTATACTAGGCCTGTTGAGCTACAAGTAATGAAAGGTTTAATTTTGTGGACTATGGATGTACTGGTAGAGACAAAAGTCTCAGTTTTCCTTTGTTTACTTTTATTGAGTGTGCAAAGCTGACATTTACGGCATTGATGGTAGCCAGTGATATTTTGAAAGAAAGAGACCCTCTTCATAGGGGGGTCGATTGCATTGGGAGCGATCCTGTCACGGAGGCAAGGTGCTCCCTTGAATATCAGTTCCGGTTGGGGGGGTAGAAATGTCTTAATAATGTTATCATTCCCCAAGAGGTGCCAGTTTTTGCGCAAGATCTTCTTGAGGGCATAGTGTTGGGTTGAAAAAGTCATAATAAGAGGTAATGAAGGCCTCTTACGGACCTTTTTAGGGCCATCAACTGCCGGAAATAGCCTTGGTCAAACCAAAAATAATTATGGTTCGCCGCATATTCCAGCAGCTCAATAATGAAAGATTGTTGTTGGACGGGGAGGGTGGAGGAAGAATTCAAATATTATTTGACTGCAGCAACCCCCAAGTCATGTGGTATGACTGTATAGAGCGATGTCACATCAGCAGTCACCAATAAGGTCTGAGTGTTTGGTTTCGGATCGGATAACAAATTGATCACATGCTTGCAGGCCCGGATTTACTCCCTTTGCCGCCCCAAGGCCGGGTCCCTCAATGCCGCCCCCCCCCACACGCACACACACACCACCATTCTTATCCTTTATCGATGACTGCTACAATAGATCAATTAAAAACATCTCCACACACGAGAACACTGAAAATAACTGGCTTTAATTGTACAGACTGAAAAAAGGAGTGTGTAATGTACAGAATGCAGGGGTCAGAAGTGTGTAATGTACAGAATGCAGTTGACAGGAGTGTGTAATCTATAGAATGCAGGGGGCAGCTCCATATATTCCTTTAATCCCATCCCGACTCCATCTGCCACCCCGATCCAATCCTGGCTCCATTCATCCCCGATCGATCCCAACTTCATCCATCGACCGATCCCATCCCGGCTCAATCCATCCTGATCCTATCCCGGCTCCAACCATCCCCCGATCCCATCTCGGCTCTATCCATCACCCGATCCCATTCCGGCTCCATCCTTCCCTTAATCCCATCCCAGCTCCATACTTCTTGTCCCCCTTCCTCATCCCATCCCAGCTCCATACTTCTTGTACCCCTTCCTCATCCCATCCCAGCTCCATACTTCTTGTCCCCCCCCTCATCCCATCCCAGCTCCACTTTTCTTGTCCCCCCCCCTTCATCCCATCCCAGCTCCATCCTTTCTTGTCCCCCCTTCATCCCAGCTCCATCCTTCTTGTCCCCCCCTTCATCCCATCCCAGCTCCATCCTTCTTGCCCCCCCTTCATCCCAGCTCCATCCTTCTTGCCCCCCCTTCATCCCATCCCAGCTCCATCCTTTCCCCCCCCCTCATCCCATCCCAGCTCCACTTTTCTTGCCCCCCCGCCTTCATCCCATCCCAGCGCCATCCTTTTTGTCCCCCCCCCTCATCCCATCCCAGCTCCACCTTTCTTGTCCCCCCCCTCATCCCATCCCAGCTCCATCCTTCTTGTCCCCCCCATCCCAGCTCCTTCCTGCCCCCCCTCATCCCATCTCCACCTTTCTTGTCCCCCCCTCATCCCATCCCAGTTTCATCCTTCGTGTGCCCCCCTCCCCTCATCCCATAACATCCCCCTCCTTCTCCCCCATGCCTCCCTCCTCTGCAAGTCCCACGGAAATTTTCACAGACCTGGCAGAAGAGCGAGAGCAAATTCAGCTGCATGAGCGGGGGAGGTGCTGCTGGCGGCACTCGGGAGAGTGGACTCAGGCTGAGCGGAGAGAGGACATTCAGAGTAGGAGGGGGGGGTCTGCTGTTGTTGCTGGCGGGGGGCACACTGGCAGGACAGTCGGGAGTGAGTCTATGGCTAAAATCCTACCTCAGGTCAGCAGCGTTGTTGTGGCAGAGCGGTGTGCTGCTCCCTGCCTCCTCCTCTGTGTACAGGAAAACATAGGGGGAGGAGGGGCGGGTTCAGTGCACCCCGCTCTGTGCTGTGTGCCCTGGAAAGATGCTGTTTGCTATAAAATGTCTTGTTTGCGGCGTGCGGGGGGCGGCATCCACGAAAGCCGAGAAGTCGCCGCAGGAGCTGTGCCGCCCCTGCACCCCTGCCGCCCCGAGGCCTGGCCTCGGTGGCCTTGTGGGAAATCCGGCCCTGCATGGTTGGTATCTCTAATATATGAGGGCATGTCCTTTACCAAGGGTTGTAAAAAAAAGTCAATATATTTCCCCACCCGGGACGTGATGGAATCTATACCGCTCACAATCGGACGTCCCGGGGGGAAGTGAGACTCTTGTGGATTTTCGGCAAAATATATAATACTGGTGTCCGTGGGGCTTTGGGGACCAGAAAGAGTTTTTCCTTCTCGTTCAAGATGTTGAGTTGAGAGCCCCTTTCTACCAGTAATTGCAAAGATTTTTTATATTGAAAAATAGGGTTACCAGTGAGCCTCTCGTAGGTCACTTCATCATTGACTATATTATACATCTCCTGGATCAAGTTCGTACATGAAGTGAATAATGTCCAGATTAATTTTCTGGACATTACCATTAAGAAGGAGAGAGATGGATTTACAACCACCTCCTTCTTCAAAAAAACTGACCGCAATGCTTACATCCCCCAGGGAAGCTGTCATCTTGACTCTTGGCTTAGCTCAATCCCTAAGAGCCAATTCCTGAGGATGAGGCGAAACTGCACTAGCATTGAGGACTATAAGGTCCAAGCAGGTACCCTTAAAGCTAGACTCCTTGATAAAGGATATGATCAGGTGTTACTGGACAAAACACTAGAGGAAGTGGCAGTGTTGGATAGATCACATCTGCTGGTTGATGGCCCTAAAAAGGTCCGTAAGAGGCCTTCATTACCTCTTATTATGACTTTTTCAACCCAACACTATGCCCTCAAGAAGATCTTGCGCAAACACTGGCACCTCTTGGGGAATGATAACATTATTAAGACATTTCTACCCCCCCAACCGGAACTGATATTCAAGGGAGCACCTTGCCTCCGTGACAGGATCGCTCCCAATGCAATCGACCCCCCTATGAAGAAGGTCTCTTTCTTTCAAAATATCACTGGCTACCATCAATGCCGTAAATGTCAGCTTTGCACACTCAATAAAAGTAAACAAAGGAAAACTGAGACTTTTGTCTCTACCAGTACATCCATAGTCCACAAAATTAAACCTTTCATTACTTGTAGCTCAACAGGCGTAGTATACCTGCTTCAGTGCCCTTGCGGGTACCAATATATTGGAAGGACAAAACGCTCCATGCAAGTGCGGATAGGGGAGCACATCACCAACATCAAGAATGGCTTTAGATTTCATTCAGTCTCTAAGCACTACGCTATCCATCACGACCGGAACCCTGCTAATACCTTATTTTTGGGCATAGACAAATACAGTGCCCATTGGAGGGGCAGTTCTCTGGTAAGGGAACTATCCAGGTTAGAGATGTCCTGGATCCATAGGGTCCGCTGCTACACACCCCATGGTTTAAACATAGATACGGATGTCAATTGTTTTATAGACAATAGCTAATTCACTTTGTACATCCTAACCTCATATCATGAGGGGAGGAGAATAGGTTTGGTCTGCTTTGGGAGACCCAACCTCGAATTAGATCTATGTACAATTTTTGGTTTTCAGTATAGTTCAGTTAATGCAATATGTATAACTCTTTGCAATTCACTCAATGCCTCATGGCATAACTAATCATATAGGCCATTCTCTGCGATTTTTCACTCAGGTATCATGCCAATGAGGCAGGTCTTTCTCTTTCTTTTTTCTTGTATATTTATATGTGTTACTGCCTGTTTTTAGCGTAAAATTTTTTTGTCTCAATTGTGAACCGACTCTGAGTCCCTGATGCCTATTTATGGATAGACTAATGACCTGTATTCTATATATATGGCAGGACCACTAGGCGGCATGCCAATTGGGCTAACCTCAATGTACCTCGCCCCTCAATACTGACGATATAGTTATAATAAAAATATTTTTTCCTCTTTTTCTGATCAGTCAGTTTTTGATTCCTTTTTAATTCCCTTATACTATATCATCTATGAGGTATACCCAATGATCAATGGGCCGATAAAATTATAACCTAATTTCACTTATACTTTGAAAAACATATATTTGGGGTTTTGAGATAACAAGCGAATGTAGTTCTTTCTATTGGCTATTGATTCCAAATTTATTTAAAGATACGATAATGATAACATTCGCTTCTACCAGGACCTCAAATAGTTCCTAACCACACGGCAACGCCTGATTATACCCCTGTGCTACTTGGCTGTTTGTAATGATGACTGCCGAGTCGCGCTTTTGTGGTGAATTTCAGAGTACTGTCTACTATTTTGATAGTTACGGTGTCTCTCCTTTCGGTTTCCAAGCAAACCGTTTTTTAATTACCGTTATTTTTGATTTGTTAAACTTGTTTTAAATGTGGGCAATTTGCCCTTTACCAAAATGGTGGACATACACCGGGCCCTCAGTGGTTCAGAGCTGGGCGTTCCCTCTGTGTGCATTGGTATTAAATGGTGGTGAGTCAGCACGCTGCCCGTGCCCCTGGAAGACGTCATCTGTGACGAAACGGCGTAGGGAGGAGCGGCGTGCTGACGTCACCACACAACCAACGCGGATCCCGGAAGTAACGGGCAGCGAATTCGAGCCGGCCGGCTATATACACGTTCTTAACCTATCTGCTTATTGTAAGTGCAATATTCCCTTTTTTATGATTACATTTTTATACAGAGATACACTATGGAGTTTTTCTTTCATTTCATGTCCTCCGTTTGACCGCCCCTGAGCCTGTATTTCTTCCATCCTGAGTAACCAGTACTGCCTATTGGAAACCCTTGGCCGGGATTAAGCCACAAGCCTGTGTGACCTCTGTAACAGGAGGTCGCACACTCTGGTAAGGGTCAGTGTGTTTTTTGGTGGAGGTGCCTTCCTTTCTCTTACCAGACCACTTCTTCTATATGGTGTTACTAGAGTGAGATCACTGTGGAATTTTGGAGCCTCTGTTCTTATATGATTGCCGAATCACACAGACTTTTTTAAAAAAAAGTACCATCACTTAAGGACTTTCTGGTTCACTGCTTTATTGCTATTATGGACTTCTGTTATTGAACTTATTCATTATTTATATGCATTAGGAGGTGTACACTGATTATACCTATCTTGATCCATTATATATTCACATATGTTTGGTACACTTATATGATATAGTCACTACCTGTATTATTGTTTGCAGCGCAGTCATTTATTTTTATTTAGTCTTGTTTGTGTGGGTATCTCACATTTATGACTGCAGCAGCTATTTTCATATGTTTGTTTTTTTACCAGTTTTTGTGTTTTATGTTGTGCACTATTCACATTGGGTCACTATAACTTTTGGACAGCGCAGTAATCCATACATTTTTACTATGCTGTAAAATTGAATTAGCAAAACACCACCTGAAGTTTACTAGAAAAATTACACCAGGAATGGCCTACAGTCAGGTGTAGGCTTGGCTAGACTAGAATGCAGTGGATATATATGTAGGAGACTGTATATATATTAGGACTGTTACTGATTAAAATTTTTGTGTTTGATTAATCAATTTTTTTTCTTAAATCGATGAATCGACTAATTTCGATTAATTATAATGCACATACAGATCCAACTAGTTTTAGCTGATCTCCTTGCATTGCAACTCTGCATTAGTCAGTGGTAAATGTGGTATACACTATATACAATCACCCGACACTAGTTAGTTTCCACAATCCATGACTTAACTTCACAGTTCACACAAATACGTTTTAAATTCAAACTGTAGCACTGACGAAAGTAATTTTTTTCCACAGTAGCGTGACAATCCCTCCACCTCCGGTCTAGCTAATAGCTCACCTTATGGCATGGACCCCTGTGCAAACAGGTGGTCATGCAAGCGGGTGTCAAAAGGGTTAACACGGACCATAAACTTCTCTCACTTCT
Source organism: Lithobates sylvaticus (assembly GCA_028564925.1). Taxonomy (NCBI): domain Eukaryota; kingdom Metazoa; phylum Chordata; class Amphibia; order Anura; family Ranidae; genus Lithobates; species Lithobates sylvaticus. The sequence goes on from CM053033.1 coordinate 98,281,276, forward strand.
CCTTAGATCTCAGCAAGGACGCCAGGTCATGGGTAGAAAGAAAAGATCTAAGTGCTAACCGCTTAAGTATAAGATTACATTTTTGTGTTCAAACACAAACTACTCACATAAAGATGATAAAAACACAGCATGTAAAGCTGAAAATCATGTTAGTTCCATAGAGCAGCAGCGGGTAACGTCATGCGTAGTTCCTCCCCCGTATGCGTTACGTTTAATCAGAACTTCAACGTCACCGGACTCCTCCCCCCTACCCTTCGCTAGCAGACGGAGGCACTTGGGGAAGGGGGAGGAGCAGGACCGTTTTTAAGGCAGGGCAAAAGGGGCAGCTGCCCTGGACCCCATAATTGTAGTATCCCAGTTTAAATTCCCTTATCACTTGAAGTTTTAGTCCCGTGCTGTGTCATAATATCTCAGTGTAAACTTCTTCTGCCGCTGCTCAGCTCTGCCCTATTGCCATGTACAGAGGACTCCCCTGCAGACCCTGTGTTTACATGTAAATAACCTGCATCGATATGTAAATAGTGGCGGCATTAATATGTAATTAGTCGTGGAACGCAGCATTGATTCTTTAAATAGAGACGGCATTCATATGTATATCATTGCCCCCTGAGGTCACGTCCACCATCACTTCTGCTGATTGCTGCCCACTGGGGAGGTAAAGGAGCATGCTTGAAAGTCCTGCCTACAACTGTGGTCATTAAGCCTAACATCATGTTCTGCAGAAGTAAGCAAATTGAAGGTGGAACACTTCTTCAAAATAGCATGGTGCCACAGCCCCCCTAAATTTTGGTGCAGGTGAATACGCAGGCAGGCAGTGAGATGATGTGTTGTAACCTTTAGCGACCAGTAATGCTGTGCACTAACCTCTTGCAACCAATCAGTGAGCAGTAATAATGTGCAATAACCTCTAACAACCAATTAGTGAGTGGTATACATGTTCAGTAACCTCTAGCATTCAATCAGTGAGCACCATTGATGTACAGTAATCTCTAGCAACCAAACAAGCAGAAATCTTGTGCTGTAACCGCTAGTAAATAACAGTGAACCATAATGTGTGCTGTAACCTCTAGCAGCCAGTGAGCGGTAATGATACACTGCAACCTCTGGCCACCAATCGCTGATCTGATTCAGTAAACTGATTTTGAGTCTAGCTGCTATTTATTATATGTCTCAAAGCATGCGGAGAGCGAAATTGCATGGAAGAGGGGGCCCCGAGAAAATGTTTGCCCAGGGTCAAGTCAATATTAAAGACGGCCCTGGGGAGTCCAGAGACGTCGATATCCATGACATCACCGGATCTCCGACGGAAACTCCCTGAAGACCCGGAAGCCGGGAGAGAGGTGAGGACCGATCAAAATAATTCATTGATTAATCGAGGAATTCATTTTAATTTCCACAGCACTGATATATATCTTTATGCACTGCAGATCACTGAATCACCTGCCTGCCAGAAAGTGTCTTTGAATACGTACACCAGGAATGGCCTATAGTCAGATATAGGGATAGATTAGATAGATTAGATATTATTTATAGAGACTGTATATATAATTTTATGCACTGCGGATCACTGAATCACCTGCCTGAAAGTGTATTTGAAAATGTACACCAGGAACTAGCTGCAGTCAGATATAGGCTTGGCTAGTGTAGAATGCAGCGGAAATAGATGTAGGAGACCGTATATATATATATATATATTATGCACTGCAGATCACTGAATAACCTGCCTGAAAGTGTATTTGAATACGTACACCAGGAACGGTCTGCAGTGAGATCTAGCTAAACTGGATACAGTGTGTGTGTGTGTATGTGTGTATATATATATATATATTGTGGCAGAGCGAAGCTCTGTCCCTTTGAAATTGGAGGTAAAGGAGATCCAGAGTTTGCATATCTGCAGACTATAGAATTTAAATGGAGAAAACTGCTCTGTCAGTTTTCTCCAGGTTTTGCTAGTCCTGGATGGGATCTCAAACTGTGTCCAGGTCTTGACGATGGCAAGCAAGGTGTGTGCCCAGCTGCACACAGACCATATAATGAGGGGCTAATGAGGCTCTCAATACACAAATGGGTGGGTCTCAATACATGTGTGGTGGGTGGCTCTCAATACACAAATGGGCGTGGCGCTGGCTCTCAATACACAAATGAACTTGTGTCCTTGTCTGTCCGGCCCATGCGGAGCGTCCAGCACCAGCCGGCCTCTTCGGAGGGCAGAATGTCGAAGGTGGAGTGTGAGCAGCTTGCTGCTGCTGCTGTATGAAGACAGACCTGTGGAGGGGTCATCCCTGTGTAAGGGATATTCTTTGCCCAGAGACTGGGAAAGGAGGGACAGCCTTGAGTAGTCTGGAAGACTAAGGAAGCCAGTGAGTCCAGGGGACTGGAAGGAATCAACTCTGTTGAGAGCAAGCAGAGGAACTGCTGACAAGAGAGAGCCAGGTGGCTTGGTATGTTTTTCATTTATGAATGCTTAATGAAGTTAAACCCCTGCGTGGGACTTCTGGATGGACTTTTGTTTTTTTTTCAATAAACGTGGGCTACCAGGCCCTTAACTATATATGCCTGTCTGATGAGGACTCACTGCATTAAAAAATGCATCTTTTCACTTGAGTTAAACACCCCCATGTTACAAGTGGTGTTCGAATGCGGGCATACAGACGGTGAAATCCGGTCTCTGCGCCAGTGGTGAGTCATTTCAGGAACTGCTGCTAGCTGTGTGTGGCAGCCAGGCAAACTGCATTGCGCAGGAGTTCAATTGACTGTGTTGCATTGTGTGCAGGTAGTGCACTTGTGAGAATTTTTTTTTTTTTTTCTTTCTATGCTGTGAACTGTGTAACAAGCTGCTGTGCATGTGACTGCAAGGATGAGGCAGTCAAAACACAAGAAGTTCATGTTAAATCAAGTTAAAGGTGAAGTGAGCTCAGCGTGGCCTGAGAAGATGTCTCCACCTTGGAGGGCCAGTCAAAAGGGGCCAGTGATGTGTGAGACAGTGAATGAATGGTTCAAGCAGAATCGCAAAGAGTGTGGCGCAGTGCAAGGGGCTCAGATCTTGGCCTCTGACTATATGCAACCCATGCTGCCTACAGAGGAGGTTGGGGACTTCCTTGTAAGATTTGAAAAAGTTGCTGTAAAGAGAAAATGGCCTAGGGACTGGTGGCCAAAACTGCTGCAAACCTTATTACGGATAGAGTTCCGGTCGGTTTACCATTTGATGGACGGAGACCAGGATGACTACCGCAAGTTTAAAGAGGAAATCCTTTCTAGAGGAGAGTTCCATCGCATCATGGACCGACAGCCTGACCGGAAGTTGGAGAGGTATGTGGTTGCCCATAGCAACGGCGGTGATGTCAAGTCTGCAGACCATATGAGAAAAGTATTGCCTGCAGAGAGTGGTGGCAAGTTGAAAGCCACAATGCATCAAAGAGTTTGGGAGAATCAGCAAAGCTCTGCTGGGAGAGTGCGGTTTCCCATGGCAACGGGAGAAAGATTGCCAAAAGAAAGGAGGAGCTACAGGGCATATGTAGCTAAGCATCCACCTAAAGATGCGTATGCATTTCAAAATTACCAGGAGCAAAGGTCTTTATCTCCAGGCCCAGATTCCTGTGCAAATATGTTTGCAGTCACCCCTGGCAACGAGGATTTTCCTGTTGTGTCGGCAGGGGGTGCTAAACAGTTGGAGATGCCTGCTGTAATTTCATCCGGTGGCCACCAGGGAGAGTGGGCCAGTAAAAGTGCAGCAGAGGACTGGTTTGTGAGACAACGTACTCAAATGAAGATGGTGACCCCTACTACTGCGGTGGGTAAGACTGTCTTTAATGAAATAATGTCTGGAACCGCTGGGTTGATGTTGAAAAAGACTGGTGCTGGTAAATGCATAGAAGAGACTGAATATGTGACTGTGCACACTGGAGTGGAAGTGACCCCAAATGGGAGATCCACTGTCTGTTTGGAAAAGGACTTGCCTCACTGCAGTGCCCTGTCCAGTGGGGAGGCAAGTGGTAAACTTGAATGTGACAATATGATGGGTAAAACTGCTAATATTGTGTTGGCTAAAGTGAATGGTCCAGTTGCTAATGGGCTAGTGCAGCTCACTAGAGATAACCCTGCTGTGAATGCGGTTAAAGATGTGCTATCTCCCCTAGCAACTGTGAAGAAGGCCATAGAGGTGCCCCTAGAAACCCCCAGGGAGCTCTGCGTTTTGGAGCCGGAGGTTGCCTGGGACAACTTTGGTGCTGCTCTGAGGGATAAGAGGGTACCTGAACATAGTGATGACAGGATGTTAAATGTTAAAACTGAAATGTTTGAAAACACTCATGGTGGAAATGGGTTAATGCAGTCTAGCAACGACAGGTATCAAAGCTCTAATGCGTTTAATGAAGCGCCACCAGAGCAAGGTGGTGAAGGTGTGGTATTGCTGTCTGCTATGGTTAAAAATGTAGTGCCAAAATCTTATTTGAACCAAAGTGATATGTGCAATGTGTCTGTTGCTGAACCACTCTGTCCCTCTGGGTCTCCGTGTACAGTAGGAGCGGTACTGCGTGGTACCTCTGGGAGCACAGAGATAACAGACTGGGACAGGTGGACAAAAAACCTGTTGGCTTTGTTGGAAAAGGCCTCTGTTGGTAAAAGTGGAGCAGACATGACTTCTGCAGTGCCAGATGAAGGACCTGCAGAGCAACTTGTATGCAAGGATGCACTTGCTACTGCAGATGATGGTGTTTATGAGATGGAAACGCCAAGTAAGGGCAAACACACAGAAGAGGTCATGTCTGTGATCCACAAAGGGCCCAATGATGTGATAATGGATAATCCTGAGCCAAATGTGTTGGTGGAAGTGCCAGATGGCACAGCCATAAATGAAGTGATTGTAGTCACAGGTCCAAATGTTTTATGGGAGGATGGTCAGGAGTCAGGACAGTTGTTGGCAGAGGGTCTCCTGCCAGTGGAGTTGGTGGATAGTGAAGCTGCCGTGGACAACCACTCCACTGGATGCAGTTCCTCTCCAGACACTGCCCTGCCGAACATGAGTGAAATGAAATATGACAAATGCATTGATATTTCTGACCGTGATGAAAAATGCAGCTCATTGTCAATTTGTAAGGGTTTGGTTACCATGGGTGACCACAAAAATAATGGTAGACCTGAAGATCTTGGTCAAGTTGATCTGGTTGTAGCAAACCCTGAAAATTGTAATGAGATAGGGAATGGTATGATTGACACAGGAGAAGTAAAAGATACAGCAGAATTAGGCCCCCTACAGGTTCAGGAGGGTATTTCTGGGGAAGAATTTCTAAGGTCTGAGAAGGATCGTGATAAACAATGGTTGCAGGAAAATGGCCCAAAGCTCAGCAAGGTGTCGCATGACTTTAAAAGCTTAAAGTCGCAAGACAGTCAGTATGTCCTTCAGAGGGAGACTAGGATGAGGCTGCAGTCATATGAGGATGTTAGTGATGAAACTGACAAAAATAAGCATGCAGTGTACATGAGGAAACAAGTGACGCTAAGTTTGGACAGTAAGAGGGTGCCCGTACTTGGAGTACAGAGAGGGACCAGTGTCACCCTAATAAAAGAGCCCCCACTTATTAAACCAGTGTTTAAAAATGTGGTTCCTTCTAAATTAAGTAAAGAGCAAAGGGGTGGTCTAGTGGAAATTGAGGGAGCACTTTATAACCTTAATGGTACTGGATCCGTAAAATTCAGAAATCAACCTCATGTGCAAAAAGGTACCAAGATTGGTAAAAGGACTAGTGTAGGCCCAAGAGAAGTGGGAAAACATCGCTTTTGGAAGTGCACTCGTAAAAAAGCATGGGAGTGTCTTTGTAAAGCCCAAGTAGATGCAGCAAGGGGACGTGGAGAAATTCACCTGATGGGACAAGATTTGGCCCATGTGGGTGGCAGCTTGCATGGTCATGCCAAAGTGAGGAGGTTGTACTGGTGTATATTGAAGGTTAAAGCTGATGTCAGCGAGTTTAAAGGTAGGATCAGGGAAAGCAGAGTTTCCCCCAAAAAAATGATTAAGCCCAGGGACCCAAGAAGAAGAAGGCTGAGGATGGGAAAATATAGGACCCTGTTAAGATCCAGGGTGGGACGTGCCTGGAAGCGCACCCGGAAAAAAGGTTGGGCCTACGTGGCTGACAGCCAGCACAGAGGTGTCCCAACCATGACGGGTGCTGGTGTTCCTCCCTCCGGATCGAAACAAAGGGGGGGGGGGGATATGTGGCAGAGCGAAGCTCTGTCCCTTTGAAATTGGAGGTAAAGGAGATCCAGAGTTTGCATATCTGCAGACTATAGAATTTAAATGGAGAAAACTGCTCTGTCAGTTTTCTCCAGGTTTTGCTAGTCCTGGATGGGATCTCAAACTGTGTCCAGGTCTTGACGATGGCAAGCAAGGTGTGTGCCCAGCTGCACACAGACCATATAATGAGGGGCTAATGAGGCTCTCAATACACAAATGGGTGGGTCTCAATACATGTGTGGTGGGTGGCTCTCAATACACAAATGGGCGTGGCCGCTGGCTCTCAATACACAAATGAACTTGTGTCCTTGTCTGTCCGGCCCATGCGGAGCGTCCAGCACCAGCCGGCCTCTTCGGAGGGCAGAATGTCGAAGGTGGAGTGTGAGCAGCTTGCTGCTGCTGCTGTATGAAGACAGACCTGTGGAGGGGTCATCCCTGTGTAAGGGATATTCTTTGCCCAGAGACTGGGAAAGGAGGGACAGCCTTGAGTAGTCTGGAAGACTAAGGAAGCCAGTGAGTCCAGGGGACTGGAAGGAATCAACTCTGTTGAGAGCAAGCAGAGGAACTGCTGACAAGAGAGAGCCAGGTGGCTTGGTATGTTTTTCATTTATGAATGCTTAATGAAGTTAAACCCCTGCGTGGGACTTCTGGATGGACTTTTGTTTTTTCAATAAACGTGGGCTACCAGGCCCTTAACTATATATGCCTGTCTGATGAGGACTCACTGCATTAAAAAATGCATCTTTTCACTTGAGTTAAACACCCCCATGTTACAATATATATATATATATATATACTTTATATACACACACACACACACACAGTATCTCATAAAAGTGAGTACACCCCTCACATTTTTGTAAATATTCTATTCTCTCTTTTTATTTGACAACACTGAAGAAATTACACTTTGCTACAATGTAAAGTAGTCCGTGTACAGTTTGTATAACAGTGTAAATTTGCTTGCTTATAACAACTCACACAGCCATTCATGTCTAAACTGCTGGCAACAAAAGTGAGTACACCCCTAAGTGAAAATGTCCAAATTGAGCCCAATTCGCCATTTTCTCTCCCCAGTGTCTTGTGACTAGTTGGTGTTACAAGGTCTCAGGTGTAAATGGGGAGCAGTTGTGTTAAATTTGGTGTTATCGCTCTCACTCTCTGATACTGGTAACTGGAAGTTCAACATGGCAGCTCATGGCAAAGAACTTTGAATAAAATAATTGTTGCTCTACATAAAGATGGCCTAGGCTATAAGAAGATTGCCAAGACCCTGAAACTGAGCTGCAGCACGGTGGCCAAGACCATATAGCGGTTTAATAAGACAGGTTCCACTCAGAACAGGCCTCGCCATGGTCGACCAAAGAAGTTGAGTGCGCATGCTCAGCGTTATATCCAGAGGTTGTCTTTGGGAAGTAGACATATGAGTGCTGCCAGCATTGCTGCAGAGGTTGACATGTTGGGGGATCAGCCTGTCAGTGCGCAGACCATACGCAACACACTGCATCACCTTGGTCTGCATGGCTGTCATCCCAGAAGGAAGCCTCTTCTAAAGATGATGCACAAGAAAGCTTGCAAACAGTTTGCTGAAGACAAGCAGACTAAGGACATGGATTACTGGAAATATGCCCTGGGGTCTGCTGAGCCCAAGATAAACATATTTGGTTCAGATGGTGTCAAGCATGTGTGGCAGCAACCAGGTGAGGAGTACAAAGACAAGTGTATCTTGCCTACAGTCACGCATGGTGGTGGGATTGCCATGGTCTGGGGCTGCATGAGTGCTGCCGGCACTGGGGAGCTACAGTTCATTGAGGGAACCATGTATGCCAACATGTACTGTGACATACTGAAGCAGAGCATGATCCCCTCCTTTCGGAAGCTGGGCCACAGGGCAGTAATCCAACATGATAACGACCCACCCCCCCCCCCCCCCCACACACACACACCTCCAAGACAACCACTGCCTTGCTAAAGAAGCTGAGGGTAAAGGCGATGGATTGGTCAAGCATGTCTCCAGACCTAAACCCTATTGAGCATCTGTGGGGCATCCTCAAACAGAAGGTGGAGGATCGCAAGGTCTCTAACATCCACCAGTTCCGTGATGTCATCATGGAGGAGTGGAAGAGGACTCCAGTGGTAACCTATGAAGCTCTGGTGAACTCAATTCCCAAGGGGGTTAAGGCAGTGCTGGAAAATAATGGTGGCCACACAAAATATTGACACTTTGGGCCCAAATTGGACATTTTCACTTAGGGGTGTACTCACTTTTGTTGCCAGCGGTTTAGACACGAATGGCTGTGTGTTGAGTTATTTTGAGGGGACAGCAAATTGACACTGTTATACAAGCTGTACACTCACTACTCTACATTGTAATTTCAAGTGTAATTTCTTCAGAGTTATCACATGAAAAGATATGATAAAATATTTACAAAAATGTGAGGGGTGTACTCATTTGTGTGAGAAAATATATATATTACACATATATACATACATACATACATACACACACACACACACAAAACCGGGATGTATATATATCTTAAATGCACTGCAGCTAACTGAATCAACTGCCTGCCTGAAGTATATTAGAAACAGTACAGCAGCTAACTGAATAAACTGCCTGCTCAAAGTAAATTAAATTACTCTCTCTCTCTCCGCCAGCAACACACTACCCCAGGCCTCCTTATATAGTGTGGGGCGTGGACTTAACCCCCTGAGCCATAATTGTCCAAAGGCACCCTTCCTTTGGCCAATTATGGCTCTTTACTGATGGCGCTGTGATTGGCCAAAGCATGCGGGTCATAGTTCATGCTTGGCCAATCATCAGCCAGCAATGCACTGCGATTACGCAGTGCATTATGGGGCGGGGCGTGACGCGCCGCTCGAATTTGGCGCAAACGCCCCATAATGTTCGATCTTCATCGAACGGCCGATGTTCGACTTAAACTCGAAGCTCATCCCTATTCCTTAAACACAACCTCTAGTTAAAATCTAGGCACCTAAACATCCCAGGTGAAGGTTACAGGGATTGAAGTTTGTTTACCACATTGGAAGGGGACCAATATGTGGATATATGAGCTTAGACCACATTGTCCACAGGGGTTGAACGTTGAATGGGATAGCAACATTTTTTTTTTTTAATAGCTGAACTGTTAAAGCTAGAATGTCATTTTACAATACTTTTATTTTTTGGGAACTGTATGTAATTTATGGTTGGAGTCCTCTGTTATGGATTATCTGCAGATCTATATTTTAATTGGATATTGATTTACATTTTTTTTTATATACTGTAGGTACCTAGAATTATTAAAAAAAAAAAAAAAAAAAAGAATTATTGACTGGACATTTATTGAAATATATTTTGGCACTGTTGTTTACTATGAAAGAGGTTAGTCTCGATTTATTTACACTGCTACCTGGTGGCAAATGTAATATGATTTTTAGGTATAAAGATAACTACTTGGTAAAGTTTATTTGTTAATTTGATTGTTCACTTAATTGAATATATTTATGTTTTATCGTCGTGAGTTTTGAGGAATGAAGGTAGAGATTGTGGTTAGGAGATCGTTCCCTTAATGTCTATGCAAATTAATGTACCAACATCCCTTTGTATTGAATGCTAAACAAGGCAGAGATATGGGATTTTATAGGTACAAAGTTAAGTTATACTTCTCTAATTGAATATACTGTTACACAAATTTTATAAAAATGTTTTATTAGAAATAGAAAAACAAAAATGAAACAAATAAAGATACACATATCCACAATCCTAGGAAAATACATCTATTTCCGTAACAGACATAGAAACTGTGAAATTCATTTGTATATGATCACGTGCTCAGTAAACTTCTACATGTTTCGCCTATGAGGGCTTCATCAGGAAGACTGACATGATCGTGAACGTTTAAAACATCAAAGATAATGATATGTCCAAATATTGAATCTTGAATGTATGAAAGAAAGAGAACAAAAAATAAAAATTTAGTTTAGCATTCCTAAAGAGGCAATATACAGCACTATATCATATGACATAATATACGAGAGCATTGGAACATGACAAAAAAAAAACACACACACAAACCAACCCATCCCGGCACCTGAGAATTTTGGAAAGGACCCTACCTCTCAAAACGGGTCCAAGGCAAATTATCAGGGAAAGCCACGTGGGGTTTTAACCCCTAATAAAAAGTACAGACTCCATGATATGATCATCATCGGGAAGATGGGCATCATGTAGGGAGGAATAAAGAGAGCTCAGTGGCATACAAGGACCCTCACGGTCTCATGTATGATGTTAAGTACCTAAAGGTAAACAAAGAAGGAGACTAAAATGCTGGATTGAACTAAAATTGAAAATTAATTGGGAGCCACGGGATAAACTAATGGCTCCGTCATATATATGTTGCTTACCACTGATGAATGTTCCTGATGGTATAGCAACGATGGCAATGAAAGCTTGCATGGGTAAACCATAAAGCAAATACTTTATATCTAGTGGTAGTTAAAGAGAGACAAAATATAAAAGTCCTAATTAGGGTTATATCAGAGGAGTGTAATAGACCGCTACCAGCGTACCTGTCCTAATATGTAAATGTAGCTTACCTTTGCTAGCTTATCAAATGACATGGGGAGCCCGTTCATAGAGAGGTCGGGACCATGCTTGAAATTTGAAGGGGAAGTTCAAGGATAAATTTCCACAACGTATCTCACAGTGGCTTAGTCCTAATGTGAATCAGATAAAGATGAAACAAAGGGGGGCACAAAGTCAACCCCAAAGAGCTTTATTTAGCATAGTTTAGGCTAAAGGCAAAGAAATATAGGTATAAATATTGGTCCACAATAGAAAGGAGCAAAGAATATGTAGGGTTCTCTATTCACCTTCTATTTAAAGTCTCTGTCCACCCGAGCTCCCACACACACCGTTTGGTGTGTGTGTCTTTTATACCCTCCCCATGGCGCCAAAATAGCGGGATTGTGTGACGTCACGCCGCTTTTTGGCGCCAAGCGGGCAAAGGGAGGAGGCTTGCGCGCCGTGGACTAAGGAGCCGACGCCGGATGTAGACAGGCGGAAGTGGGACATCCTGCTACATGCTGTGCAGACACCGGCCGGAGAAACCGAACCCGGAAGCCAGCACAGCAGTACAGGACATGAATGTCCCACAAAATACAGCATGCCTTGGCTAGAGAAAGCCTCAAGGTGGACGCACAGCCGGTGTCAAAGACAAACACCCCTTGTGCAATGGTGAAATTAGAACACCGCTGTGCATCCTTGGGTGTCCATACGGATGCCCCAAGAGACATAAAATAAAATTTTTATTCTCTTGGTATCATCCCAGTGATTGATCGGAAATCAAGGGGGCTGAAAAAAAAAAAAAAAGGAGGGAGGGAAGGGGGGGGGGGGGGGGGGGAAGAAGGGGAGGGACAACCCACAAAACCCCGCACATCCCAAACCCAACGTCATGTTTCATATGCTCTCAAGAAGATTGAAATGTCTTCATATTTGATTTTTTGTAAATTTATTGTGCAATACATAAACAAATAAAAGCAAGCTAAAATAGTAAACAATAATATTTAATATATGCTTAGCATATATAATGGTATGTACATATAAGCCACCAGTCACCATCCTAACAATGGGGACATCCAGGACCCCGATGGGACCCCAATCCGATACAGGGAGAGAGAGAAAAAAAAAAAAAAAAAAAGAAGAAAAGAGAAAAAAATAATAAATAATATAATATATAAAAATTTATAATAAAAAAAAACAAAAAAAAACCCCAACATTTTTGAATATGCTGTGGCTGTAGACAGGACAGATGCGGTACTACTAGTGGAGTACTAGAACCCTCCACTAGTAGTACCACATCTGTCCTGTCTACAGCCACAGCATATTCAAAAATTTTGTTTTTTTTTTTATTTATTTTTTTTATTATAAATTTTTATATATTATATTATTTATTATTTTTTTTCTCTTTTCTTTTTTATTTTATTTTTTTTCTCTCTCCCCCTGTATCGGATTGGGGTCCCATCGGGGTCCTGGATGTCCCCATTGTTAGGATGGTGACTGGTGGCTTATATGTACATACCATTATATATGCTAAGCATATATTAAATATTATTGTTTACTATTTTAAATTGCTTTGTTTGTTTATGTATTGCACAATAAATTTACAAAAAATCAAATATGAAGACATTTCAATCTTCTTGAGAGCATATGAAACATGACGTTGGGTTTGGGATGTGCAGGGTTTTGTGGGTTGTCCCTCCCCTTCTTTCCACCCCCCCCCCCCCCCCCCGTTCCCTCCCTCCTCTTTTTTTTTTCAGCCCCCTTGATTTCCGATCAATCACTGGGATGATACCAAGAGAATAAAAAATTTATTTTATGTCTCTTGGGGCATCCGTATGGACACCCAAGGATGCACAGCGGTGTTCTAATTTCACCATTGCACAAGGGGTGTTTGTCTTTGACACCGGCTGTGCGTCCACCTTGAGGCTTTCTCTAGCCAAGGCATGCTGTATTTTGTGGGACATTCATGTCCTGTACTGCTGTGCTGGCTTCCGGGTTCGGTTTCTCCGGCCGGTGTCTGCACAGCATGTAGCAGGATGTCCCACTTCCGCCTGTCTACATCCGGCGTCGGCTCCTTAGTCCACGGCGCGCAAGCCTCCTCCCTTTGTCCGATTGGCGCCAAAAAGCGGCGTGACGTCACACGCCCACTATTTTGGCGCCATGGGGAGGGTATAAAAGACACACACACCAAACGGTGTGTGTGGGAGCTCGGGTGGACAGAGACTTGAAATAGAAGGTAAATAGAGAACCCTACATATTCTTTGCTCCTTTCTATTGTGGACCAATATTTATACCTATATTTCTTTGCCTTTAGCCTAAACTATGCTAAATAAAGCTCTTTGGGGTTGACTTTGTGCCCCCCTTTGTTTCATCTTTATCTGATTCCCATTAGGACTAAGCCACTGTGAGATACAAATAGGTAAAGCTGCGCCAATGAAAAATTAGTTATATAAATGAAAAAAGGGAAACACAAATAGCCAAACGGTTACTATACAAAAAAGGATAAAGTACATATGAAGCGTGACCATGAAGGAACACACAAATTCAGATAAATCATAAAGTCCAGTGATGACTGCAATAGTCCTAATTAAATGTCTCCTTTAGAACACAAGGCCTGGTTGCATGTAGTCGACAGACTTGTTAAAAACACCACTGTGACAGATCTATAAAACCACACTGTGACATGCAAGAGTTCTGTGCGATCCCTGTGAGATACGCTGTGGAAATTTATCCTTGAACTTCCCCTTCAAATTTCAAGCATGGTCCCGACCTCTCTATGAACGGGCTCCCCATGTCATTTGATAAGCTAGCAAAGGTAAGCTACATTTACATATTAGGACAGGTACGCTGGTAGCGGTCTATTACACTCCTCTGATATAACCCTAATTAGGACTTTTATATTTTGTCTCTCTTTAACTACCACTAGATATAAAGTATTTGCTTTATGGTTTACCCATGCAAGCTTTCATTGTCATCGTTGCTATACAATCAGGAACATTCATCTGTGGTAAGCAACATATATATGACAGAGCCATTAGTTTATCCCGTGGCTCCCAATTAATTTTCAATTTTAGTTCAATCCAGCATTTCAGTCTCCTTCTTTGTTTACCTTTAGGTACTTAACATCATACATGAGACCGTGAGGGTCCTTGTATGCCACTGAGCTCTCTTTATTCCTCCCTACGTGATGCCCATCTTCCCGATGATGATCATATCATGGAGTCTGTACTTTTTATTAGGGGTTAAAACCCCACGTGGCTTTCCCTGATAATTTGCCTTGGACCCGTTTTGAGAGGTAGGGTCCTTTCCAAAATTCTCAGGTGCCGGGATGGGTTGGTTTGTGTGTGTGTGTTTTTTTTTTTTTTCTTGTCATGTTCCAATGCTCTCGTATATTATGTCATATGATATAGTGCTGTATATTGCCTCTTTAGGAATGCTAAACTAAATTTTTCTTTTTTGTTCTCTTTCTTTCATACATTCAAGATTCAATATTTGGACATATCATAATCTTTGATGTTTTAAACGTTCACGATCATGTCAGTCTTCCTGATGAAGCCCTCATAGGCGAAACATGTAGAAGTTTACTGAGCACGTGATCATATGGCTGCTACTCATTTATTGATAAACCATGGCAACATGGTGGTGCGGTACATGCTGTTTAGACTAATTGATCTTGTCAGCATCTCCGGCCCTCTGGTAGTTGAAACTTATATAAGGAAGTGTGAGCACCACTATCCCCACTGCTTCTTAGAAGAAGTCTGTTAAGACAAAACGTACATCAGGCAAGGCACAGTAAATAGCGGTGATGTCAGCACACCTGTGGAGCGTGTAGGACGTCAATGCTTGTTTTTATCCTCGCTGCTGTAAGTAGATTTTAAATAAATCCTCTTTGATTTTACTGGATGTTGAGCTACTTTTCTCATTGTTATGTTGAATCATCTGGTCGGAAACTGTCCTGGACGAGTCTGTGGTGCTTCCCAGCATTGCTATTTTAAAGGGATGAGTGGAAAATAGAAAGCCAGACAAAGTCTAAAGTGAGAGGTAAAGGTCACTAAGGTGGTTAATGACCTTGATAGGTCTGACAATTCTGGTAAGAGGCTATGTATGTTTGAACTAGAAGGGGAGCACTGGGTGTTAATTCACCGAAGTTAAAATAAAATAAAAGATCTTGAGAAATTGATTAATGTGTTGTTGCTACCAACATCCTAATAACATTATACAAAAGCATGCACAGAAGTGCATTAGGGGACGCCCCTTTGGACTTTGTATGGCAGCACTATGGTATCAAAGTCAAAATTCGATTTACAAATATGTAAAAAGGGGGCACAATGGTGCCAACTTTATTATTTATATAGTCATAGAAAAAAATATATATAACATATAGACATAAATGGACAGTATGCGTTAAAAACAGGGGTTTAATTAGCACAATGGCAGCAAGTGTGTCCCCTGGCCAAATTTACACCAGTATCAAAGAGGTGGCCACTGCCCTCACCTCTAACTGGCCTTCACAGCAAGGAACACATGGAAGGGCAAACGCATGAAAGACAAAGCCAGAGAAAATTCCCAGCTCAACTCACCAACCAGTCTGCTTACCACATGAATGAACCTGTCCAACAGTATTCATTAAAAACAGGGGTTTAATTAGCACACATTTGCAAATTCTTCACAGCACCCTGTGTATCGCTTGCAGTCCTAACCCTTCCTGGGAATTTTCTCTGCATTAGTCTTTCCAGGTCACAAAGAAAACTGCTCTTTTTCATGGATCTGAAAGCACTCTTGAATGTATAAAGCATTAAGGGGAAAGAAGAAAAATTTCAGTGTGTCTTTTGGACACCATGCTGCAGATTCAGCCCTCTGAGATCCCTCAGGTTCATATGGCTGCAGGGGCCCTTAAGAATCCCCCCTACCTGAGCAAATGGGGGCTACCCTTTACTGAGAGGATCCTCCTCCAGGATTGGAGGGCTTGGGGATTCAGGTCTTACAAAATGGGGATGTGGGCTTCCCATCCTGCTCTCGAAACAAAATCAAGTCAACCTGAACACAGTTCAGTCATTCACATAGAGATTTGCATTCTATGAATGAAAAGCTTCCACTGATTGGCTTAGGTAGAGATTGTGATGTCATCTGCCCGCCTAAATAAAGTTTATATGGCCTACAGTTTATACAGAGCTCATAGCCACTGCATCTGTTAAGTGAAGTTAATACTTCACTAAAAGCTGGGAATCTACTTTTTTTTTTTTTATATAATCTTTATTTTCGTTTTCAAGTTATGTTACCAGTTTAACATTACAACATTGCCAAAGTAGCAAAAACAGACAAAAGAGAAATAATAAATAAAACAAAGGAAAATAAGAAAAAGGGGGGCAGGGAGAGGGGGAGGAGACATAGACAAGGAGGAGGGAGGGGGAATCAGCATGGTGTTGGACACCCAGGGGTTAGGGTAATACGGTCTGAGCCCGGGCCGTCATGACTACAGGGGGTAGTGGCTACAAGTGTTGTACGAACTAAAGGGCATCCTACCTGCCCCGGATATTCGATCCCTGTGGGGCAGGTTTCCATTTTGGGCTCCCCTTCCATCGAGCATCTTAAACAAATCTGGGGTACATAAGACGGTCTGTAACCTGGGGACAGTCCAGGTAGCCCAAGAAATAGCACCCAGGTGTCACAAGGGTGTAGCAACTTTATAAACTAAACCAAAAACATAAAAAGAGCCAAATTCACAAAGGACAAATAAGGGGTAGGGAGAGGGAGAAGAAGAGCAGGAGGTTAGGAGGAAAACAAAGAAGATGAGGAGAGAAAAGATGACA
This sequence comes from Lithobates sylvaticus, assembly GCA_028564925.1. Taxonomy (NCBI): domain Eukaryota; kingdom Metazoa; phylum Chordata; class Amphibia; order Anura; family Ranidae; genus Lithobates; species Lithobates sylvaticus. Next base: position 98,297,882 of record CM053033.1, read on the forward strand.
GTGAAGGTTATGAAGGTATACGGACCAGCTCTCACCGGGTTAGTAGCAAGGTGAGTCCACCGTTGAACCTGTGGTGGTTGACCAATGGTGTGCCTGGACAAGCCTCCTGAAAGAGGGATCTGCTAAGGTAAGTAGTGCGATGTCTAGACTCGATGAGACCGTGGCTGTATTATCATGCATGTGGGTTTTCCATGCTGTCCATGTAAGGTCAAATCTTTTGCGGGTGTCCCTGCAGTCTGCAAGCCAGCTTTCTGCATCCATGATCTCCCCCACCTTCCCCAGCCAGTCCTGCTCGCTCGGGATAGTATTGGAAAATGTTGGGTATGCCCAAGCCCCCTGCCCCCCCCCCCCATATAAATTTGATAAAAAGGCTGCGACGGTCCGCAAAGAAACGTTTTGGTAGGTGTATTGGTACCATTTGTAAGCGAAAAAGGATACGGGGTAGTAGTCATTTTCAAAATGTTTGTCCGGCCCACCCAGGTGAATAGTGCCTTGTCCCAAGTCTGAAGGTTCTGAGTGATCTTTCTCAATAGGGGAGCATAATTATGTGTATATAAGGAGTCGAGGCGATTCGTAAGCTGTATCCCTAGGTATGTCATCGTGGAAGTAGACCATGTGAAGGGGAATGAGTCCCTCAGGGAGGATATTTAGGGTTGTGGGATAGTGATCGGTAGGATTTCTGACTTTGTGTAATTTATTCGGAAGTTAGATACCTCCCCGTACTCAGTCAGCTCTCCCATCAGATTCGGCAAGGGGGTCGACTACATGAAAAAGTGTGTCATCCGCATAAGCAGAGTTTATGTTCGAGGGAGCCCGCCTTCACCCCCCTGATATTCTGGTTTATTCTGACCCGTTGTAGCAATGGTTCCAGGACCAATGCGAACAGGAGTGGTGAAAGCGGGCATCCCTGCCTCATGCCGTTACGGATGGGGAAAACTGCAGAAAGCCAACCATTTACTTTAACCTGGGCAGTAGGGGACTCGTAGAGGGTGGAGATCCAGCGCAACATATGCGGGCCTATGCCCGTGTTCCTAAGAACAGCGATTGGAAAGTTCCAATCCACGCAGTCGAATGCCTTCTCCACGCCGGTAGACAGAATCAGATAGGGGGGCATTCGACCACGTGCATGCGCCCAGTGAATGAGTTGCATGGCTCTGTTTGAGTTGTCCATGGCTTCCCGTCCTACTATAAATCCTGTCTGATCAGCATGTACCAAGTCAGGGAGTAAATATTTCAGGCGATTGGCTAGGATCTTGGAAAAAATCTTAAGGTCTGTGTTCAGGAGGGAAATAGGGCGATAGCTCTGAGGTTGGGTAGGGTCTTTGCCCTCTTTTGGCAGCACTGTAATATGTGCCAGTGATGTCTCCTGAGGGAGGCGTCCAGTGGTCGCCAAGGAGTTGAGAAGGGCACAGAAAGGGGGTCTGCAGTTTATCAAAAAACTTTAAATAATATGCCCTGGTAAAACCGTCGGGCCTGGGACTTTTGCCAGTGGGCAGAGACTTAATAGTGGCCAGCAATTCCACTGAGGTGACAGGGTGTTCCAGACTGGTCGCCTGTTCTGAGGTCAATGTGGGGAGTCCGATCGAGGAGAGATAAGAGGCTATTCTAGTCTAAGTGTTATATCTGTCGGAAAGGAGGCGGAGTCCAGATTGTATAGAGACTCATAATAATGGCGAAACATGGATGCAATTTTTGAAGTGTGTAGCATCGGTTTGCCCGAGGGGGAGTATAGCTTATGCACAGGAGTCTTTTCTTTCTGAGAGCGTGTGCCAGCAATCGGCCGCATTTATTGCCATGCTCATAATACATGTGAGCCATATAGCGTAGCTTGCGGTTAATTTTACGGTCTAGGAGCTTTGAGAAGAGCTGTCTGAGTTCTGTCAGACGCCTGAGTTCATCTGGATCTGATGTCCGTTTGTGGCTGAGCTCCGCTTGTCGTAATGCCTGCAGTACTCTCTGAAAGTCCGCCTGCCTCTCTTTGTTAAGCTTGGCTCCAAGTGCAATTAGTGTGCCTCGAACCACTGCTTTGTGGCCTTCCCATAGGATGCCCTCACTAACCTCTCCGTTCACGTTCTCATTGAAATAGTGTGTTAGCGTCTCCTGTACCCCTGTCACTACCCTCAGATCATCAAGTAGGTTCTCGTTTAATTTCCAGGTCCGAGTCCTGGCAAGGGCCTGTGTTAGGGAAAGAGTGAGTTTCACCGGGGCAGGTCCAGGGTGTCTTGGTCTATAAGCATTAAATCAATTCTAGTGTATACTTTGTGGACACTAGAGAAGTAACTGTAGTCTTTTTCAGAGGCATGAAGCGCCCTCCAGCTATTCACTAATGTGTATCCCTGCAGGGTTTTGCTAAAATGTCGTAAAAAGGCGTGGGAATGGGTGGTTTTGTTCGTCGAGGTGTCTAAGAGAGGGTCAGGGCTAATGTTGAAGTCTCCTCCCAGGATTAGTCTGCCCTTGCGGAAGTCAGCTAGTTGGGTGAGGACCTGATCAATAAACGTGAGTTGCTGTGAATTGGGGGCATATAGGGTTGCGAAGGTATACTTTTGACCCATAATTGTGCCTTTCAAGAATACGTATATGTGGTCAGAGGGTTGGAACTGGCAGTGCCTATGTATGGCGATGGCAGTGCGTCTTGATTTGGGGAGTTGCTAAGGTACAATTGTGAGAATAAATGGGTGGGCAATTTTGGGAGTGAGGATTCAGTAAAATGGGTTTCCTGTAAAAAGATCACCTGTGCCCCAGTCTCTTTAGTTTACCAGCCACAGTCTAGTCCGCTTGTTAGGGGAACATAAGCCTTGTACATTATACAATACTACCTTAATTGTAGCCATGGTGTTGCAGGGAGGGTTGTCCGGGCATCAATCCCCCTTGTTGTTGGGGCTGGCGAGAGTTGTTCCACCTTCTAAGCATAGGGGATAGAGAAAAGGAGAGAGTAAAGAGAGGAAAAGGAGCAGGGGGGGGGGGGGGGGGGGGGGGTGAGGATAATAGCAAAAAACATATTACATACATATTACATACATATGTAACATTAGTATAACATATAATATACAATGTGGGACCACGGAGGCCCTAAAGGCGATCCACGGTAGTGTTACGCTCCGGATATGGCGGGAATTGGGAGGTGGATCCCCTATGTCAATGAGGCGATAGCACGGGTTGTATTGGAGGACCGGTTCTAACGTTGCTACTGGTTTTCACCAGAGCCCGCCGCAAGGCGGGATGGACTTGCAGCGGCGGTAGCAACCAGGTCGTGTCCTCCAATAGCAACTCGACCCCACTGACAGCTGAGACAGGCACGGTACACAGGGATAAGGCAGAGGCGAGGTCAAACGTAGCGAAAGGTCAAGGCGGGCGGCAATGGTTCGTAGTCAGGGGCAACAGCAGGGGTCTGGATACACAAGCAGGAGCAAAACACACTAACGCTTTCACTGGGCACTATGGCAACACAAGATTCGGCCAGGATAGGAAGGGGAAGTGGGTTTATAAGTGTTTTGGGGTGTGACAGTAATTTGGGCCAGGCACCAATCATTTGTGCGCTGGCCCTTTAAGACATAGCCTGAGTGCGCGCGCGTGCCTGGGGAGCGGGGACGCGCGCGCCGAGAGACACAGGCAGGTGAGGGGAGAGAGATGCGATCCCCGGGCGGACGGAGGCCGCCGCGAGGATCGCATCCCATCGGCAGAGCAGCGCCTGCGGTCAGAGGAGCTGACCGAGGCGCTGCAGGACAACGGGCGCCGTGAGTGCTCCGGGATGGATGGGACACCCGGAGCGCTCGGCGTTACAGGTAGTACCCTGTACTGTTTGTCCAACTCCTGCAGCCCTCCTAGGGATGAAGGGCTACATAAGTGAGACAAAGTGCCCATAACTAGGCTGACACCCAAATCGGGTGGTCCAACTTGGGAGTCGTGATCGGACATGGAAAGCCAGGAGGTTCCTGCTCCCCCACATAAACAAAAGCATTGGATGTCCGGGGATATAGTGTCCAGGTGTTGCCCTGGTCACGTCAAGGTGCCTGGCAAGGGTCAGATTCGGACTAGGTGCAGTAACAGCCTGTCAGTCAATTGCCAAGTATTTATAATAAAAAAGGAATGGTAGTGCAAAAAAAGAACAACAAACGGGAAAAAATTAAGGCAGGAGGCTTCTGTTCTGGTGCCAACTGTAAATGATCTGCTTGCTCATGTAGATTAAAGAGAACACAATCAGTCGATGGCCCTAAAGTCCATCCCTAGCCTGTCCCTGACAGAATGAAATTCTTCGTGGCCCTTCAGTCCCCTGCGGGGGACCCTTGTCTCGCAGCTGCAGAGGAGGTGCGTTTGCGTGTCTGGGAGTTCCGAACCTGCTGCCATTGTGGTGCTGGTATCTTTAGAGGGTCGGTGGATATTCTCCAATCAGGGAAGTCGACCAGTCCCAACTTCAGTTTTGACAGGAAGCGTGGGAGGTCATCCTTATTGCGTAGGGTGGCAAGCTTGCCATCCTTGTCTGCTTGGAGGCTAAAGGGGAACCCCCACCTATAAGTAATGCCAGCTGAGCGTAGGGACTCCAGAAGGGGGTTTAGCGCCCTGCGTAGCATCAGGGTGCGGCGTGACAAGTCCTGGTAAAAGAACAAGCGAGCTCCGTCAAAGTCAAAATGGGGGCGTTTACGCATAAGCTGCATAATTCGATCCTTGACTGTATATCTATGGAGCTTGCAAATTATATCACGCGGGTTGTCTTCATCCTGCGAGGGGGGGTGAGGGCCCTGTGCGCTCTGTCAATCTCCACCTTTTTGTTGGGGGGAGGGTTGGTATTTCTTTAAATATGCCTTGCAATGTGGGGACAATGTCCCTAGCTCCCGCTGCCTCTGGCAACCCCCTGATGCGGATATTAGACCTGCGACTGCAATTTTCATAGTCGTCAAGCTGTGAGATCAAAGCTTCTATATGGTTGTCTTGGGCTGCACATTCATCCCTTAGCTGTGCTATAGCAGGCAGAGCTTCTTCCACAGTCCGTTCTAAAGTTTCCAGTCTGTTGCCCAGCTAAGTAGTGTCTGCTTGCAACTGCTCTATGTCCTGCTTGAAGGATTTCTCCACCCTAGTGGCAAAGCGATCCATGTCATCTCTAGTGGGAAGTGACCAGATATGCTGTCTCAAGTCCAGGTCCCCAACTAATTCAGACAGGTCTGAGCCTGTGCCTATGGAGGCCGAAGAGCCAGGGGATTCAGGGGGGGAGGCATCGCTTACCAGTTGCGGTGTCTGGATGGGAGACCTTCTGGGCTGTGACTGTAGGTTTTGGTGCAGCCGTCCCTTTGCCTTTCCCGGCCGACTTTGCCTTTCCCGCCACGCGGCTGTGTTCCGCCGCCGAAAAAGGAGCCGATGGTGCCGGTACCGTGCTCTGGTTCTGGAGGAGGCTCTCCGGTACTGGGACATGCCGTTTGGGTCCATGTGGGTGAAGGGGATCCGCCGGATCAAGCTAGTAAAGCTGCTGAATGTGAAGAGCTCTGGAGGTCTGCTTCCTCACTCAGCCATGTCCAAGCCACGTCCCCTACTTTTTTTTAAGTCTTTTTATTGATTTTCAAAAAGAAACAAAAAAAAGAGAACAAATACTCAAACATACATTGGTCTTATATGGTGTCAATGTGATCCTTGCAGGAATCGCGCTATTACCTTATCATTCGTAGACATCAGGTATGAAATGCATATTATGTTAGTGGTTATAGCGGCACAGTCCCCTGGGTCACAAGGTGGTGCTATGCACAGATATACGTGGTATGGTAACACATTATAGATACATTGTGTACACTTGGCACCCGCTTGGGAGCTATTTCGTGATTGGGATCTACTAAGAGGCCTCTGAAGCAGTGGAGGGATCTGCCAGCCATTTTAGACCAGACTTTGCTGTATTTGTTGGGGCACCCTCTGTTGTCATATGTGTCTTTATACAGAGGTAAGCTATTGTTAATTGTTTCCACAGGGTGAGAGGAGGGGGGGGTTGGTTTGCGCCAACTTTGGCTTTACGGGCATAGAACAGGAGCAATCCCACCAGTGTGCATCTCGCCACCGTAGGAATTAGTTGTTCTATCAGGCCTAGTATGCAGATTGACATTGATGGTTGTAGCGGCACCGAGGTGATTTGTGTGATAAATTCTAATATCTCCTTCCAGTATCCGACAGTTGCCAGACAGGTCCAGAAGATGTGTGTGAAGTCCCCAGGAGACCCACCCCATCTTCAACATCTGGGAGGGGAGCCGGGGGTTCATTTTGTGTAGTCTATGAGGGGTGAAATATACCCGATGGACTATCTTAAATTGGATCAGGCGATCTCTCAGGGAGACCAGGGAGCTAAATGGGAAATCCCATATGTCATCATTGTCAAAATCGGGGATGTCACGGGACCATTTCAATCTTAGCTTTTCCAGAGTCATACAGATAATCAGGTGTGAATATAATTGAGAAGTGGGTTTTTTCGCACAATCTGACCTAAGAAGGTCCTCTAGTGAAGATTGGACTAGTTGAGGAGGGGGAAATCTACTTTAAGGTTAGTGTGACGCATCAGTCAAAAAACATTGCATGGCCTTCTGGGTCTGAGGCAACCCTGAGATTCCTTCTGAGAGCACTCAACTACAGAGGATTCCTGATCCTTAAAGCGGACTTCCACTCAAAATTTGAACTTCCGCTGTCCGGATTCCTCTCCCCTCTGGTGTCACATTTGGCACCTTTCAGGGGGGAGGGGGGAGCAGATACCTATCCAATACAGGTATTTGCTCCCACTTTTGGCAAAAGATTGCTGCAGTATCTGCAGCAATCTACCCCATGTCTGGCTCCTCCTCCACCTCCCCCAGCTGTCTTCTGGGAGACACACAGGTCCCAGAAGACAGCAGACCACTCACAACGCGTAGCGCGACTCACGCATGCGCAGTAGGGCACCAGGCTGTGAAGTGGAACTCCGCTTTAATTTCTTTCACTTCTTCTTCCTCATTCCCCGGAGGAACTTCCTCCAACGACTCATCCTCTTGCAATTTGTCTCGACAGAGGGGATTGTTCCCTGTAGTAATGGATTAAAATTGCCTACTGATTACATGTCAGCAGTAAGATGGGGTTAACTAAATGCAAGAAGTGTGTTGCAAGATAAAGTTCTCACATGCCTCTGTTAGAAAATTGTGCAAGTCCATGCTGCTGGACCCGTAAGCCCAAAATTCATCCATCATGATGGACACATCCTGCCCTCAGGGACTCGACTCCCCTCCAGGAGGATGAATGAATGATTTGTATAGCGCTGCAAATGCGAACTGAATCGCCTCAAGGCGCTAAAATGGTAGGGCAGTACAAACCCCCCCTAAAATGACCCCTTTTTTGGAAAGTAGACACGCCAAGGAATTTGCTGAGAGGCATGTTGAGCCCATTGAATATTTGTTTTCACTTCCTCACAGTTTTGGTGGCCCTGAAATGCCAAGCTAGCACCAAACTCCCCCAAATGACCCCTTTTTGGAAAGTAGACACCCATGAGAGGCATGATGAGTCCATGGAATATTTTGTTTTGTTACAGGAAAATTAGCAAATGTTTATTTTTTACACAAAGTTGTCACTTAAAGCGGAGTTCTACCCAAAAATGGAACTTCCATTTAACTACTCCTCACCTCCTTACATGCCACATTTGGCATGTAATATTTTTTAGGAGGGAGTGGGTACCTAGTTTTGACAGGTTCCCAGCTCCCACTTCCGCCCAAGCTGCCTAGGCGACTTGAGCAGAAGTTCTCCTCCCCCCTCCCTTCCTGCAATTTTCTGGGACATATCACAGGTCCCAGAAGATTGCCCGGCCATTGAGGCGTAGCGAAACTCGTGAATGCACAATGCTTACCCGGCTGTGAAGCCACAAGCTGTCAGAGCTGGGTGCCCACACTTCTGATGCCGGCTCTGGGAAGTGGCAGGGGAAGAAAGCCGAGGGTTCGGACGGCCACATCATTGTTGATAAAATAAAAAAATCCGTACTGCAGCTGAAGAGCATACCTACAAAGCAAACAACCATTAACAATAAAACACAGTATCAATGAAATAACTTTTTTTTTTTTTTAAATTGCAAGCTGTTCAAAAAAAAAAAAGGAGTAAAAAAATATATGGCGAAGCTATTGCGGAAATTTTATGAAGATGTATTTAATATGTATTGTCATAGTGTCTCCCAGTGTAAGTTCTCCTGCAACCCTCTCTAAAGAGCTGACTGGGGCAGACTGACGCTGGTTGAGATATGTAGGTAGTGAAAAACGTCCTGTTGTTGGAGAGAGGTGTTTGCGGAGTGAGGATATGTCTGCCGGCAAAAAGGCCCCTGTGCGATGCACAGACGTTGGTCTGTGGGGGTGTGTTCGCTCTCCAAACACATTATCAGTTTAGCGGATGTGCGCTCGTGTCACCCCTGTATGCCTGATCAATATATTTATGGTGCCTTGACATTCACCTGCAGATAAGCTCCCATCAGCAGACATTCACCACCTGTGTTGTTACATTGTTGTTCATATTCTGTCTTGCATTGGGAGCTGTGATGTCTACAAAGGGAGGTTTTTCTGTGTCTCCCACTGCCCCATCTGCTTTTGGGCGGATGGGGACACCTATACATCGGCACCAGTTCAGGCCCCAGAGGCGTCTGCGATTTTGCGGACGTCGGCGCAGCTGGACGCACGATCATCTGATAGCCTGGGGGTGTGTCCACATTTGCGTGCCTCCCTATGATGGGGGGCGCCTCCTGCGCTCACATGTTAGCCATCCACACATGGTGTTGGGGGCAGAGCCTCCTGGGCTCTTCCGGGGTTAAATTGGAGGTCAGACATGGCTTGGATTTTAATTTCACTCCTCACTGAGGACACACACAGCTGTGGAGGTTGCCTGCTGTGTTTCATTACCCTTATACTTAAGATATTCACCATACTCAGGTACTTACTATATCCACCTTTTGATACTTACTATATTTAGGCACACTTGCATATCTCATACACAGTTCATTTTTTGAGCACTTATTTTTATATATTTTTGTTTTTTGATATCAGTGCTTTTTTTTCAGAGAGTAGGTGCAGGAACTCAACCATGCCCGTCACACGCACATACCTGCAAAATGGCATGAAATAGTAGCTCTTCCCTCTGCATACAACACCTCCCTCCACTGCCCTCATCTTCTCCCCCCCCCTCCTTAAAAGCTCCACCATCTGTCATATGTCTTACCATTGTTGCAATATTAAGCTGAAGCACCTATCTGGCGGTAGTACCTCCCAGCATACTATACTGCAGTCACTTGCAAGGGAGATCATGCAGTAGGAGCATCAACAACTGGTCACCAGGGAAAAAAATGGAGACCACAGAGGGTGCAGCCTACCACACACCCTCTCCTGCTCATGATTGCATTGAACCCTGGTCACCTGTTCTGTATCTCCCGTGTCCCTGTCCGGCACTCAGTGAGATCTGTGCAGGAGATCTGACCTGTGGGAGCTACTGGGAGATAAGCTATCACTTGTAAACGCAGAAGCTGAACTTCAGTGTTACCAAGTGATAGTGGTGAGCAGGGAGCAGAAGACCTGAGCCAGAGGTGGTGGAACTGAGTTCCCCCTAGTTCCCGCGGACAAAAAGCCCTGCAGATCCCACCACACAATCAGTCCACCTCTCTCTCCTCTCATCTTGTCACTTGCTAGTATCCCTCTGCTATCCTATTCCACCATCTTCATGTCCCGACCATCCTTGAACCAGGCATTTTACTTATGTATACATATCTTTATGCCAATACTCATTGATTTTACTTTACTACTTTAGATGTCTGACAAACATACTCATGTTTATAGCCTATACTCTTTATGGACTAACAAAGTTTCTAGGATACATCACTACACTACTACTTTCACAATCACAGTCCACCCCTCTCTCTTTTCCTACCTTGTCACATGTTAGTATACGAGGGTTTCAAAGAAAACCTGTGGCCGGAATTTAAAGGCACAAACACTGGGAGTACAGAATTTATTTTTTTAACATTTATTGAAAAATACATTTAGTACAAACTACAGTACAAAGACCAGAGACATAAAAGAAATATAGATAAAAATCATATATACAGATAACAATCTATACATGATGTGAGCCCTAATGCATCTGCGCGTTTTGTTGTACACTTCTTCAGGACACATTTGGAAGGAAGAGAAAGGGGTCTCACTATCTTGCAGGAGGGTCACGTAAATACGCGTTAATCAGTCAGTGATCAGACAGAAAAATGGTTTCCAATAGAGAATAGCATACGAAATAGCCTAGGGGCAGAACAGCCCAACAAAGCAAAAACAAATAGAAGCCACCTGTGGGCTAGTCATCATAAATGTCTCAAAATAGTGTTACCAAACATGGGATACTAAATTGGAGGTAGAATATGCCATAGACCATGATTAGTACAAGGAAAATTGCACTGGACAATGTACAATAAATATAAAAAATAAAAGAAAACTAAGTGAGCAGCAACACCAAGTGCGATATGACACAAAAATTGTAGAAATGTATACAGTTGCGCTACTTTATACATGGACCATGATGTACAGATCAAAAAATATTGTGAAGTCATAAAAAGCCGCAAGCAAAGGCCTGACTGTCTAACAAGTATAGTGGATCCAGATCCAGGCTGCCGTCCCAAACAAGTAGATATATATATATGATGGTATCATGAAAATCCCCTGGGAGAGAGTAAAAAACTACTCAGGAAGAGAATAGAGTATAGATTTTTATCTGTGTATATATGATTTTTATCTATATTTCTTTCATGTCTCTGGTCTTTGTACTTTATGTATTTTTCAATAAATGTTACAAAAAAATGCTGTACTCCCAGTGTTTGTTGTGCCTTTAAAGTCCAACCACAGGTTTTCTTTGAAACCCTTTTTTTCTTTATTATTTCTCCAATATTCACGGATGAGGCAATGTGAGTGCTTTTTCTCTTATTCACTTGTTAGTATCCCTCTGCCATCCTATGTTTCTAACCATCTCCATGTCCCTACCATCTTTGGCCCAGGCTTTTCATTCATGCATACATATCTTTATGCTAATACTTATGGATTCTACTTTACTACTTTAGATGCCTGACAAACATACTTATGTTCACAGCCTATACTCTTTATGGACTAACGAGGTCTCTAGGGATACATCACTACACCCATGCCATGTCTGCTCTCCGTTTGGCCCCTGGCGAGGTCCCATCTGACTTCGCCCCCTCAGCTCCCTGGTGAGGCACCTGCTGCCACCGTCTTGGAGCTGCACACCTGTAGCCATGGTCAAGCTCAGTGGTGAGTATGGGCACCCACAACCCCTCCTCTACCCTGTGCCTTTATAATTAATACTGTGCCATATTGCCAAATATATACTTTTTCATCCTTGGTACATTGTTTCATACATCCACCCCTGAAGAGAGAGCTGGATCTCGCAAAACTAGTCGGGTAGTATGATGCCCGTGTACTATGACTGCTATTACATTTATGTACCAATATTCCTTGTTTATGTATCTTTTTTAAATTAGCAACTGTTGGTGATATCTAAGCATGTAAACATTTTTACTTGAATAAACCATATACTGTATTTACTACTGTTATGCTTACTGGCGGAAAGGGTACCCACTTCATTTAAAGTCCTGGGGTGAATCATTCATTTTATTGTTTACTGGGGAAAGAGGGAGACATGGGTTATTTAAAGATGCATTATACCATTATGCTGAAAAAGGCGATTAACCACTTTCAGAGCGGACCATTTTGCAGCCTAAAGACCAGAGGACTACAATTGCACTGCACTGGTTTAACTGGTATTTGCGCGGTCATGCAATGTTGTACCCAAACAAAATTTTTGTTTTCACTCCTTACTACCTATCACAGTTTTGAAGGCCATAAAATGCCAATATGGCACAAACCCCCCCCCCAAATGACCCCATTTTGGAAAGTAGACACCCCAAGCTATTTGCTGAGAGGCATGGTGAGTATTATGCAGCTCTCATTTGTTTTTTGAAAATGAAGAAAGAAAATAAAAATTTATTTTTTTTCAATTTTCAAAACTTTGTGACAAAAATCGAGATCTGCAAAATACTCACCATACTTCTCAGCAAATAGCTTGGGGTGTCTACTTTCCAAAATGGGGTCATTTTGCGCCATCTGGGCATTTCATGGCCTCCGAAACGGTGATAGGCAGTGAGGAGTGAAATCAAAAATTTACACCCTTGGAAATCCTGAAGGCGGTGCTTGGTAATTGGGGTCCTGTACGCGGCTATGCTCCTAAAAAGTCTCACAAATGTGGTATCCCCGTACTCCCCGTAATTCCACATATGCCCATGGCATGTTTGAGCAATATATCATTTAGTGACAACTAAGAAAAAATATTTATCCCGCAACTTGTGTCAAAATATAAAATATTCCATGGACACGACATGCCTCTCAGCAAATAGCTTGGGGTGTCTACTTTCCAAAATGTGGTCATTTGGGGGGGGGGGGGGGGGTTTGAACTGTCCTGGCATTTTATGCACAACATTTAGAAGCCTATGTCACACATCAGCCACTCTTCTAACCACTTGAAGACAAAGCCCTTTCTGACACTTTTTGTTTAAATTAAGAAATATTATTTTTTTTAAAGAAAATTACTTTGAACCCCCAAACATTATATATATTTTTTAAAGCAAAGGCCCTACAGATTAAAATGGTGGGTGTTTCATTTTTTTTTTTTCACTCAGTATTTGCACAGCAATTTTTAAAAAGCATTTGTTTGGAAAAAAAACACACTTTTTTTTAAATGTTAATGCACTAAAACACACTATATTGCCCAAATGTTTTATGAAAATAAAAAAGATCATCTTAGGCCGAGTACATGGATACCAAACACGACATGCTTTAAAATTGCGCAGAAACGTGCAGCGGCGATAAACTACATACATTTTTTTAAAAGCATTTAAATGCCTTTACAGGTTACCACTTTAGATTTACAGAGGAGGCCTACTGCTAAAATTACTGCCCTGGATCTGACCTTCGCGGTGAACATCAAAGCCGACCGCTGGCAGAAAAGGATGATACCTAAACCTGCCGGCATCATTCTGGTATAACCAATAAAAGTCCAAAAAAAATATTACAATAAATGCCAAACAAGGACCAGCAACATACTGGTATGTTGCTGGTCCTTGTTTGGCATATATTGTAATCTTTTTTTTTTTTTTTTTCATGCAGCCTGTGGGCTGAACGAAAAAAAGATTGATCGGTGGGTATGCCCACCATTAGAATACCTCCCTTCATCCACCCACTTCTAATGATGGGCATACATGCACCATTTTGTTTTTAACTGTGGTGGTAAAATCACCTCCGACAGCGCTGGAGTCACTGCTTTATGTATCGTGGGAGCAAACGCTGTTGCTGTCAAGATAAATAAATCCACACTGCAGCTGAATGGCGTATCTGCTAAGCAAATGATGGTTATCAATGAAAAAAAGTAACATTACAGTATAACAGTAAAACATACCATACCTGCAAAGAAAATACAAAAAAAACAAAGTAAAAAATAAAACATTTTTTAACGCAACCTGTGCCTAAAAAATATATATATATATACACACCGAAGCATGGGGGCATCCTCCCGCAAAAGGTAGGAGCAAATCGCTCCTCCGCCCATGCTGCCCCCATGCTTCGGCATATATGCTCTTTTTTAACTGTGGTGGTGAAATCACCTCAGACAGCGCTGGAGTCACAGCTTTATGTATCTTAAGAGCAAACGCTGTTGCTGTCAAGATAAATAAATCCACGCTGCAACTGAATGGCGTACCTTAAAACAAAAAAATGGTTAACAATAAAACATTGCAGAATAGAATACAGTAAAAAAGAGCAGAACGATAGAGAGGGAATAGAGAAAGAACAATAAAACGACAACTATTTTAGTTTTTTTTATATTTGTTTTTACATTTTTTTGTAACTAACAGTTCTAACGTAACTGTTGTAACAGTTCCAGTGGTTTGGGTCTCTCAAAATGCGATGGCATCTTGGGAGACCCTGTGAACATGTGCCTAGTCTGTGCAATACTGTACCCTCTGCTAAAACTCAACTAGTGTATGGTAGCGTTCAAAACATTCACCAATGTAAAGACCAGGATTGTCAGGACAGCAGGGACAATAATAGGTGTCACGCCTATATCTGCGCTTTCTGCAGGCACAATTTTCTTTGGGGGGCTTGTTGGATAGGGGTACTCGGGAGGACATAAGGAAAATGCCTCTCATGCAGCCGGCTTACTGTATTTGGTTGGGGATGGTGAGGTGGAGCACTGTCTGGATACAGAAGGGCTCCGACGATCTCTTCCTGGAATTTAAGGAAGGATCCAGACTGGCCTGAAGCTCTGTATAGCACATGAGCGTTCAGCAAAGCCAATTGAAATAAAGACACTTTTTTGTACCAGCGTCTGGCCTTACGGGCAATTGGGTACGGCACCAACAACTGGTCATTGGGGTCCACCCCTCCCATATTTTGGTTATATTCGTGGACACAGAGGGGTTTCTCCACAACACCAGTCGCCGTAGTAATTTGGACCGTCGTGTCTACATGAAGGGAGGTAAGAACAAAAACATTCTTATTATCCCTCCACTTCATAGCGAGCAAGTTATTACACTGCAAGCAGGCTCTTTCCCCCAGCCTAAGACGGGAATCTACAAGCCGCTGGGGAAAGCCCCGGCGATTAGATCGCACGGTGCCACATGCTCCAATCTGCTGATCAAACAAGTAACTAAACGGTGGCACGCTCGTGTAATAATTGTCCACGTACAAGTGGTACCCCTTTCCGAATAAGAGTGACACCAAGTCCCACACAATCTTGCCAGCGCTTCCTATGTAATCAGGGCAGTTTGTCGGCTCTACGTGACTATCTTTGCCCTCGTAAACCATAAACCTACATGTATAGCCTGTGGCCCTGTCACAGAGCTTATACATCTTGACCCCGTATCTGGCACGCTTACTGGGAAGGTACTGTTTGAATGAAAAGCGGCCAGAAAACTTATTCGGGGACTCATCAACGCAGACAACTTGATGGGGAGTAAACAAGTCTGCAAAACGTTGATAGAAAGTGGTTTACGAGGGGCCGAATTTTGTAGAACTGATCGTATGCAGGGTCTCCGAGGACGACAGAGTTCATTGTCGTTGAAGTGCATGAACCACAAAATCTGATCGTATCGTGCCATGGCCATGGAATCAGACAACGTGAGCATATGGTACATTCGCTCAGTGGACCAATATGAATGCAACGTACCCATTTTAACTATACCCATGTCAAGGGAAAGGCCCAGAAAGATCATAAATTCGGAGACCGTAATTGGTCTCCAATCTCTGGCAAGGGAGGACTGGGGATTAGCGGCGATGCATTGACCAGCGTACAAATTGCTTTGGTCCACAATAGATCTATAGAGATCTTCGGTGAAAAACAGCGAATAAAAATCAAGTGACGTAAAATCAACTGTTTCCACCTGAATGCTGGGTTGGCCAGTGAATGGGGGGGAAGTACGGGTGCTGCAGAAGTGGTGGGTTCCCAATTAGGATTGGCGAATGCAGCAGGAAGAGCACTATGGACATGACGGGCCTGTCTTTGTCTTCTTGGTGGCAGCGGGACACTACTTGTGCTTGCTACCTTGCCAGCTTGAACTGCACTTATGGGACTCGCCATGTCACTACGTGATACTGCAGTGCTGGATGTATGACCAGGGTGTACTAGGCCGCTGGTGCTTGCCAGTTCCCCAGAAGGAATAGCGGCACTAGTATTTCTCTGCTCCATACGAGAGTCCTGCAGTTCTTGTACCTCAACAGAAGAAGTTCGGGGTCTGGTACGCCTGACCTTAATCTGAAAGATGAGTGATTTTACTCTTCACTATCTGTCATGCTCAAAAACATGTAGGCCTCTTCACTACTGTACCTTAAATTTGCTATTTTGGGCTCCAAATTTAGTGGTACAGTAGTGAGACTCACAGGTAAAAAATCTACTAGGCTGTTAGCGACTGTATTAAAATGCTACCAAAAAACTGTTAGCTATCGCAGGGATCAGGCCTAAACGCAGGTGCTAGCAGGTATCTGGGATGATCCCGCTAACACTGCGTTTTTTTGGAACCCTAAACTGCTGGGGACGCTAGTATAGATCTGATCAGATATCGATTCGTTCATATACTATACCACTAAGGGAGGTGTATGCTGCATGTGTGGGTGTTAGCGGTACTGGCACTAACCTGATGCTGCCTGGGGCGACGCAGACCCTATCTGACCCTAAAACCTTACTTGTATCACCTGCCGGGCGATCAGGGGGTTAAACCTTTATTAGGTAAAAAATGGCGGGTGCCCTGAAACTATAAAAAAAATAAACTAACCAGCATCACCCATAACAGTTATATGGTGATCACTGGTGAAAGGGTTAACTAGGGGGAAATCAGGGGGTTAAAAACCTTTAGTAGGTAGTATATGGGGGGTCCCTGATGCTATAAAACGCTGACGGCGAACCTAAATAATTACCTCCCTAACTTGCGTCACCTGTGACACTAATACTGCGATCAGAAAAATTATCGCTTAGTGACACTGGTGACGGGGGTGATCACGGGGTTAAACCTTTATTAGGGGGTTCCTAGACCTAAAGGGGGCTAACCCTAACTGCTAACAGTTATTACAGTCACAATGCAGTAAACAGTAACAAAAAAAAATCATTTGGTGTTACTGTGACAGGGGGGGATCGGGGGTGACTGGGGGGTGAAATGTGTGCCTAGGGTGTTCTACTGTAACTGTTGTGTTGGTGCAGACTTGATGTGTAATATCCTCGGCACCGGAACGAAAAGGCCGACACGAGGAGAGATGACATAACATTTACATTACAGCAGCAGAGGAAGCATTTAATTTGCCGTGAGCGATCGCGAGGGGGTGGCCACCCCCTCATCTCTGATTGCTCCCGCAAGGAAGCCGACTGCCGCAGGCATGGGGGGGGGGGGAGATCGTACAGGTACACCCATATGCCTGCCCGTGCCATTCTGCCGACGTACATCGTCGTGCGGCAAGTGGTTAATAGCGCAATAGCATAGTGGAATATCCACGACAGTTAAGATGGCGAGTCAGGACCTTAGGAGTGAACAGAACCTCCTTCACAATCAGATCATTAGGCTGTGTGATGTGTTAGGTAGGTTCTGCTTTGCAAAAGAACACATTTTTCATCTTTTGGTATAATGCTGGAATTTTTATTGTAAGTTTGTTATGTGTAAGTAACTATATGTTGTGTAATAAGTATATGAGAAATAGAAATGTATGAATTGTGATTATTACCTATGTATGCCTGTGGCCAATTATAGCTCAGGGGGTTTAGTACACGCCCCACACTATATAAGGCCGCCGCGCCGGCGGCCTTGTGTAGTGTGTTTTGGGATTCAGGGAAAGAGGATTGATAGGCAGGGACAGTGTGAACTTATCATTCATTTCCATGTGGGGAAAGTGCAGGGAAAGAGGATTGATGGGCAGCGACAGTGTGTTCTTCTCAGGCATTTGCGTGTGGGGAAAGTGCTGTTCTCTATAAATACAGCCACCTGCAGGAGTTAGTGTGTGCTGTGTGAGTCCAGCACAGCACAGTATACAACCTGCACCTGTATCTGCCCTTCTATTCTGGTGTCATCTAATCCAGCCATCTGCAGGAGTTAGTGTGTGTGTGTGTTGTGAGTCCAGCACAGCACAGTATACAACCTCCACCTGTCCTTCTATTCTGGTGTCATATAATCCAGCCATCTGCAGGATTTAGTGTGTGTTGTGTGAGTCCAGCACAGTATACAACCTGCACCTGTATCTGCCCTGGTGTCATCTAATCCAGCCATCTGCAGAAGTTAGTGTGTGTGTGTGTGTGTGTGTGTGTTGTGTGAGTCCAGCACAGTATACAACCTGCACCTGTATCTGCCCTGGTGTCATCTAATCCAGCCATCTGCAGGAGTTAGTGTGTGTGTTGTGTGACTCCAGCACAATATACACTACCCAATTGCTGTTTTTCCCATCTCCCTGCAGGCCATTACAATGTCTGGAAGGCCAACAAGGAGAGGCAGTCAAGAGCCAAGAACACAGGGCAAGCAGGCTCTGTGTCTAGAGACAACAGTGCTGGTCGCGGACGCGGTGCATCGTCATCAGCACGTGGCCATGGGACATGCTTGTCCTTATTTTCGGCAGCTGGACATGTTGAGCCGCATCATGCCGAAGGCTTGGTAGAGTGGATGACCAAGCCCTCCTCATCCTCTCTCACCCAGGCTCAGTGTACTGGCAAAGCAGCTGCCAACGCGTACTCTTCCCTCGTCTCAATGTCATCAGTCACCCCTTCCCTAGACCCCCCATGTCCTCCTGAGGAGTCCCCCGAACTGTTTGACCACAGTGTTGGGTACATGCTCCAGGAGGATGCCCAGCGTTTTGGAGGCTCTGATGATGATACCCAGCTAGAGGAAGGCAGTAGCATGAGCGCAAAGAGAGGGGATGCTCAAGGACAGCAATCTGGCAGTCATGTTCCGCCAGCTGCAGCATACTGCCAGGTTTGCTCCAGTGGTGAAGAGGGAGGGGATGATGAGGTCACTGATTCCACGTGGGTGCCTGATCGAGGTGGCACATCTCAAATGAGGCAGGATGCCCTCTGGGGGCCAGCTTGAGGGCAGCACACCAACTGAATCACACCGCAGAGCTCCGCCTGTGCAGGGCGCTGCCTCTGTGTGTTATTACAAAAGTTCTTTGGTGTGGGCCTTTTTTGAGACAAGTGCATCATATCACACCGCTGCTATTTGCAACATGTCTAGAGCGTATCTCGCGTGGCCAAAACATCAGCTGCTTGGGCACCACAAGCATGACCAGTCATATGTTGACCTGCCATGCAGCTCGTTGGCAAGCGTACCTTAAAGGCCCACACCAAAGAACAAAGCAGACCTCTCCTTGCTCCTCATCAGCTGGGATCTCCAACCCCACTAGACCTTCAGTCCTCTCTGAAACCTGCACTGAGAGGAATGAAGGTGTAGAGTTAGGTGTGTCACAGCTAAGTACTTGCAGGCATTCTGCTAGCAGTACACCGACCTCCGATTGTCATATAATGCCAGTGCTCAGCTGGCTGAGCTGCAAAAGGAGTTGAACCTGCCCAAGAACCGCCTTATATGTGACATGCCCACCTGGTGGAACTCAACGTTGGCCATGATGCAGTGATTGCACAGGCAGCAGAGGGCCATCAATGAGTACCTGTGCGACTACGGCACCAGGACAGAGTCAGGGGAGCTCGGATTTTTTTCACCACGCCAGTGGAGCATGATCAGGGATGCATGCACTGTCCTGTCACCATTTGAGGAGGCCACAAGGATGGTGAGCAGTGACAGTGCATGCATCAGTGACACTGTACCTCTTGTCCACCTGTTGGAGCATAAGCTGCGTGGAATAATGGACAGGGCACTTGAGGCAGAACAGAGGCACGAAGAGGAGGACTTCCTTGCCTCTCAAGGCCCCCTTTATCCAGACAGTGTTCCTTCTCTCCCACCCAAACAGCAAGAGGATGAGGAGGAGGATGAGGAAGATTTTGTCAGCATGGAGGTGGAGCCTGGCACTCAGCAGCAGCAGTCTTTTAGGGATGATTTACAGTCCCAAGAACCCGGTGGACTTGTACGTGGCTGGGAGGAGGTGGCTGCGGATCATGTCGTCCTTAGTGACCCAGAAGACTCCGGACCAAATGCCTCAGCTAACCTACGTTGCATGGCCTCCCTTATCCTGCGGAAGGATCCTCGTATTCTTCGGATCAAGGAGAGGGACCATTACTGGCTGGCCACTCTCCTTGATCCATGGTACAAGGGTAAGGTTGCGGACCTTATCTTGCCGTCGCAGAGGATGAGACATCTCCGGGAGGCCTTGCAAAAAGGTCTGTGCAATGCGTTCCCAGAGACTGGGAGGTTACAAACTCCTGGTCCTGGATGACGAGTTGCTGAGGCTTTGGTCAGTAGCAGAAGGAGCGGTGGGGAAGGTGGACGTCTGACCGATGCATTCAGACAATTTTTTAGTCCGCAGCCCCAAGGTATGATCGGTTCCAGCAACCATCGCCAGCGTCTGATATACATGGTGCAGGAATACCTAGGGGCAAGGTCAGACTTGGACACCTTTCCCACCGAAAATCCTCTGGCTTACTGGGTCTTGAGGATGGATCACTGGCCAGAGCTTGCACAGTATGCAATTGAGCTACTGGCCTGTCCTGCATCCAGCGTTCTTTCGGAACGCACATTCAGTGTTGCTGGAGGCTGTCACCGATCACAGGGTGTGCCTGTCCACCGACTCGGTTGATTGACTGACCTTCATAAAGATGAATCAGTCTTGGATCACCACCAGCTACCAGGCACCTGAAGCTGATATAACAGAATAATTTATTTTGAAATGTCACATCCCTTCAAGACTGCCTATGCTGATGCTGAGTGACTGTCCTGTTATGTTGACTGACTATCCTCTTTCTCCTCAATGATCCTGATGATAGCTTGGAAGAACATTTTTGTTTCTGGGTGCCACCACCAGTGGCTAAGGCCCAATTTTTTAGCCCCTGTTTAACAGGGGTGTGTAATTAAAAAATTTTTATGCAATGCTTTGCAACAGGTCTCATTGCTGTGCTCCAAGTACAGTATCTGTGAGGGGTTGCAGTGTTAAGGCACAATTTTTCAGCCCCTGTTTAACAGGGGCGTGTCATTACAAATCTTGATCTAATAATTCACAGTAGGGCCCATTCCTGCGCCCACCAAGAGTAACTGAGGGCTTACAGTGTTGTAGCAACAGCACCACCACCAAAGGCCCAATTTTTCCCACCACTGTTCAACAATGGCATGTAATTACAATTCCTGATATAATAGTTCACAGCAGGGCGTTCCAGTGCCCACCAAGAGTAGTTGTGAGGGCTTACAGTGTTGTGGCAACACCAACATCTAATGGGGCAAATTTCTACGGCAGGCCCCTACTTTCAAACATCCAACTTACAAACGACTCCTACTTGCAAACGGAAGGAGAAAACAGGAAGTGAGAGGAAATCTACCCCTAGGAAGGGAAATTCTACCCTGTTAGATTAAATTTTGGAAAAAGGTATCTCCTCTCTACTGATGCTTTATCACCAATCCTTGTTTCAATAAAAACCCCACTTTTCCAAAAACATTTGTCATTGGGACGGAAAGTGAGGTGAAATGTTCTGAACAGGTGCACAGACAGCAAAACAAATGTTACAGGGGTGATAACCCTTCCCTATGTTCTCCAAAAAGCTTAAAAATGTATTTTTTTGGCTGGAGCTACACTTAAAAATGTACCTATTCAAAATTACAAACAGATTCTACTTAAGAACAAACCTACAGTCCCTGTCTTGTTTGCACCGCCTGTATACTGCTGTTCAGAGTATACAGGGTTGTAGGTATAGGGTTTTATTTTGGGTGCGGGGTTCCCCTTAATATCCATACAAGACCCAAAGGGGCTGGTAATGGGCTGGGGGGGGGGGGGGGGGTGATGGGGTAGCCATGCCATTTTTCTCAAAGATCTTCATCCATATTGCCAGGACAAGACATGACATTAAAGCCGCAAGCAGTTTTAAATGGCTTTTTTTCCCTTTACAAATGTCATTTTGTGCAGGGACAGTTCTAAACACGGGAAACACATGCCACTTCACAGGCATACTTTAGACACCCCCCAGGTACCATATTTTAAGGAATATTTAACTTTTTTTTTTTTTGTTCACTTTATGCATTAAAATGACTGCTCCAGGAAAAAATGTCCGTTTTTAAAACTTCTGTTTGCATTGATACATGTCCCCTGGGGCAGGACCCGGGTCCCCAAACCTTTTTTAGGACAATAACATGCATATTGGCCGTTATAATTAGCACTTTGGATTTCGAACGTTTGCGTCCATTGTAACTAATAGGGTTCTAATGTTCGCGCAAACTTTCGGTCCGTTCGCAGGTTCTGGTGCGAACCGAGCCCGGGGGTGTTCGGCTCATCCCTACTCAATCCACAGATGGTTCAGTGGACTTTGATGGTCGTTTAGAAAAGCTTTTGGTTTGAAAATGTCTGCTGTATATGTAATTGACCATGTGGCTGAACAGGGGAGGGGCAACCAGTATTGTTGATGGTCCTGTGTAACTGTTGACTTTCCAACTTTCAGAACAAAGTTATGTGTAATATGTTTGTGATCTGTATGAGAAATAAAAATGGATAAATTGTGATTTTTTTTTTTTACCTTTGTATGGGACCAAGACACGTCCCTATAAGTGTAAAAATATTTTTAAGTAAAGGGTTTGGTTTTAAGTTGAAGGTGCCTGCCACATATTCAAGTGGCCATGCATTGCTGGAAGCTAGACAATGGCATGGAGGAGTTCTTTTGTTTTGAGATGAAAAGATCAAGCATGCAAATAGCATCGTCTTGGTCCTGTGTATCTGTTGACCTTCCAACTTTCAGAGCCAAATATTGTTTTGTATTTGGGAACAGGAGTGTATGTTTGAGCCATGTTATATTGTGTTTTATGTAACTTTGGCTTTTTTGGATGTGTTGTTTGGTTGGAGAGCCTCCCAATGTCCCTAGTGGTATGTTTTTTTGAAATGTTTGTTAGTGTTCATGTTCTTTTTACAGGAGTTTCAGTTTTGGCTTTTGTTGCGCTGGTTGTGTGGTATTTCGGTCTCAACTTGTGGTTTGACTTCCCAGGGCATATTTGAGTCCAGGGGGATTCCCTCCTATTTGCAATATGGGGGTTTATTCCACCCTTTCCTGGACAAAAGTTTTTTTAAATTGTTGAAATATATATGATGTTAGCCATAGATTTTTTGAATGTCTTGATAGACAAAATATGAAGCTATTCAAGGCTTCCCCTCCTTCTCCCTGTTCAGGTGTGCAACAGAAAGTTGGTGGGAGGAGCTTGGGGTCTTTTGACTCATGTTTGGAAGGACAAAATTAATTCCAGTTTTATACTGTAATACAGTTTTGGGTAGAGAGCAAACAGAAGGCATCCATGTGGTTGTTGTAATATCTAGGTACAGAGAGAAGCCACATTGTTCTGTAGAGTAAGCAGGCATACGTGTTCTATGAAGTTTAGTCTGCCGATGCAGTGTACGGTCTTACAGCGCAATGCGATTGTGTATGCATACACTGTGAGGGGTAGAGACACCCATAATTCGGGGGTGATCTGTGGTTGTTGACGAATAATTTGGCATAGTTAATAGTTGGATGTTAAGAGTGGTACTCTGTAGTTCTGTGCCTAAAGTGTTGGGACAACAAACCATAGTGTTGATGCATTGGTGAGGGTTTCTAGTTGTGGGCCTAGACCAGATATAGTGGTTGTTAGTCCATCGATAAAAAAAGAAGGCCCTGGGCGGTGCTCTCCTAAATGGGTGCAATGGTTTCCCTGGACGCAGGGGTAAGATGATAAGCCGATTTGAATTGCCATGGGTAATGAGCAATCTCTGCAAGGGAAGGGATGCAAGGCTTCCCACAGTCACAGTTGCACAGTACATGCAGTCTAGTTTTGGGGAAAAGGCCATTAAACCCCTTTAAAGATGTGGTCAGAGGGTACAGTAAGGTGTATTCCTTTGGAAGGTACTTTTGATGTCTGGAGGTATGAGACCCCAGAATAAAAATACCTTGGAAATAGTTCAGCTATGGCTTCAGAAATCTGTAATGATGAGTGAGTTGATGGATGTGTAATACATGTTTGTGTGATAAAAAAATTCTCAGGCCTGTATTTGAACTTTGTGTGGCTGGTCCATGCAAAGATGTCGAGATGCTCTCATGTTTTACCCATTGCATTTTTTTTTTTCTATTACTAAGAGTGAAGGTAGCATTCCATCTGGTTGCTTTGGGAACTATGAAATATCTCCCCCACATTTTGTATCTAAATGTTTGTCTCATGTTCTAGTCTTCTCATTGTTTGTTTGCATGTAGTAACAAGAATATGTTTAAACCTACCGCGACAGCCCTCTTACATGTCGTGGGTGTTGTCTTTTAGTAAGAACGTGAAAGTAAGGGTTACAGAGGGTTTAGTTATTGTCGGTTTTGAGGTATGTCAGTGACAATTTACCAATGTACACGAATGTTGTATTGTTTACCATTCTTTGCAGGTTAAATATGAAGTATAGAGTAATAACTTTTGTTTATAAGTATCTTTTCAGGTCCAAAGAGTTTCTGAAAGTGTATGTACATAGAAAGCAGGTGTATAAGAAGGTAAAAGTATCACAGGCTATTTCACGGTTTTCATTATTTTATTTTTTTCCATTCTAAACCCTGTGCGTCTTCCTCCAGTTTGTAATGCGGAGAAAAAAGGGGGGAAAGATAGTGGTGAGAATGACAATTTTTTAAACCAATAATACTAACCGCTCTAATTCTAGTTTGTTACAGGTGACTGGGCCATTGTAAAGAAGCTTGAGGGATGGGACAACTAGATCCATGCCAGCCACTGCAAAAAGCTGCTCAACTACACCAAAGGATGAGAAGTATCTTTTATTTATTTATATTTTAATGTGTATTTTCCAACTAGCTAAGAAAGTGAACAGGACACATCGTTGGGTCTATGCTGAATTTCCACCGAGCTCTAATACCCCAGCGATGACAGCGGTACATGATATATAGGATGTTCATATTGGTATGAAGAGTTTTGACAAACTAGAAAAATCCAGACACTTGTCAATAGAATTTAATGATGCATTTCTAAAGGGTAAAATGAATTATAATTTTAACAATAGCTCTGGTTCTTGCCCGCTTTGGTATCAGGACAACTAGGTAACCCACAAGTGTGCTTCGACTTTAGTTTGGTATTAATGCAGATCTACAGCTTATAAGGTAATTCCCCTAATGCAAGAGGTTCATGTGTGCTGGTGAAACTCGTCTGAGCATCTTATGGCGCGGTCAATCGTGAGGATCTGATGGTGCGAGAGAAGCTAAGAATGGCAGGAACAGCTGGAAGGGAATTGCTTGTACATGGTGGGGGCTTGAGCTTATGAAACAATTGAACAATTTCTCATCCATTGAGGATGGGATGTTTCATGTAACTGTTGAAGCTACAAGGAAGTTCCTGCAAGGAAAACAATGGTTAACAATAAAATATTACAGTATAGTATAAAATACAGTAAAACAGTAAGAACAATAGAAACGGCAACCATTTTTTGCTTTTTTTTTTAACAATGTTATTGTAACTATAAACGTTCCAGGCTAGGGTCTCTCAAAATGCGATAGCCATCTAACATATTTTGAGACCCTGTGTGAACATGTGCCCTTGACTGTGCCGTGCTGTACCCTATACTAATAATCCACTAGTGAGTGGTAGCGATGGAAACAGTCCCCAATGTAGAGATCAGGTTCGCAGGACAGGAGGGACAAAAATAGCGCGCCACGTGTATCTAAATCCGCGCTTGCTACTGACACAGCATATCTTTTGGGGTGCTCTTTGGGTAGTGGTACCAGGGAGGACATCCAAAAAATGCCTCTTATGCAGCTGGTTCACTGCATCTGGATTGGGAAATTAGGCCACAGCACCTTCTGGATACAAAAGGGCTGTGACGATCTCTAGCTGCAATTTTAGGAAGGATCCACTTCTTCCTGACACTTTGTATAGAACATAAGCATTGAACAGAGCCAATTGGAATAAATATACAGACACTTTTTTGTACCAGTGTCTGGCCTTATGTGCAACTAAGTATGGCCTCATCATCTGGTCATTGAAGTCCACCCCTCCCATTTTAATGTTGGATTTATGGACACAGAGGGGATTTTCAACAACAGTTGCCATTTTAATTTGGACTGTCGTATCTGCGTGAATGGAAGACAAAACGAAAACATTCTGTTTGTCCTTCCACCTCACTGCAAGCAATTCATTACACTTCAAGCAGGCTTTCTCCCCCTAAGTGGGGCACTTAAAAACCGTTGAGGGAAGCCCCAGCAATTAGATTGCACGGTGCCACATGCACCAATTCCAAATTGAAAGAGGTGTCTAAAAAGTGGAACGCTTGTGTAAAAATCCAAGTATAAAGGGTGACACCAAGTCCCAAACAATCTTGCCGCTGCTCCCTATGTAGTCTGGGCAGTTGGAGGGCTCCACAATGCTAGCTTTCCCTCGTAAACCAGGAAATTACATGTATAGCTTGTTTCTCTGTCACAGAGCTATACATGTAGTTGGACCTGTGTCTTTTTTTCAACCTCGCCTACTATGTAACATTTTGACCCCATATCTGGCATGCTTGCTGGAGAGAAACTGTTTGAAAACAAGGCGGCCAGAAAATAATCAGGGACTCATCTACGCAGAAAACTTGTTTGTGGATATACAAGGCTGTAATTTTTTGGCAAACTGGTTTACGAGGGGCTGAATTTTGTAGAGCCGATCATATCCAGGGTCACGCCGAGGATGACAGTTCATTGTCGTTGAAGTGCATAAACTGCAATATTTGCTCATATCTAGCCCTGGCCATGGCAGCAGAGAACACAGGCATATGATGAATTGGGTCAGTGGGCCAATATGACAGCATCTCATTATTTTTAGTAATGCCCATGTTAAGGGATAGGCCCAGAAAGGTCTTAAATTTGGGAACCATGAAAGGTTTCCATGCAAATTGTCTGGCAAGTGTCAAATTTGGGTTTGCAGTGATAAACTGATTAGCATATAAATTGCTTTGTTCCACAATAGATCCATACAGATCTTCCGTGAAAAACAGCTAAAAAAAAAACCAAGGTGTGTTAAATTTGCTGTTTCCACCTGAATTCTGGGTTGGCCAGTGAATGGGAGAAGCACGGGCAAGTATCTGTGGGCTGCCAATCAGGATTTGAACAAATGGTTAATACTACTCTTATCCGTGAAAAATACACCTATCAGCATAGGAAGTCACCAAACAAATTTACCAATATATGGCAGAACTGGTTGAGCTCCCCAGAAGTAGCTCCGCCACAGCTGGCCCTGGATAGGCTATTAATGGGATGATGGATGAAAGATTACCCAAATGCATGCATGTCTTCCTTGCCACTACACCATAGGGAGAGGTATATATAATGGTTTAGTCAAAGTCACGGCGAAAACGTCGATGGTTGGTTTGGTATTAACATGCGATTACTATCTACTGTTTGGCTTTTTCTTTGTTTCGTTTACATTTTAAATTTTAGTTTTAATTTTTACTACCACTCTTTCTATATAGAGTTTGAGCACATGGATGCGACATTGCCTTTCTATACAGGCGTATGATCCCAGTATTGCTTGTACAAGAATTATAGATTGAAAAATTAAGCCAGATGATACTCCTGTTGCAGATATACACATTTGTCATGTATAATATGTAATGCCATGTGTTCTCATTAATAAAAACCTTTTTTGTTGATTAAAAAAAAAAATCAGGATTTGAAGTGCATCAGGATGGGAACTATGGGCTCTACGGGCCTGTGTTTGAATTCTTGGTGGCTGCGGGACACTACTTGTGCTAACCACCGCTCCAGCTTGAATTGCACTTATGGAACTCGTCACCAAATGTTACTGCAGTGCTGGTTTGTCTACAACCAGGGTGTACTAGGAAGCTGGTGCTCGCCAGTTCCCCAGAAGATAGTGTGGCACTAGTACCGGCACTCTGCTGCATAGGAGAATCATGTGATTGTAGCACCTCAGCAAAAGAGGAACGGGGTCGGGTATGCCTGACTTTAGCAGGGACCTCTACTCCATCATCAGAGCTATCTGTTAGGCCCCTTTCACACTGGGGCGGGAGCCGTGGTGACGGTAAAGCAGCGCTATATTTAGCGCTGCTGTACCGTCGTTTTAGCCACGGTATTCGGCCGCTCGTGGTTCGGTTTTACCCCCCGCGAGCTGCCGAAAAAGGGTTAAAGACTGCCGAAAAAGCTGTACCGCCTGAAAAACGCCCCAGGGTGCTACTGGTCTCTACAGGTTTGAATACTGAGTTTGATTCTTACAGTGAGGACTCCCTATCGCTCTCATATGTCATGCTCAGTATTCTGTAGGCCTCTTCACTAGTGTAATTTTCATTTGACATTTTGGCCAATAAATTTATAGGTACCTAGTGTGACTCACAAGTTAAAAAAAAAGCACCTGGTTGTCAAGGACTGTTTGAACCGCTACAAAAAAATGTAACTGCTAGCGCTAGCAGAGATCAGGCCTGACTCTGCTAATGCTGCTGTTTTGTGTATCGGAAGTGACAGTGATCTACTGATACTGCACTTGTTTGGGTGGGGTGGAGAAGCTAAATGCAGGTGATGGCAGGTGTCGGGCTGACCCCTGTTAACGCTGTTTTTTTGGGAACACTATACTATCGGGGATGCTAGTATAGTCCTGATCAAAGATATTGATCCATTCAGACACTATACTAGTAATGGAGGAGGGGTGTGTGTGTGTGTGTGTGTGTGACTAGCAATCAAAGGGGTAAATTCGGATGCTGTCTGGGATTGACACTGACGGTAACTGGTGTCACCCGTGACACTAATACAGCGATCAGAAAACAAGATCTGCACACTGTACTAATGACACCGTGACAAGGAGTGAAAGGGTGAACTGGGGGCAATCAGGGAATTAAAACTATTAGGAAATTTGTGGTAGGACCTTGACGCTTTACAAGACTGGCGCTAACTAGCGTCACCCGTGACACTAATACATACAAGTCATTGAAAAAAAATTGGACCTTTGGGTCTGGTATGGATATTAACCACTTCCCACCCGGCCAATGTAGATATACGGCCGGGTGGGAGCCGTCTACTTCTGATAGGACGTTCCGGAACGTCCTTCAGTAGAGGGATCGCGCGCATGCCCGCGCAGAGGCGCGATCCCGATGCGGCCGTGTCACCCGGACACGGCGCATCTCGGATCAGCAGGAAGGCTCGGTGATTGGCCCTCCTGATCACATGACAGCTGTGTCGAATCACAGCTGTCATGTGATGTAAACAAACAGCCGATTGCTAGGCAATCGGCCCTCCTCTCCTCACACGGAAGTCGTCGGTGAGAAGAGGAGAGCGGATCGCTGCAGCCGGCTGGTGATCAGCGAGTATTAGCTGTTTTTTTTACTCACTGATCACCAGTTGTGACCCCACAGTAAAACACACATGTCCCCAAAACACACATGTCCCCAAATAATAAAAACACATGTCCCCAAATAATAAAAACACATGTCCCTCACATATGTCAGAGTAAAATAACATGTGCCAATGGTTATCTGCACACATATGTCCGTGATCACCTGCACACCCCTTTTACATGATCATTTGCGTACATATGTCCGTGATCACGCGAACCAATTATTATACACTTAACGGAATTTTTTTTACAAAAAACATGTAGCAGAATACATTTTGGCTTAAATTTATGACAAAATTTGATTTTATTGGATTTCTTTTAAAAAACAAAGGAGAAAATATTGTTTTTTTTCAAAATTTCCGCTATGTTTTCGCTTATATCGCAAAAAATAAAAAACGGAGTCGTGAATAAATACCACCAAACTAAAGCTCTATTTGTGCGAACAAAATGAAAAAAAATTCATTTGGTTACAGCATTGCATGACCGTGCAATTGTCACTAAAAGTGCGAGAGCGCTGAAAGCTGAAAATTGGTCTGGGCGGGAAGGGTGTTTAAGTGCACAGTATTGTAGTGGTTAAGGGGAACCCCGCGCCAACAAAATAAATGGCGTGGGGGTCCCCCCAAAAATCCATACCAGACCCTTATTCAAGCATGCAACCTGGCAGGCCACAGGAAAATAGGGGAGACGAGAGCGTGCGTAACCATGTGACCCTGCCCCCTCTGAAGCAGATCATCAAAACCACGGGGTAAGGGTTGCGGGGATGAGGCCATTGTCCCCATCAACATGGGGACAAGGTCATTTTTGATTTTGGCACGGGGTTCACCCCAATACCCATACCAGAGGGCCCGGTATGGAATTTGGGGGGGCTCACCACACTTTTTTTTTTTTTTTTTTCCATTTTGTTTTGGGCCTGGTAATGGATTGCCGTTTTGTTTTTTTAAATTACTTTTATGAGTATTGCCGGGACCGACAATTCATTATAGCCGAGAGTACTTTTTTAACCACTTGCTTACCAGGCACTTAACCCCCCCCCCCCCCCTCCTATCCAGACCAATTTTCAGCTTTCGGTGCTCTCACGCTTTGAATGACAATTACTCAGTCATGCAACATTGTACCCAAATGAATTTTTTGTCCTTTTTTTCCCACAAATAGAGTTTTCTTTTGGTGGTATTTTATCACCTCTGGGTTTTTTATTTTTTGTGCTATAAATGAAAAAAGACCGAAAATTTTGAAAAAAAAAAACACATTTTTCTTTGTTTCTGTGATAAAATTTAAGAAAATTATTAATTTTTCTTCATAAATTTTGGGCACAATTTATACTGCCACATATCTTTGGTAAAAATAACCCAAATTAGTGGATATTATTTGGTCTTTGTGAAAGTTAGAGAGTCCACAAACTATGGTGCAAATTATACAAAATTGATCACACCTGATGTACTGGTGGCCTATCTCATTTCTTGTGACCTGAACAAGCCAGGAAAGTACAAATACCCCCCAAATTACCCATTTTTTTGAAAGTAGACATTCCAAGGTATTTAGTATGAGGCATGGTGAGCTTTCTGATGTTGTCATTTTTTTCCCACAATTCTTCGCAAAATGAATTATTTTTTTATTTTTTTCCACAAAATTTTCATTGTAATAGGTTTTTTCTCTCACATGG
>CM053033.1:98333534-98438963 GCA_028564925.1 Lithobates sylvaticus
AGACTGTGGAAAACTTTGCAATTTCCTTTGGAAATCAAGGTCTTCGAGTCTGGAGGAAGAGTGGAGAGGCAAAGAATTAAGTTGTATGAGGTCCAGTGTGAAATTTTCAAAGTCAGTGATGATTTGGGGAGCCATGTCATCTGCTGGTGTTGGTTCACTGTCTTAAGTCCAAAGTCAGTGCAGCCCTCTACCAGGAAATGCTAGAGCACTGCATGCTTCCCTCTGTTGACCAGCTTTATGGAGATGCCGATTTCATTTTCCAGCAGGACTTAGCACCTGCCCACACTGCCAAAAGTACCAATACCTGGTTTAATGTTCATGGTATCACTGTGCTTGATTGGCCAGCAAACTCGTCTGACCTAAACCCCATAGAGAATCTGTGGAGTATTGTCAAGAGGAAGATGAGATACCAGACCCAACAATGCAGCCGAGCTGAAGGCTGCTATCCAAGCAACCTGGTCTTCCATAACACCTCAGCAGTTCCACAGGCTCATTGCCTCCATGCCACATTGATGCAGTAATTCACGCAAAATGAGCCCTGACGAAGTATTGAGTGCATACTATACCAGGGCTCAAAATTTTAAGTCCTGAGCTACTAGCCTGGCCTTTAGGGTTACTTGCAAACCAGTTGTCCCACATAACCCCTACCCTGGCCCTAAACACATCCTCAAATTATCTCATGAAATGACACTTAAATGGTTTATGCAGAATTAAGTTACAAAAATAAATATTAACAACTTTATCAGTGCCCAACAATGCAGCCTGGCTACCTGTGTCCAACAATGCAGCCTGGCTACCTGTGTCCATCAATGCTGCTTTACCTGTGTCCATCAATGCAGCCTACCTGTGCAGGGGAAGAGAGAGGAGAGGAAGAGGATTGCTGGCCAGATCATCAGAGAGCCAAGGAACATCGCTGTAACAGCTTTCATTTGAATTACCGAGTGTCAGTGTTCCCGCCGCTTGCCACCTCCTGGCCCCATTACTTTGATACACGTCACACATCCTGACATTGGACAGGCAATTTGTCTATCAAAGTACCTGGGCCAAGGAGGCGAGGCTGTGTGTGACAGCGAGTGCGGGGAACACTCAGCAATTATAATAAAAGCTGTTAGTGATGTTCCTCTGCGCTCTTTTGATCGGACCCCCTGCTCTCCTCTCTCTTCCCTAGGGTGATCGCCGGGAGAACGGCTCCCATTTAACCCCGCCACTCCGGGGCAGCCACGCTCACCAGCCCTCATTTTACACTCGAAAAATGCGAGTAGGAGAGTGGAAAATTTGAGGGCTGTACTATACTGTACATGCTTTTCATTAAGCCAAAATGTCTTTATTAAAAATCCTTTTTTTTATTGGTCTTATGTAATATTCAAATTTTCTGAGATACTGAATTTGGTGTTTATACAAGCTGTAAGCCACAATCATCAAAATTAAAAGGAAGAAATGCTTAAAATATATTACTCCGTGTAACGCATCTATATAAAATATATGAGATAGGCGTTTCACTTTTGAATTGAATTACTGAAACTTTTTGATTTTTATTCAAATGAGATGTATGTGTGTGTATATATATATATATAATATCCTACCTAAATCTGCCTACAACCGTGTCAGCAAGATCACGTTGATGACATTCCTGCTTTTTGTAAAGCTGCTGGTCGTAGTGACCATTTATGAGAGGGGTGTTAGGATCAGGTCCAGAAAAAATAAATCTTTGGAGAAATTCAGGAAAGCATATATCATCTTCAGACAATAGTACACAACTGACACTTAGCTGAGCTGGAAAGTGTTATGCATGGGCTGGGATCCCTGCCTTTGTTTCTGGCCAGTGTTAATTTACCTGAAGGTTGCAGCATACCCATGTAGTAATGACTATTATGTCCGTTGTGTCCAGTGATATACAAAGAAATGTAAGCTATATACAGTATAAAGAAATCCTACTAGCCCCAAATCTGTGCACAGTTGAACCTACACCATTACTTGGTTTCCTTCAGGCTTCTTTTAAGTTCAGTAAAAAGGAAGCAGAGACTATTCCAGCCCATCAAATCTATTCATCACTATTATTCTGCATCCTGACCTCAAGGCCATGTATACCCAATCTTTACCAGAGACTCAGAGAGATTAGGAAATACAGTTCAACTGCAAGTTGAACCCTCATGCAGTGCAAACACTGTCTAGGAATGTCAACATGATCATCAGGTGTCACCACATTGATCTACCTGATTTTCAGATCATCAGGAAGAAATACTTAATCACTCACTGGACAGACTTACAGGCTCTCAAATCTATGTAATGATACTACCAGCAGGTGTTTGACTAAAATATTCTACAAGAAAATTCTTGATCCAGAACTGGGGAAGGGACATCCTACCTACGTAGGAGACTATGATAAAACTGGCTCTATAGCAGTTATGGAATATAAATATCAAAGAGAGAGCTGTCCCCTTTAATTTGTTATACAACTTAGTGTTCCAGTAGGTGGAAATATACTTACTGATCATGTAATCTGCAGTGATGTGTTTCCCAGTAAATGATGATGAAATGTGACTTTTGGTGCCTGACACTGTTTGTTAAAACATCTACATGTAAAAAAACTGTCCATTTCTACTATTTAGTTGAATACAATGCAATGCTGCAACTGGCAATAATGCTTAAGGGTTCATACACATGCTTAAGGGTTGATATATATATATATTTTTTAATGCACACAAATTGGTCCTTTTCCGTTGCAAAATGGAGAGCAAGAAATCCACCTTAATTGGTGGAGAAAACCATTATATCTGAATATACTTGAATGATTACAGTATATAAACACTTTTGACCCCTTTCCATCCTCCAAAAACACACACAAAGATTGGGAATATATGTTATGTATGCCACTCAAATTGGGTATTTGGTCCACTCAAGAGTAAGACCCAATATACGCCCTTGGTTGTACTCAGCATCTGAGCACTGTAGTGTCCTTCACAAGACACACAAGTCAAAGTTCAATTACTTTGTAAAGCAAAAAAGGCTGGAGTGTGGAGGGCTTTGCATATAAATATTGAACAAAGATTCATCCATATGTAACCTAATTAAAAATACAATGCAACATTTTAAGGTTCATTTCAGGAACAACGGCAAGTAGGTGTGCTTGGTTACAATGACCAAAGACGCCTGTCAAAGGGCACAAACATTTACAGCCATAGCAGTATTCTACATGCTTGTACTGAGTTATTTATCACTTGTGCAGGTGCTGGATTGCATGTTTTATTGCAACAACTCTTCCCAGGATATGGGCTTAGAAAAAACTTCTCTCTCTAGCCAAAGATCATAGTTCATCTGAAAGTCTTCTGGCAATTCTACATGTTGTCCAAGCACACTTTGAAGGCAGTTGTCAACAGGTAGGAATTCAGGATTCTTATGAGACTGATCGTACCGCCGAGAATTGAACCGTTCAATATTGGCTCTAAGTGCACATTCTTCAGCTTGAAAATCCCAGGGACGAGCATCAAGATCTATAGGTAAATGTAGAAACATATAATGTCATGCATATTTTGTAAGTTGGAGTAAAACAAGCACACATATTTCAGCTCTAAGGCTTCATACCATTCCCATATGCCCAGTCATCATTAAGACGATGTCGGACTTTTTGGTAGATGGCCGACATAGTTTTCATGTTGCTTTTTCTCCACTGTCTCCCAAGGTACTTGGTTTGCACTTTCAGCAACTTGAGTACATATAGCTGCATCATGGCTTGCTTAACTTTAAGGGCTCGTTTTAGGATGGGTGCAGACTTAAAGACCACCAGCATCTATTAGGAAGCAAATGAACATACAAAAATATATAGTCATTTAAAACAAAACATTTAATTTTTCCAAACGACTCATTTAAACCGGTAGTAAATCCACCCAAATCAATACTATATTCGTAATATTCTGAAAGGCAAATTAATTATGAATCGAATGACCACTTCACATATATAAAAATCTTAGCTTACTGCATATTTTCTTAATCATCCAAAGATTATTTCAGCATATTCACTGGCGCCATCTTCACTGTGGTCTTCCGTGTCTGAATCACTCTGTATTTCCACCCACAGAACATCCTTGTCTCTATAAACCCACCCATGCACACTAGTAAAGATATTCAAGCCTCTTCTTCGTTTCCGGTTACTATGGAAACAAATAGAAACTAATAACAGCGTGCTTCAGAAAGGAGTGATCATACCTCCTGGAGCCGGAAATTATAATGAAGCATCGCAGGATGTCAGGGCTGATGTCTAAAGCAGGAAATGACGCAGCCCCAACATGGACACTGAATCTTTCTGGCAGAGTCTCGGCTTGCCGGAATGAAGGAGGATATGGCGCATGCACGGTATACGTAATGACTCGAGAAAATATCGATAACATGGACAGGAGGCAGGTACAGTAAAAAATTACTCATGGCAATTCAATATTAAAAAAAAAAAAAACGACTAAATGATATGCAAAGACAAAATGTTGGGTTTACTACCGCTTAAAGTAAGCACTATGGAAATTTAAAAATGGTTACAATATATATTGAAGAAACGATCTGGAGCATAATAACTGTGACAGAGCTAGCCGGGACAGAGGCTGTTTCTAGGGGACGTAATGCAAGCCTCTTGCCTTGCGATTATGGGCCCTGGCATTTGGGGGAACGGTGCTGTTTGTGAGCTGTATGCCTGGGGAATGCTGAGCTGGTTTTACTTGGATTCAGGTCCATGCTGGCCCCCCAAGACACATAGACTCTGGACATGTCAGATGCTAATATCATCAACTCCAGCCACCTGTCTGTTGTCTTGTATAATGCAAACGAGTAGTCTGGCTTGACACATTCTAAAGCAGGGGTCTCAAACTGGTGGCCCTCCAGCTGTTGCAAAACTACAAGTCCCATCATGCCCTTGCCTGTGGGAGTCATGCTTGTAACTGTCAGCCTTGCAATGCCTCATGGGACTTGTAGTTTCACAACAGCTGGAGGGCCACCAGTTTGAGACCCCTGTTCTAAAGAGTATTTCACCTATTGTTGTATGTGATAATTAACCCTGCAATTGAATAAAGGAGTCCAGTGTTGATTTAGATAATTAGCTCATGCTAATTAGGTTAGGTTTTCCGGCTGTATATGTGTGTGTGTGTGTGTGACATCTCAAATAAAAGCTATTCCTGATGTACTCCAAGACTGGTGTCTAGTTCTTGGGGGCTCCTATAGCCAGATCCATTGGACTCATGTTCCAGGACTTAGGAAGCGGTATACTGACACTACTTGCAAATTCAAGCAAGGCTGGATTTGCTCAATGGGGGGAATATATTGTTAGCCAACATAATTTTTTTTTTCTTGTTCAAAGAGAAAAACTGTAATAAATGTAACATTTGCAGAGGTTTTAAATGAGGCAAATACTATAATAATAATACCTATTGAAGAACAGATAATAGTAAAATGTCACTGTAGTTGTAGTGTCCAATGAAATATGTGGTAAATATCTTTATAAAATTTACGCTACCCCAATAAATATTCACAAGGCAAAGTTCATTCAGTGTTTTGAAGGACATTAGTAAATTAATACACCTATTAGCATCCCATGTTTCTGTTACTTTCTGTAAAATGTTAACTGCCTCGTTTTTTCACCATCACTCTGATGTTACATGATCCAGCCATCATCCGTAAAGACATAGATATTCGTAAAGACACTGGACAGCAATAAGCTATTGAAGTACATAAGAAATGTGGATGTCACTGAGAGAAGTGAATTAAAAATAACCATTTGCATGCAATGATGAACAGGAATTGTTTGTCATCTCCTTTTTTAAAACAAAATAAGAAACTGGCGTGGTTATCACACACACCAATGGTCTCAAGGAGTTCTGCATGTCTTGGATGGTTCAAATGCATATCACAATACATTGGTATTATAGAATATGGCAATATTATGAACAAGCAATCCTTTGAGCTCAGTCTCTATACTATTGCAGCAGCGCTTTTGTCCTTATCATCACCCAGGACTATATGGTAAAATCACAGTCTGGTCTTAAAGAAATATTTCCACGTAGTGTTTCCTTGTGTAAAAATAGTGACAGCTTCCACCGTATATTTCAACCAATTCTTCACCACGTGCGGAATAAACTCCCCTTTGGGGATACACATTTACCAGACCAATGGTCAAAATAAGCCTTTCAGTAAATCACCATGCATTAGCGTTCCTCCCACGTTCTATCTCCTCTGCAGCAATCGGCAGGATCATGCACAAATTTCTCCTCACAAAAACAAAGGGGTATTGCAATAGTGTGATACTGTTTTAAAAGCCTTTATTTAGATGCAAAAACCTCCCCCCTAATACCAAATGCGTACCATCAATGAGTTAATCATATGCATTCAAAAAATGTGTGTCACTGTGCCTGTAACTGTGCGGTTTCCTCCGGAACTGATTTTTCCCTGCTGCATAGAACAGCAATTCGATATCCTGTTTGGTCTGGAGCGCACGTCTGAGGCGCACACACACGTCACTTCCGGTCTGTAGATCACCGCCCTGACGTTTCGTCGTTATTGGACTTCCTCTGAGGGCGTGATCTACAGCCGGACATTCTCTCCTAAATACCTCTGGTAGAGGAATCCTCCAATTCCAGGGTTAGCTAGGGATGATTGGCATGGGTGCCGTGCAATCGGAGCGTCCGCCCGTCGCACTTTCCCCCAATCAGCCACATTTCATTAAAATGTCAGCATAGCATGTATTTCATTACAAATGTCAGCATAGTATGCATGTTAGATAATGCGCATTCCACAGTCCTCATCCCCACTCGCACAGTGACAAGCAGACCGATCCACATGTAATCACTGATATTTCACAAGCAGGCAGAAGAGTATTCCGATCCATGGACAATGTTATTGCACATATAATTACAATCTCTGTGTTTTATAAGCCTGCACAGTACAAGCATATGGAGTTGTTTCTTTATTACTACTTAACACTATCCTGTATATC
This sequence comes from Lithobates sylvaticus, assembly GCA_028564925.1. Lineage (NCBI taxonomy): Eukaryota > Metazoa > Chordata > Amphibia > Anura > Ranidae > Lithobates > Lithobates sylvaticus. The sequence goes on from CM053033.1 coordinate 98,340,505, forward strand.
CCCAGTGGTGTATACATAACCGCTGAGTCTCTCATACAAGGTGTTTTTTTGAGCGGTTATTATATAAAAATGTTGTGATCGGTCGGCCGACCGTCTCATTGTGTATGGCGAGTGTATCCCCAAAGGGGAGTTTATGCCGCACGTGGTGAAGAATTGGTTGAAATATACGGTGGAAGCTGTCACTATTTTTACACAAGGAAACACTACGTGGAAATATTTCTTTAAGACCAGACTGTGATTTTACCATATAGTCCTGGGTGATAATAAGGACAAAAGCGCTGCTGCAATAGTATAGAGACTGAGCTCAAAGGATTGCTTGTTCATAATATTGCCATATTCTACAAGATTACAGATTTTAAGCAGCTGCTAACACCAGTGGTGGACTGAATCCATATATTTATATACTTATATATATTTTATATTTTGATAAATTTTTTATCCATGATTTAAGAGGTTATATCCAGTTAGCGCGGAGGGGTGGGCCATAAGGGCGGTCATTTTTGGTTACACTCTATTTTACATATCTTTTTCTTTTATATCTGCTGCTATGGATATTCTTACATTTTTAAGCAATCGCCAGATTGACATGGATAATCTATTTACAAACTTTGAACCTACCCCAATTGAGATTAATTATAACCAAGCCATGTCAGCACTAGGCAACACTCTTGAAAAGCATGTAAGAGCATGGTGGGATATATGTACCCTAGAACATTATATCAAAGAGAAAATTATTATAAGAAGTCTGAGATGGGATGTTTCCCCTCAGGATGGTCTGGATGACCCAGCTTCCAGCCAGGAATGGCTGGAGTTTTTTAATGGAGTTGGTTTTAAGTTACAAGAACTGGTATTACAGCGAAAGAAGAGAAAAATGTTAAATATTGACACTAAAATCAAAAACTTACAACAAGAATTAGACCCCATCAAAGATAGCCAACAAATTATTGATTTTAATATTAGAACGAAAAAAAGATTAGAAAAGGTTGATAAGGATACGCAAAAAAAGAAAACAAAGAAATTTCAGAGAGATCTGAACGATTTTAAAACTAATGTTATATATGCATGGCAAAATATAGACATCAGAGGGGGACAGACCAATCAAGTACCCACACATATGGCCCCCCCACAAGCCCTAAACCCGTTACCCAGCCAACAACAGAGAAATGGGGCTCCAACCCAGACACATAATACTGGTCAGTATGAAAATGGGGATTTAACAGAAATTTATTCCCCAGCACATTACTCGACACCAATTAAACGAGGGAGAGGAAAAGAAAGTCACAAGGGGGAGAGGAAACACGGCACACTATGGGGGACAGCCATTCAAAACCCCATATAATGTTCCGACCTACAACAAATTCCAGCCATTATACCAACAGGAGACCAATGCCACATACTACCCACAGCGTCCTTTTTTAGGGAGAGGGAGGGGCAACCAATGGAGGGGCAGAGGAGGCCCACCGAGAAGGGGGAGACCCCCAACTCAGGCACCCCCCACCCATATTACAATTACCCCCCCCCGAACAGCTAACCCATACGGGGGTAACAACAAGGGACCACTACCCAAGGAGAGAGAGGATATCCCAAGACCTCCGAAAAGAGGAAGCAGTAGAGGCTGTAGGGCAGGGCATAGGGCCCAACAAAAGAAGAAGGGGATCGGATTAGGGGGCATTTTTAACTTGTCACAAGCTGTTTTATCACGCAAAGAATTGAATATTTTAAATCTGGGATTGAAATGTGGGATAAAGAAACCAATCAATAAATTTGATGTTTACATAGACATACACAAGTATATACGAAAACTTAATATAAAAAAACATTTTTTAGGAACTAATCCCCGAATTGAACCAGTGGTGTCCTATGAGAATAGGATTATCAACAGTGGTTTAAAAAACAAGTCCTTGTTCAATCCCCCAAACAACCCGAACCACCAGATTGAGGTTTTTAAGGGGTTAATATTACAAGATTTGGAAGCCATAAGACCAAAGAAAGAAATATGTGTGAGGCATATTAACGAAGGGATCGTAACTCCTTGAGAAACGGAAAGATATTATTATCAGACCAGCAGACAAAGGAGGAGGTGTGGTCATACTGGACAAAGTATTTTATGAGAGTCAAATAGCAGAAATGCTATCAGACACTAATACCTATAGAAGGCTGGAAAAGGACCCAACGGCACCATATAGAGATGAGCTGGATTGACACAGGAACAAAGAAAGGGGTAGAACGGGTAAAGAAAGAAGATACCTGTTACCATCGAGCAGTAGAGTGCCGACTTTATACACACTGCCAAAGATCCACAAGGACCAAGAGAATCCTCCTGCTAGGCCTATAGTCAACAGTATAGACTCAGTATCAGCAAGATTAGGCCAGTACCTTGATACATTTTTACAAAAAAGTGTACAAGAGACGAGGTCCTACCTAAGAGACACAAAAAGCTTCCTGAACAGTTTACAAAGCATAGATTTAACGAACAAAGAGCAAATCTTCCTGGTAACCGCTTTACTCGATCATCCAACACGACGATGCTCTATTGGCCCTAAATTGGGCTTTAAGTAAAAGAGAGGACATCGCTCATAACCAAAAAATATTTTTGAGAAATAGCTTAGACTTTTGTCTAAGCCATAACTATTTTTGGTTTAACAGCGAATTTTACTCACAAGAACGAGGCGTAGCCATGGGTGCCAAATTGGCCCCGAGCATCGCAAACCTTTTTATGGCGGAATGGGAGGACAAGACGATTTTTAATCAACAACCGCCAGAACTCATCTTTTATAAGCGTTTTATTGACGATTTGTTTTTTATTTGGGCAGGCACAGAAAATGGTTTGGATGATTTTATTAAGTTTTTAAATATTAATGAACGGAACATCAAATTAACCTCTGAACGGAGTGAGCAAGAGATCAACTTTTTAGACGTGAAGGTGTACAAAAAGGATAACAAACTGGAGACTATGGTGTTTTTTAAGAAGACAGATAGAAACAGTTATCTTCCTACATCAAGTGCTCATCATCCACAGTGGTTGCGAAACATCCCTAAGGGCCAAATTATGAGGGTACAGAGAAACTGCTCAGAAGACGCGAATTATATCACACAGGCGAACATTTTGGCAGACAAATTCATAACGCGAGGGTATGACCCAAAAGTACTACACAAAGTTATAGAGGAAATTGGAAGCGTACCAAGAATGCGGTGTCTGGAAGAAAAACCGAAGTCAAAAGGTAAGGAGCCGAACAATGAGATAAAAACCTCAAGCACTAAAGAATGGGGTTTTATATCAGGTTTTCACACCCAGTATCGAGAAATCGAGGCAATTTTTAATGAACATTGGCATGTCCTAATGCTAGACAAAAAACTCAAAACAGAATTGCCACCAAAACCCCAGTTCATATATCGCAAATCAACAAGTTTTGGAGACAAGATCGTAAGAAAAATAGTAGACCCACCTAAACGCCCCCCTACGTTCTGGGATCAAAATGGGTTTTTTGCATGTAGGAGATGTAAAGCGTGCAGAGAAGTGACGAACCCATGCAGATCACTAGAATCCTTTTCCTCGCCAGTAAACAAACAATCAGATATTCTCCATTAAACAATTTATTACCTGTAACAGTACTCATGTGGTATATGCACTTAAATGTCCCTGTGGGTTGTTATATATTGGACGCACAAAAAGAAAATTGCGTATCAGAATCGCAGAGCATATCCATAATATCCAAATTGGATACAAGGATCATAATGTACCATTGCACTTTAAAACCAAACATAATAGGGATGCATCTGGACTACTATTTTGGGGGATTGAACAAATTAAACCTCATTGGAGGGGCATGAATATGGTGCGTGAATTATCAAAGCGCGAAACGCAATGGATCTTTGCCACTGATGTATTGGTACCAAAAGGTTTGAACGTCGAATTAGACATAAATTGTTTTATAAGTGATACTTAAGTATAATAAAACATCAGGAGGGCAACTCCATTCTCAATAGGACACCACAGGGGAAATAATAACGGATGAATGTATTGATGAACCATTTTATATGTGAACTGTTTATAGAGGTCTTATGCGTATTTCAGCAGGCATATGACACAATGTTTTGATTGGATTTTTATTCATTTTTATTCAGTTTAGAAATAAACTGCAGCTTGGAGCGTATCATTTTATCATCTATTTTGTATCTATTTTTCAATCTATATAATTTTTTTATCCATTTTTTTACTTTTTATTCGTCAATCTTTATCAATTTTTACTTATCAATTTTTATTTACCATTTTATATCACCCCCTTTTATGATAGTATTTATTATACTCAGATGCCATAGGCCATTTTTATCTGGACACCAATAAGGGTTTATCAGATTTTATACAGTACTTTTATCCAGATAATATATTTTTTATCGAGATATATATAGAATTTTAGGGGTTAATTTTATCTGGATAAGTATTAGGTTTTATCCAGACATTTTATACGATCAGGCCAGATATTTTACATACACACGTATATACATTTTATTCACATAGATCTTATTTATTTATATGAATATATCTTTAATTATACACTGTATATATTTTAAACAAATATTGGTCAATTTCTCATTATTTTGCCCACTATCAGCTCTTGGAGATATCCATAATATCCGTACCATGGTTATTTGGGATATATGGAGTGTTATTCAAGCATTGGGGGACTATTTAAAAGTCAATTATGCTTGCTTAAGAAATACGCATAAAGCATACAATGAAGATCATAAACGTTGTTGCAATGTACAAGCAAGCATATTTACACATATGGACTTGACCCTAATGTATTAATATGAATCACACCAAAAAAACTAATTAATAACGGGTATGGTTGGCATAAACCGCCATACACAATGAGACGGTCGGCTGACCGATCACAACATTTTTATATAATAACCGCTCAAAAAAAACACCTTGTATGAGAGACTCAGCGGTTATGTATACACCACTGGGGATATACAGGATAGTGTTAAGTAGTAATAAAGAAACAACTCCATATGCTTGTACTGTGCAGGCTTATAAAACACAGAGATTGTAATTATATGTGCAATAACATTGTCCATGGATCGTAATACTCTTCTGCCTGCTTGTGAAATATCAGTGATTAGATGTGGATCGGTCTGCTTGTCACTGTGCGAGTGGGGATGAGGACTGTGGAATGCGCATTATCTAACATACATACTATGCTGACATTTGTAATGAAATACATGCTATGCTGACATTTTAATGAAATGTGGCTGATTGGGGGAAAGTGCGGCGGGCGGACGCTCCGATTGCATGGCACCCATGCCAATCATCCCTAGCTAACCCTGGAATTGGAGGATTCCTCTACCAGAGGTATTTAGGAGAGAATGTCCGGCTGTAGATCACGCCCTCAGAGGAAGTCCAATAACGACGAAACGTCAGGGCGGTGATCTACAGACCGGAAGTGACGTGTGTGCGCCTCAGACGTGCGCTCCAGACCAAACAGGATATTGAATTGCTGTTCTATGCAGCAGGGAAAAATCAGTTCCGGAGGAAACCGCACAGTTACAGGCACAGTGACACACATTTTTTGAATGCATATGATTAACTCATTGATGGTACGCATTTGGTATTAGGGGGGGAGGTTTTTGCATCTAAATAAAGGCTTTTAAAACAGTATCACACTATTGCAATACCCCTTTGTTTTTGTGAGGAGAAATTTGTGCATGATCCTGCCGATTGCTGCAGAGGAGATAGAACATGGGAGGAACGCTAATGCATGGTGATTTACTGAAAGGCTTATTTTGACCATTGGTCTGGTGAGTGTATCCCCAAAGGGGAGTTTATTCCGCACGTGGTGAAGAATTGGTTGAAATATACGGTGGAAGCTGTCACTATTTTTACACAAGGAAACACTACGTGGAAATATTTCTTTAAGACCAGACTGTGATTTTACCATATAGTCCTGGGTGATAATAAGGACAAAAGCGCTGCTGCAATAGTATAGAGACTGAGCTCAAAGTATTGCTTGTTCATAATATTGCCATATTCTACAAGATTACAGATTTTAAGCAGCTGCTAACACCAGTGGTGGACTGAATCCATATATTTATATTTATATACTTATATATATTTTAATTCATTTTTTATCCATGATTTAAGAGGTTATATCCAGTTAGCGCGGAGGGGTGGGCCATAAGGGCGGTCATTTTTGGTTACACTCTATTTTACATTGGTATTATAGACCAGTGTTTCTCAACCTTTTCTCAGTCAAGGCACCCTTTAAAATTATGGACAATCTCAGGGCACCCTTTAAAATTATGGACAGTCTCAAGGCACCCCATTCTAAAATGCAAAAAACTATTCTAACAGTTTTACATAATGCAGTAGTACTGCCACTTGTAGGACACCCAACATTAGAGGTGATTTATTCTTACAAAGCAAATACACTTTTGCACACTAGTACCGACTAGTATTCCAGTGTTTCTCCTCTCCATCACTCTGCTAATGTGACCCCAGTGTTAACAGAGAGGGAGAAACTAGAAAACTGTGCAGATGATCAACACCCTTCTTATCAACACTGATGACATCACTGGTTGTTAGGATGCTGGTGGGTGGAAGGTTGAAATGATGCACAATTGTGTAACTAAAAGGCAGGCTTGATCCACCTGATGGCTTGTATACATAGTTGGTGAGGTTGAAAAAAAAGACACAAGTCCATCCAGTCCAACCTGTGTGTACTTTTATGTTAATAGTACATTGTATATCCATGTATGTTGTGGTCATTAAGATACCCATCTAATAGTTTTTTTAAATCATCGATGCTCCCCGCTGATACCACTTCTTGTGGAAAAGAATTCCACATCCCTACCGCTCTGACAGTAAAGAATCCTCTACTCAATTTAAGGTTAAATCGCTTCTCTTCTAATTTTAGTGAATGGCTGTATGTCTTTTTAAATTTATTTTCACTGAAAAGTTTGTTCCCTATGCTAGGGTCACCAGTACAGTATTTGTACATTGATATCATAGCCCCTCTCAAGCGGCTCCTCTTCAGAGAGAATAGGTTCAATGCTTGTAGTATTTCCCCATAGCTGGGGTCTTCCAGTCCCTTTATTGGCATTGTTTCCCTTCTCTAAACACTCCAGTTCCAGCACATTCCTCCTGAGGACTGGTGCCCAGAACTTGACGGCATACTCCAGGTGCGGCCGGATCAGTCTTGTAGAGTGGGAAAATACTCGTTTTATCTCTGGAGTGAATCCCCTTTTCAATGCATGTCAATATTCTGTTGGCTTTGCTTGTAGGAGCCTGGCATTGCATGCCATTGCTGAGCCTGAACCTTTTCCATCCTAAATTCCCCTAGAGGTTCTCCCCCTAGCGAATAATGCATTCACATTTTTGACACCCAAATGCAATACTTTACCTTTTTAACATTTAACCTCATTTGCCATGTAGATGCCCACCCCATTCATTTATTTAGGTCTTCTTGTAAGGTTTCCTCATCCTGCATAAAAGTTATATACTGAGATTCAGCTGTTTATCCCATCCCCCAGATCGTTTATGGCAGGGGTGTCCAAACTTTTTTCAAAGAGGGCCAGATTTGATAAAGTGAATATGCTTGAGGGCTGACCGTTTTGCCAGACATTGTTTGAACCATTAAAAGTCGGTCCAAGTGTGTTTGTTCGAGCAATAATACACTGCCCAACAAGAATTCTCTTGCCTTTGTGGCTACGTGCGAGTAAAGAGATAAGCTCGGGCGTGTTATTTGGATATACCGTATTTATTTTATTTTAAGAGGGAAGTTTCAGGGAAAAAAACTTAAATTCTTTATAAATAACTGTGAAGCAAAATAAGGATCAGTGCGCATCTGCAGCCTCACAAGTGCCCAACTGCAGCACCCACCATTGCCAGGAATGCAGACTCACCATTGCCAGCAGTGCAGCCGATTGATGTCCATCCATCTGCAGTCTTAGAGGGGACAGGGAGGGGGGCGGGACAAGCGCCAAAAGATTACAGGAGAATCTCCTGTTTTCTCGGCAGCCTCTTTAATACAATGTCCTGCCTCCTATGATGGACAGAACAGTTGTCCAATGGCAGTGCAGGAGATGGGACTTCCTATTACAGAGGCTGCCATGAATACGTTTTTCAAGTGTATTTCTAATTCTGTCCTCTGTTAGCCATGAGGGGGCTTCCTGTGATGTGCTATTAACATTACAGTCTTGGTTACTCTATCCCCCCGTTTCCCTTGTGAAGACTGAGAAGAAGAATATATTCAAAACCTTTGCCATCTCTCCATCTTTTGTAACCAGATTCCCTTCATTATCCGATATTGGGCTAATATGTCTTGGCTTCCCTTTCTTACTATTTATATACTTAAAGAATTTCTTGAGTTTATTTTTACTCTCCTCCGCTATGTGCCTTTTTATGTTGCATCTTAGCCGCCCTGATTGCACCCTTACATTTCTTATTGCATTCTTTGTAAAGTTGCTGACAATGACCCCTCAGCTTTGTATTTTTTAAAGGCCTTTTCCTTTGTTTTTATATGCATTTTTACATTGGAGTTAAGCAGGTCGGTAGGTGATGACAAAGTGGAATCTATTGAAGAAGAGAGCCCACCGTATCTCTGGAGGAGAGTGTTTTGTTATGCTGAATGTATTGGAGGTTTTGATGGTCGGAGTACACTATAAAGGGTAGTGAGGTATCCTCGAGTAGGTGTCTCCAAGTCTCCAGGGCGGATTTCAGTGCTAGCAACTCCCTTTCTCCTACTGGGTAATTGATCTCAGCGGGAGTAAGGGAATGGTAATGGTAGGCCACAGGGTGAAGCGGTCCATCAATGGACGATTTTTGCGATAGGATAGCCCCTAGGGCCAGATGGGAGGCATCTACCTCCAAGATGTATTGTAGGTTAGGGTCTTGTAAGTGTAGGATGGGTGCAGTAGTGAACCGACATTTCAGGGTATCGAAGGCCTCCTGAGCTTGTTTGTTCCATGCATAGTTGGTATGAATACTGGTTAGTTGGTTTAATGGTTTTACAACTAAGGAAAAATGTATTAATTTGCAATAAAAATTAGCGAATCCTAGGAATCAAGTGCCTTCCTATTCAGGGGTCTGGGCCATTTTTGGATACTATCGATCTTACCAGGATCCATGTGTATGCCTCTCGGAAATGATGTAACCCAAGAATGCGACGTGTTGGATTCAAAAATGCACTTCTCTAATTTGACGTATAAATTATGTGTGCGCAGCCTAGAGAGAACCCATCTTACATGCTTGCGATGGTCTGTGATGTTGTCAGAGTATACAAGTATGTCGTCTAGATATACTACTAAACAAACATCAAGGAGGTCCCTGAAAATGTTGTTCACGAGGAACTGGAAAGTGGTAGGTGCGTTGCACAGGCATGACCAGGTGCTCCTAAAGGCCGTAACGGGTGCGGAAAGCGGTCTTCCATTCATCCCCCTGACGGATTTTGAACAGATTATAAGCTCCCTTCAAATCAAGTTTGGTGAACATCTTCGCCGTTTGCAGACGTTCCAATAATTCGGGGATGAGAGGAAGGGGGTATCGTTTTTTTACAGTGATCTTGTTCAATTCTCTATAATCTATGATGGGACGTAGGCTTTGATCCTTGTTCCCGGATAAAAAAACATGCCAGCTGCTGCGGGTGAGGTGGACGGTCTTATGAAACCTTCCTTCAAATTTTCTTCTATATATTCTTTTAGATGGGCCAATTCAGGCTCTGATAATGAATACATATGCCCAAAAGGAATTTTCATATGGTCTATGTGGGGGTAGAAGCTCTGCATTCTTTTTGCTGAATACATCAGTGAAATCTTGATATCCTGCAGGTACCAGATTGACTTCCGTTGGGGACAGTGACTCCGCCTGTGATAAAGAAGTAACATGTCTCCTGGCAATATTGAGAGATGATGAGCACACTGCTGTCTTCCCAAGGTAGAGTGGGTTTGTGTGTATGCAGCCAGGGAAGACCTAGGATGAGAGGGAAATGGGGAGACGGTATCACATCTAGGCAGATGTATTCTATATGTGTAGATTCTGTCACCATAAGCAGAGGTTGTGATTGTGTAGTGATGGGACCCATGGTAAGGTAGTTCCGTCAATAAGTCTAAGAGAGACAGGTTTGCATTTAGTGGATACAGGAATTTTATTGGTTTTAACAATATATGAGTCTATGAAGTTCCCACATGCACCGGTGTCAATCATAGCCTCAAGAGTAATTCGGGTTTGGTCCCACTGTAGAGAGACAAGAATATTGAAATAGTTATAGTCTGATAAGTGGGAGTTTACTAGCGTGCATAGGTAAGCTGAATTACCCGGTCTTTTCTTTTTGAGCATGGGGCAGTCTTCAGCGATGTGATGTGGCACGCCACAATACATACAGAGCTGAAGGGACCTTCGTCTAGATCTCTCGGCTGGGGAAAGTGGTCCCCTAATTGCACCAATTTCCATGGGAACCACTGACTCTGCGCATTCTTCTATCAATGGATATACTGAGGAGAATAAGAGCATCCAATGTAGGGGGTATTGTAGTACGGGCTAACTCATCCTTCAGGGTTTCTGATAAGCCTAGCCGGAACTGATTTTTTAGGGTGATCTGGTTCCACTCAGACTGAGTGGCCCACCATTTAAATTGGGCGATGTAATCTTCAACAGGGTGTTTACCCTATCGCAGAGCACGTAAGGCAGACTCCACGGAGATCTGCTTGCTGGGGTCATCATATAGTAGATCCATGGCGGCACTGAAGTCGCTAAATGAGTTTAGGATTGGATTTTCTTTCTCTATGAAAGTGTTAGCCCAGGCTCGGGGTTCCCCTCTAAGGTAGGAAATGGCAGTGCAAACTTTTGTTCTGTCGGTGGCATAAGTTCGTGGTTTCATGTCAAACAGTTTACAAGCATTAATGTATTCCCTGTAGTTTCTCCTAGCCCCGAGATGTCTGATGGGCTTATTTTCAGTTCTGGGGTGTCGGGTTGTGTAACCCGAATAGGGAAGTTATCAGTGACGTATGATTTGAGATTCTGGTTCTCCGTTGAGAGGTCTGAGACCATCTGTGAAAAAGCGTCAAGTCTCTGATTGACCACCGACATGTGCGCAACAACCTCCGATGGATCCATTTTACTCCTATTGGTAGACTGTTCATGCTATCTGTAATGCTTCAGGGAGTGAAACTATGGTGGTTGGCGTGGATCACAGCTTCGGAAGTCTATGAATACGATATTCGTAACTGTTAACCTTAGATTTGACAGATATCAGGTAGAAAGACTCAGATAAGTTGGGAAAAACAAATGGTTTTATTTAGAGTGGTAATACACAGCCATAACGGGGTAACCTAAGGGTAGTAGTACACAGGAATAAAGTTTATAGGAAACATAATGATACTTGCAGTGAGTGGATTTCTGGTGATGGGGTCACCCAGTGGCTGCTTGGGAGATATACTGGTCTCCTTTGTGAAAAGGAATAGGTAAGGTTGGCTTGCAATGCACAGGTTAATATAGTGTTCCTAATTAGAGGCTGAGGTGGAGCTATACTGAGGGAAGATTATATATGCAGTCAGGTGAGAGTAGCTGGCCTCTAAAGGAACACATGGAGAGAGGTAAGCTGACAGACATTACTGCATAACCATGACAAAGGTTTTCTTATACCGACCTCTCAGATTATTACCACGGTCTGGTCTCTGTCATACCTGGATGCACATCTACTTAGTCGTGCTTGTTTTCATTCCCCCTCCCCCACCAAAGGGTCATTGTTAATGAGTGGTTTGCTCTATTAACCTCTTCCCGACCGGCGAACGACGATGTACGTCAGCAGAATGGCACGGACAGGTATAAGGGCGTACAGGTACGTCCCTTTGAATTTGCCACCGCGTGCGCTCCCCCGGGACCCTCGTGAGTCCGATCGCGGGTCCCATGGACTCGATCGCCGCGGGTATACCCGCAATCGTCTCACGGGGAGGAAGAACGGGGAGATGTCGATGTAAACAGCATCTCCCCATTTTGCCTCGCAACAAGTGACACTGATCTCTGCTCCATGATTGGAGCAGAGATCAGTGATCTGTAAAACCAGCCACGCCACCCACAGTTAGTAACACGCCCCTAGGAAACACTTAACCCCTACACTGCCACCCCCTGGTTAACCCCTTCACTGCCAGTGTCATTTACACAGATATCAGTGCATTTGTATAGCACTGATTGCTGTGTAATTGACTGGTCCCAAAAATGTGTCAAAAATGTCCAATGTGTCCGCCATAATGTCGCAGTCGCAAAAAAATCGCTGATTGCCGACATTACTAGTAAAAAAAAAAAAAATAATTTATAAAAATGCCATAAAACTATCCCCTATTTTGTAAACTAAGCTATAACTTTTGCGCAAACCAATGAATAATCGCTTATTGAGATTTTTTTACCAAAAATATGTAGAATACGTATCGGCAAAAACTTTTGTTTATAGCACAAAAAATAAAAACGGCAGGGGTGATCAAATACCACCTATTTGTGGGAAAAAAAGGACGTAAATTTTGTTTGGGAGCCACGTCGCATGACCGCGCAATTGTCAGTTAAAGCGATGCAGTGCCGAATTGCAAAAAGTGGTCTGGTCTTAAGCCAGCAAAAGGGTCCGGTCTGAAAGTGGTTAAAGTCACTTTTTAGTGCAATAATGCCCTACTCCCTGTCCCCACCTCCCCATTCTAACCTCCTTTAATCCTTTGAAAGGGTTGTAGGCTAGCACAAGCTAGACACATATAGAAAGGGGAATTTAAAGTATATGCCACATCCTATATTCGAGAAAATCCTTTAATCCTTTGAGCCCTTGTCTGGTTGATTTCCCTTGATTTCCCCTGAGAATACAGAGGGCTTTATTCCACCACCTCATCTCGATAGAGGGCTTCTCCCCTCCCCCTTTTCTTTTTCCCCACGCTCCCTCTCCACTTACGATGCTCCCAGTGAACAAATAATGTACATCCCCATGGTCAGGACTAAGTTTGCAATCCTTAATGTCAGGGGCTTGGGTACACCTGAGAAATGACAGGATTTTTCTTGACCTAAAAAAGCTGCATGTGCAGGTGGCTTTCCTGCATGAAACACACTTCTGGCAGGATAGTGTTCCGAAAATAACCAACAAACCAAAAAAAAAAAAAAAAAAATTATATATATATATATATATATATATATATATATATATATATATATATATATATATATATATATATATATATACACACACACACACATACAGTATATACACACACACACACACATATCCCCAATATGTATGCTTGATGAATCGTTCTCACACACTACACAAACTCATATGCCTGTGCTGTACTCAATTATAAAGCTAAAATAGTGTCACGCGCCATCTTAAGGTAGAGCTCGGCACTATTATAACTTTTTTTAATTACCAACAAGGACAACCCGTGCCTACCATTGTACCTCTCCAATTTTAAAATCAAAAGGTGCCAGTATTTTGATAGCTGAGGTGGTTCCCTGGTCCTTCAGAGACATGGTATTAGACCCGCAGTGTCGCTACATTATGCTAAAGGGAGCTATTCGTTCTTCCACTGTGACGTTGGTTAATGTATACCTCCCACAGGCCACTTCATTTTTTAGGCTCTCTAACACTAATTTTGGAGGAGACTGATGTGCCAGAGAGATTACTTAGATTTCTCTCTGATCCACCACATATACTCCAAGATTTACTTTTCTATTGTATAAATACTCGCCTAAGGCCACATTCTTCCAAAATAACATTTATTTCACTGACCATGAACTGCGATGAGACTTTACCTAAAGCCCCCTTCCTGGAGACTAAATTAGTCCCTATTGCAAATTCTGGAGCTCTGATCTGGAATTGATGAGCTGCTACAGACCTATTTTGTAGTAAACAGTGCATCCTTCTATAAACCTACAAGGACTTTGGTGGCACACAAATGCATGGCCCAAGGTTGCTTAATTCGTATTAACGCTCAGAAAAAACTCAAACTGATTGATCAAATAATAGCGAGGGTCGGGTCCCTGGAGACAGCTCATAAAAAAAACTGGCTGCCACCAACTAGAAAAACTACTTATATTCCCCACCTGGTGACCAGACATGGGATTAAGGTCACATTATCTTGGGAGATGGCAGAGGTGTTCATACGGATGACTTTCCAGCTTCAAGATTAATCTATTAAAGTCGGCAGCCCTTAACGTCACAAGGGGTTATACAAACCGCACCCCCTCCACTGACCCCCAAATGTCGACTGAAAAGTTGGAGGCTGTCAGGGAATACATACAATCCTCTGGCATGCCCACACTACAGGACACAGAGAGCAGGAATCTCAAATCTCTGCTGAGTAGATAAGGGTGGCAATTGCCCAGACCAAGCCTCGACAACTTCTTCCTGGCATATTATACAACCTTTTTTTTTTTTAGAGAGGCTAGCCCCAAACTTCTTGACAGCCTTTAACTCTGTGATGCAAGAAGGGTCATAAAAAAAAGATTCTCTGAGAGCTCTTATCCATGAAGAAGACAAAGACCCAGCTAATTGTGCAAACTAGAGCCATTGCATTACCTAATGTAGATTTAAATCTTTTTTCTAAAATCCTAGCGAACAGATTACATCCCTATGTCCCACAGCTTGTGCATATCAATTAAGCAGGCTTTGTTCCTTCTCGCGAGGTAAGGGACAACACTATTCAGGTCTTGAACTTCATTCCCATTACCCATTCCACCAAATGCCCTCTCCTGTTACTTTTTGAGGGATGCAGAGAGGGCCTTCGATAGGGTGGACTGGGTTTTCACGCAGTACATTACATGTATAAGACAATACATCCTCCGCTGGATCCTCTCACTCTACTCCAGCCCTTCAACGGCAGTCGGGGTAAATTAATGGAGCTCTGAGTCCTTTGACATTTCTAATGGAACAAAGCAGGGTTGCTCCCTTTCACCAATAATTTTTATACTGACCCTGGAGACTTTTTTTTGCTCCTTAAGGTGCAACCCTGATGTGACAGGATATGTCAAATCCTTGGGTCACCATAAACTCACGGCGTTCTTGGACGATTTACTGTTTTTGTCCCCAACCCACATAGCACTCTCTCAATCTCTAAGAAGCATTACAAACATATGGATGACTTTCCAGCTTCAAGATTAATCTATCAAAGTCGACAGCCCTTAACGTCACAATCCCAACGTGATACGAACAGCATATATGGGAATACTTTCCTTTCCTGCTTGGCGGATAAACTGATATCATATTGAGGCACTTGTATAAAAGTCATTTTTTTACCTCTGCTTCGTAATATTAATCACCTCAAGGACACTTTTACCTCCTTCCTGCTCAGGCCAATTTTCAGATTCCAGCGCTGTCACACTTTGAGTGATAATTACGCAGTCATGCAACACTGTACTTAACCACTTAAGTCCCGGACCATTTTGTTGGCCAAAGACCAGAGCAAGATCGATTTTGCGATTCGGCACTGCGTCGCTTTAACTGACAATTGAGCGGTCGTGCGACGTGGCTCCCAAACAAAATTGATGTATTTTTTCCCCACAAATAGAGCTTTCTTTTGGTGGTATTTGATCACCTCTGCGGTTTTTATTTTTTGCGCTATAAACAAAAAAAGAACGACAATTTAAAAAAAAAAAAACGCATTATTTTTTGCTTTTTGCTATAATATCCCCCCCAAAAAATATATATAAAAAAAATTTTTCCTCAGTTTAGGCCGATACGTATTCTTCTACATATTTTTGGTAAAAAAAAAAAACGCAATAAGCGTTTTGATTGGTTTGCGCAAAAGTTATAGCGTCTACAAAATAGGGCATCGTTTTATGGCATTTTTATTAATATTTTTTTTTTTTATTAGTAATGGCGGCAATCAGTAGACATGTGCACTGACAAAAATTTGTTCATTTTTGTTTCATAGTTTTTTTTGCTTTTTTCGGAAATTCGAAAACTCGGAAAATCGAAAATTTGGAAAATTCTAAAATTTCGGGAATTTTCTATTTCTATTTTTCGGATTTCCGAATTTTGGATTTTCGGTTTTTCGGAATTCCGAATTTTCGGAATTCAAAGATTTGAAAATCCCAAAACTTGAAAATCTGAAAAAAAGAAAGAAAATCAGTTCAATTAATAACTATTAAATTAACGAGTACAAATTAATCCTAAGTTACGAATTATCTGAAATAACGAATGCCGCATCTAAACAAATGGAACAGAACAAATTAATAATAAATAATTAATAATAAAAAGGTTTTATTATTATTATTTTTAGATCGTTACGTTCCATTTGGTTAGATGCGGCATCCGTTATTTCAGATAATTCGTAACTTCGGATAAATTCGTACTCGTTACGTTCACTAACAGCCAAATTTGAAAGGGAATTCCAATACAGGGGGTCTCCGACTTACAAACATCCGACTTACAAACGACTCCTACTTACAAACGGATGGAGACAACAGGAAGTGAGAGGAAATCCACCCCTAGGAAGGGAAATTCACTCCTGTAAGAGTTAATATGGGTAAAAGGTGTCTCCACTGATGCTTTATCACCAGTCCCTGTTTCCCTAACAACCCAAAATTTTCAAAATCCAATTGTCATTGGGACAGAAGGTGAGGTGAAATCTTCTGAACAGGGGCACAGACAGCAAAACAAATGTTACAGGGGTGATAACCCTTCTCTATGTTATCAAACAAACTTAAAAATAGATTTTTTGTCTGGAGCTACACTTAAAAAATTTACCTGTTCCACTTACAAACAGATTCAACTTAAGAACAAACCTACAGTCCCTATCTTGTTTGTAACCCGGGGACCCCCTGTACCTATAATTTAAAGTGGAAGTAAACCCCCCTATCGTTTTCAAGGAAGCTGCCATCTTTGCCTCTGTTTAATCTTCAACTGCCACAGTGCTGCACATGTGATCCGTTATGACACCAGCCATTGGATGGTTTGACTGTTTGGTTGAGAGCACAGCCAATGTGCAGTTAGCATTCACGGCATGCCTTTTTTTTTTAGACTGTTAAATCGCTTTAATAGTTAGTTATTATTTAGAATTAAACAGATTTTCTTTCTTTTTTTCAGATTTCTTGAATTTTCGAATTTTTTAATTTCCGAATTCCGGAATGCGGAAATTCGGAATGCGGAAAATCGGAATGCTGAAAATTCGAAAATCGAAAATCCAAAAATGCGAAATTCGAAAATTCGGAATTTTGGAATTTCGCAAATTTTGAAATTCGGAAATTTCGCAAATTTTGAAATTCGGAATTAACGAATTTGTCAAAATTCATTAAAAAAACGAATTGCACATGTCTAGCGATCAGCGATTTTTATTGTGACTGCGACATTATGGCGGACACGTTGGACAATTTTGCCACGATTTTGGGACCATTCACATAGCGATCAGTGTGATTATAATTGCACTGATTACTGTGTAAATGTGACTGGCAGTGAAGGGGTTAACACTAGGTGGCGCTGTAGGGGTTAACTGTGTACTGGGGAGTGTTTCTAACTTTAGGGGGATGGGCTAGCTGTGACACATCACTGATCATAGCTCCCAATCACAGGGAGCTATGATCAGTGACACTGTCACTAGGCCGAACGGGGAGATGCTTGTTTACGTTAGCATCTCCCTATTCTTCCTCTCCGCGAGATGATCGCGGCTATCCCCGCAGACAGAGTCCGCGGGACCCGCGACCCGACTCACAGAGCTCCAGGCCGGCACGCCCATTTGCGCAGCCGTGCCATTCTGCCAACGTACAACGTTCGCCGGTCAGGAACCGGTTAAATTAATCTTTTTTTTTAGACAGATAGAGCTTTTTGTTGGTATTTAAACACCACTGGGTTTATTTTTTTGCTAAATAAATTTAAAAAGACCAAAAATTTTAAAAGAAAAATAAGTTTTTTTTAGTTTGTTATAAAATTTTTCAAATAAGTAATTTGTCTTCACTGATGGGCGCTGATGAGGCTGCGCCGATTGGTGCTGAGGAGGCTGCGCCAATGGGCACTAATGAGGCAGCATTGATGAGGAGGCACTGATGACATGGCGTGTCAGTGTAAACGATGTACTCACTGTGCCCCTCACAGATGAGCTCTCCTTTCCACACATGCAGTTCTCTGTGTGAGGAAAGGAAAGCCAATAACCAGCAAAGCAATACACTCTGTTCACACCTATGATTGAACACAGCTGATCACATGGTAAAGGGCGGCTGTGATTCGCTTTTTACCCCGATCCACACCGTGGGCGGATATCCAGGGACATCCTCCCAGAACTGGAGAGCCGCGCTGCAGACAATTATCGGCTATAGAGCGATGTTAAAGTGATTGTAAACCTTGAAAAACAACCCAGTTTAAATTAGAAATAAAAGGGAATGCACTGATTACTGTACAAAAGTCACTGGCAGGGAAGGAATTAACACTAGGGGGTGATCAAGGGGTTAACTGTTCCCTAGGTGTGTTCTAACTGTGGGAGGGGGGGGGGTTGGGACTGACTAGGGGAGGAGAGAGACCGGTGTTTATACTTAGTATGAACACACAATCTATCTCCTCTCCCCTGAGAGAACCGGGATTTGTGTCTC
The DNA here is from genome assembly GCA_028564925.1 of Lithobates sylvaticus. NCBI lineage: Eukaryota > Metazoa > Chordata > Amphibia > Anura > Ranidae > Lithobates > Lithobates sylvaticus. Next base: position 98,359,052 of record CM053033.1, read on the forward strand.
AACACACACACACAGGTCCAGGTTCTCGCTCTGTCACTTGTGATCGCGTGTGCCCGCCGGGCACTCGCATTGGCTCTGGGCAACCGCACCTCCTACGGCGTCTTAAAGGGCCGATGTACAGCTACGACGACTCGTCCAGGGGAGCAAACCTACCGCAGTATAACTGCGCGACCAGTCGGGAACCGGCAAGATATCACATAGTGGCGTGCATTGACAAGTATCTGGTTTGAGCATTACAGCTCCTTAAAAAAAAAATTAGTTTTGCCTCAGGATTCTCCTTTTCCAGACCCTACTGATACTACTCCTGGTTTCATTTTTCCAACACATTTGCTCCTATTTCAGGTCTTTCTTTGTGGTCCCACAGAGCACCCAGACTGAACTATCAGTTAATAACCAGACCTAAGGACAGTGGAGGTATTGGCCTCTCAGATATAGTTTCTTACTATAGAGCAGTTCACGATTCACGTATTATCGAATGAGATTTTAACTGAAAGGCCAAACATTGGGTATCTCTGCCATCATCTATGACACCTGTTGTTGGACATCCGGATTGGGTAAACGTGCGCAGATGGAATCTATATATCAGAAGGGAGAACCAGCTAGGCACATGATCTCACTTAAAAGGAATACAAATGTTGCGCTGTGTTAATAAATTAAATGCGTCTTGGTTATATGTATTCCAATACAAAGGTAGTATTATAAAATTAAATGTGATACATGTACCAACATCATAAATCCAAGTACAATTGAAAAAATAATTATTAAATCAATAAACGTAGATCCCAATGGAAGTCCAAAACAAGACGTTATGTGTAGGAGGATACCATCACCATTGCAAATCTTGCCATATTATGTTTCCACATGTGAATGACAATAAGCAGCCTTGTCAATTCAGCACCACAAACAATTGCAGCCTTTTACCAACCGATAAGACCCCAAATTTTAGGTGGTCTTATAAAAGCATGTTGTCAGTAATCATGCATCAGTGGGGATTCACAGAGCAACATTTGTGTTCCTTTTCATTTTGGTTCAGCACTGGTATTACTGTATGTGTTTGTGAGTGCAGCTGTGCGAGTTTTTATTTTTGTTTGATGCTGAGCACCAAGTGCAGTTTTTCTGGTACAATAGTTTTCGATGAAGAACAATACCAAAGTTTAAGCTGAACAAATACGTCCCACACAGGGGATTAAAACCACAAATAAATATGAGTTTACAGACGGGGTAACTTTTCGGGAATATCTGAAGCGAGAGAGCAGTGGCACCCGGCATCTACTGTAGTACCGGAAGTGACAATGAGTGGCTGGGCACAGTGGCCCAGGGCTTGATAACACGGAAGGAGTGGGATATTCATCCCGTGGTGGAGAAGAAGTAAAAGAACAATGATAAAATATGAAGAAAAAAAACAGGGGGTGGGGCAGCGGGAAGGGAGGAGGGGGAAGTGGGGAGAGAAATGACGGAAAAAAAGACGGAAGAAGAAAAGGAAAGCAGGCAAGGACTATGTGGGAAAAGTAAAAAGGCACCTGCGGGTTACAGAATGTTCCAGAGCGGTCCGGAATGCCCAAACTGGTCTAAGGCAGAGTCGGAAGAGCACCAAGCACAGTTTTTCTACCATTTGGTTTATTGACACACTCTCACTTACCCACAACCCCTTAGATGCTCTGACTCCGAAGTATGAGCATCGGACTTCAGGGTGACATTCACTCCAAAACAGACAGAAAAGATCCTTCAAATATCTCACTAGGGCTGCAACAAATGATTATTTTCATAATCGATTAGTTGGCCGATTATTGCTTTGATTAATCGGATAAAAAGTTTGGTGTATAATCTAGTTAATATGCCAAGTGTAAAACTTCTATATGCCATTTATATGCATGTATCTATATGCAGTGTTAAATATAAAAAAACAGCTATATGGTTGGGGAACAAAATATCTAATCCACTCTGAGAATAACAGGCAGAAGAGAGATACAGTATATACCAGGGGTCCTTAAACTACGGCCCACAAGGCCATTTACCTAGGCCGCAGGAGGTGTGTCCAGATGTGAGCCGCGGCGGATGGTTTGGAAAAGGAGCTCTGACCATCCTTGCCTCTGATCACCCAATGAGTCTACCTCCATGCTCAGCCTGTCCCCCTTTATCCCCTGCTTTACATCCAGTCACCACTTCCCCGCCAGGCCGCTCATCCGTGGTGATGATCTGGCCGCTGCTGGCTGCATACTTGCGCCCCGTTGCCATCTCCTGGGCTCTCTGAGCTGCATCAATCCCCAGCTCACACTTGGCTGCTTGGTGCTCCTTCATCCGAGGCTGTCTGGGGCTGGTTGGCTGGGCTGGCCTGCCCCCGTCCTTGTGTGCTGCAACCATCCCTCTGCTCCCACTCCCTGGTTGGGTGACCTCCTCTGCTGCATTGATGTGCACTGGTCAGGCTGCATCGATGGGCACTGGTCAGGCTGCATTAATCCTGGACCCCAACAGTCTGAGGGACAGTGAACTGGCCCCCTGTTTAAAAAGTTTGAGGACCCCTGGTATATACTATTAGAGGTTGAATCTGGTACATAAGTTAAAGAGGACGTAAACTCAGAAGAAATATTCCCAGTAATCATATGACCACTAAGTATAGAGTTTATAAACTCACCAGGATAAGAATTGGCATTCTAGGATCTTTCCTTCTGTTTCTGAAGCTTGGTATCTTTTTTTATCTTTTCCTGCCTAAGTCATGTTTGCAGTTGCCTTCCGATTCCAGCCTCCTCTGTACTTACGCCCTTTTCTCTCTGAACAAGCATTTCAGTAACATGCTCAGTAAAGATTAACCAAGCCACGTTTTAGTATACCATTACCATGGCAACGGCCCGGCATACCAATACCAGCACACATGCAAATTTCCTCTTAGTGAAAGAATGAGTGTCCTTGTTCACACCCCCTGTGATGTAGCTGGTCACATGGGGAGTTTCAACAACACTGAGATCTCGTGGGATTGTGATGCAGTGGAGCTCTGCTATCAGAGGCAACGGCACATAGATGAATAGACTGACATCTTGCTGAGTGTGCCGTAAATGAGGGACAAAATGCGATTGCGCGAGTGACATCACTAAAGCCACCTACAAGTAAGTGATTGCAAATTGCTTTACATGAGGTAAAGTTGGGCAGGGGGGTTTACAACCACTTTAAATAAATTATTATGTAATGAAACATTATTTAAGGAAAAAAAAAAACTTAAGACCCAAAACACTGTTTTGCCGATTTTCAGACACGGCTGTAATATAATATTATACATGACAGACTTCTTTCTTATGAAACTTGATACCAGCACTGCACCTGATGGCATATGATTGCCATACATGAACACCATTTTTCCTTTGAAAATGTTTGTTTTAACAAAGTTTTTTTAACTTTCTAATCGTTAATGGGGTCAAATTGACATTTGCTTTTAAATGAGCAGAATAGAGAACCCTTCCAGTGCTCCTTGCTACAAAGACCAGTCATAGGTGGGGGCAGTGGCCACTTTTTTGTACCTGAATATATTGGTCAGGCAACGCCTTTGCTGCCCTAGTGCTATGTGCTGGGTGTTCAGAGTGACCCTGTACCTTTTAAGAAGGCTTGGCTCTTTCCAGGCTCACCTGTCCTCTACCTATCCATTATAAATGCATGTGCTTCCAAGATGGAGACTTTCAGTAGTTAGGGACTGCAGGAAACAGGGTGCCTTGGCGGGGCCTGCAGCTTACGCATGCATTTGCAAATGTGCGCAACTAAACCCCTGTTCTTAACGCACATTGTTAGACAGGTCAATTTGGTTGGTCGCTGGCAAGTTTTAGCTTGGAAATCTTTGTTTAGAAACACTCACTTCCTTCTCCTACCCGGGACTTCATGTCCTATGAGGCATTGCTCCTCACACATTCACAAGCTCGCAGGCACTTATTGACATATATGAACGATGTACTGAGCTGTATGTGTGTATTTTATAATATGTAAATCAATAATGCATTCTGTATAAAGGCCAACTAATCGGCTGACCAACTAATCGATTGAGGCTGGGTTCACACTGCGGTGCTGCTCCCAGCAGGGGTCTGGTTCACCGTTTCAGGTCCGGTTTCAAGCCAAATTTTTGGCTCAATTCGGACCTGAAATGGACCAGAAGATGCACAGGACTCCTGTGCAATTTGCTCCGCAGCCGTCCCGGAGCTGTGTGAACCGGCTCCATTGAGCCGGTCACAGTCTCCTGACATGCGCATTGGATGCGAGGAAACCTGTGTCCAATTTGCAATAGTCTGAAATAGTTGATGACTATTTTCTTAATCGATTATGTTGATTAGTTGTTTCAGCCCTATATCCCCCAGAAATGCAATAGCAAATAGGTACCAAGAAATAGGTGACAAGATCCTATCTAGATGGTACTGGGTCCCTGGCCTAATCTATGCATGCTGGCGATGACTTGAGGGGGTAGGCACAATAGCCCATATGTTCTGGTATTTCTGGGAGGACGTGACATCAACAATTAAAGGGTAAGTCCACTTTTGTGGGGAAAACAAAAAAGCAAAACTAAAAAATATAGCGTGTACAATTGTGATACAAGTCATATTGTAATTGAATGTTATTAAACATTACCTTTTCTTTTCAATCTGCAGAAGCTGTAATTTTTTATAAATGCAAAGCAATATGGCCACATGGAGTTGTTCTGTACACAGAATGTACACTGACCACTCCCCAGAAACATTTGCTGCTTGTGTGATTGGCTCACTATATTTTCCCAGTAGTCTGCCTAAGATACAAGTCAAATATTAGGCATCCCCTGCAACAAAAATGTCACTTTCGGTGAGATATTTCCAATAGGAACACGTCTAAAGGGATGCAGGCCCAGCAGCTTTCCTCATTAGTGCCCTGCAGCTGCCAAAACTGACAGATAATTATGAAACCACTCCCATTAGACCCACTTAGCCGAGAGGCACAGACAAACACACATGGATTTCTTCAGAATAACAAAAAAGTAGGAATCTGCAACAAAGGTGTTATAATCTTTGCAATGTACATAGATCACCCAGGGGGGAATGTTTTTTCTCAACAAAAGTGGAGTTCTGCTTTAAACATTTGACATCTGTAAATTTGAGCGGGAACCCAGCTGTCTTCTCCAGCTCACAGAAAGACCCCTTCGGAAATGCAAATCCACCCCAACAATTTAGTGAACGTAAGAGCTTGCATCCCTTCACTGTGCAAGAGAAAAGCATCCACCGACCAGGTCGTTGTGGTATTCTAAAACGAACGACATCTTCCCGCTTTCATTCAATTTTCTTGGAATATTAAAGTGGTTGTAAACACCAGACATGAAATATGAACAGAGCATATCCCTCTATAGTGTGTACTTGTCTCAATTAACATCACTAAACTGTTGCTTTGTTCCTCTGCTATAAGCATGAGCCACTTCTGATAAGTTATTCTGACACCAAGAGAAAAATGGTGACAAAGGAGAGCGCTAATTGACAGCCTAAACTTTGTTCCTGTGTGCTGTGTGAAGGTGTGTGTACCCTTCCCTCCAGATAGACAGGCACAACTTATGTAGGAGTATACGTTGCATCTCTTTGTAACACCTGAGGCCAGTCACTTCACTGTCTATTTGTGAGGGTTTACAACCACTATAAGTTTCCCTACTTTCCAGTTGAAGCTGCCCTCGCCCATTCCATTTAATTACTTTTTATTGCCATTTCAAACACCAATACAAAAAGAACAAAAAAATATAATCAGGCATTTTAGCTCTTGCAGAAAGAAAGAAAAAAAAATGGAACAATTTAAACAAACAAATAACGGAAAATTGAATACTTACCTTCCGTAATTTTCCTTTCCTGGTGCCTACCCATGGCAGCATACCAATGGTTGGTTGCCCCCGCCCCCAACCAACCCACAGGACCACTTCAAACTCTAGAAATAGGAGAGTTGAACCCCCCTGTCAGTATTCTTGTAACTAGCCTCCAAACCTCTTAAGGATTTATTGAAGGGAGGGTGTATGCTGCCATGGGTAGGCACCAGGAAAGGAAAATTACGGAAGGTAAGTATTCAATTTTCCGTTTTCCTGGTGCCTCCATGGCAGCATACCAATGGTTAATAACTCGCTTACAGGGAGGGTACTGCAATAATAATTTTAATAACAACTACAGTACAGAAAGTTGCAAGGTTTTTTTCCCAAAATCTCGGGAAGTGAGAGCTGCTGGATCCACACTATAGTGGGACATGAAAGTGTTGAATGATGACCAGCTGGCCGCCCGACAGATCGTTTCTGGGGAGACCCGTACCAAAGCTGCCCAAGAGGCCGCCATCCCTCTTGTCGAATGTGCATTGACCGCGTTTGGAGCAGGGAGACCACTAGCCCGGTATGCCCTTTGTATTAACTTCACAATCCAGCTTGCTAGGGTTGTCTTTGATGCCGCTTTCCCCTTCTTTGCGCCTTTGCTGATGATAAACAGCCTTTGATCTTTTCGAAGCTGCTGTGTTAACAGTAAGTAGTGTTTCAGGGATCTGGCTACATCTAGCTCATGAAGCCTTGTGGAGGATGGATCCTCCTCGAAAGCTGGTAGAACCCATTCGTGAATGAGGTGATAGATAGAAGGCACCTTCGGGACGAACTGATGGATGGGTTGCAAGACCACCCTATCCGGGAAAAAGGTGGTGTAAGGCTCTTGAGCCCCTAGGGCTTGGATTTCCGATATCCTGCACCCCGAGGTGATGGCGATTAGGAATACCGTCTTCATGGTGATATCCTCCAGGGAGCATTCCTCCGTGGGGGCGAAAGGAGGATTTGATAAAACATTGAGTACTATTGTTAGGTCCCATTTTGGATACAACGTCTTTCTGGGGGGCCGAAGCCTTAGCACCGCTTTTAAGAAGCGTTCCACCAAAGGGTTCAGCGCCCAGCGTGTGTCTGTCAGAGCTGAAAGGGCTGAGACTTGAACTTTCAAGGTGTTTAGGCCTAGACCTAAATCTAAACCGGCCTGCAGAAACAGGAGAATATTCTGTACCCCCGGCTCCAGGGGGTCAAACTGATTAGCTTCCGCCATTTCTGTGAATTTCCTCCATATCCTATAGTATGTGGAGTTGGTGGTAGCTTTTCTAGCCTGCAACAGTGTTTGGACGACATTAGGTGCACACCCTAGCTTGTCCAGCCTTTCCCGCTCAATTTCCATACCCTCAGATCCAGGATTTCTGGGTGTTGGTGAGAGAGGTCGCCCTGTGACAGCAGGTTGTTCCTGTAAGGAAGACGGAGCGGCTTGCATATGGCCAATTTGACTAACAGCGCGAACCATGGTCTTTTGGGCCAGTATGGGATTACTGCCAGCACTGTGACTTTCTCTGACGTCAGCCTCTGAAGGAACCTCAATATCAGGGGGGTTGGCGGGAACGCATACCCCTTCCAGAAGTCCCAAGGTTGAATCAGGGCGTCCACCCCCGCTGTTCCTAGTGATGGGAACCTTGAGAAAAAACGAGGTGTTTTCGCATTGAGGGGAGAGGCGAAGAGATCTGTTTGGGGAGTGCCCCACTGTTGGCATATCCACCAGAAAGCTTCCTGACTGAGAGACCACTCGTTGTTGTCCACAAAGGTTCTTGACAACTGATCTGCTAGCTGGTTCTCGGCCCTGGGATGTAAGAATCCCGTAGATCGACTAGGTTCTTCTCGGCCCAGTTCAGGATGGGTGTCACTTCGCTGAGAAGGGACTTACTGTGTGTTCCCCCCTGGTTTTGAACGTAGGCTACCGCTGCCTTGTTGTCCATCCGTAGAAGTATGGATTTTCCCCTGAGATAGGGGGCCAGGTTCTGTAACGCCAGCCATGCCGCCCTCACTTCTAAAATGTTGGACACAACATTGACTGGGTTGAATTGCCACCTTCCCTGAACTAGTTGACTCTGCACGTGTGCTCCCCAGCCCACTTGACTTGCATCCGACGTCAGGATGGTCCATGGGATGGGCCCTAGAGAGCAGTGTACTTGAAGATTGGCTGTTCTCGTCCACCACCAAAGACTGGACTTCATGGAGGGGGTAATCCATATACTCTGATCTAGGCGGTCCTTTCGCCACTGTGATAGGAACCCTATTTGGAATCCCCGCAGATGACATCTGGCCCACTTGACCATGGGGATACAGGAGGATAGGGACCCCAGCAGGCTCAGGCAATCTGATGCAGGTATACGATGGCCTGCTAGCGTCCTTTTCACCTTGGCTATTAGAGCCGGCATTTTCCCTGATGGTAGCGATACCGCACTTTCGGGGGTGTTGAAGAAAGCCCCTAAATATACCATCCTCTGGGTGGGAATCAGCTGACTTTTGGAGTAGTTCACCAGCCATCCAAACTTGCCTAATGTGTTCAGGACCCTTTGCACATGTTCTTCCAGGTTCTCTCTGTGTTGGGACAATATTAGTATATCGTCCAAGTAGTGCAACACTCGGATCCCCTCTTCCCGTAGGGGAGCTAGAATCGCCACCAAGACCTTGGTAAAAGTCCTCGGAGCTGTCGAGATCCTAAAGGGGAGACATCGGAACTGGAGGCGTAAGTCCCCTATTTTGAAACGCAGGAAAGGTTGAAATTGCTTCTGGACCAGAATGTGGAGATAGGCATCTTGAAGATCTATAGAGGCCATCCAATCCCCCGGCTGAACTGACAGAATCACAGTGTTTAGTGATTCCATTTTGAAATGTTCTATCTGGATGTATTTGTTTAATTTTTTGAGATCCAGTACCGGTCTCCAACCGCCTGATTTCTTGGGGACCAAGAAGATTGGGGAATAGAACCCCAAGTGTTCCTCCGAAGCTGGGACTGGTACCATGGCCTGCTGAAGCACCAAAGCTTGCACATACTGCCGAAGAGCTTCCCTTTTTCCTGTGGAGACCGGAATTTTGGTGGGTTGAAAAGATAGGCGTGGGGGGTGTCTTTTGAACCTCCAATGATGACCCCGCTGGACCGTGGATACGGCCCACTGATCTGTGCAGTTTTCCACCCAAACCTGGGCGAATGCTCCGAGTCGAGCACCTACAGGCCCTATCTGGGTGGGCAGAGAGTCAAAAGGACTTCTGGCCCTCGGTCGTGGAAGTTGAGGCTTTGGGTTTTCCCGACTTCAGGAAAGTTGCCTGTGACCCTTTCCAGCCTCTCCTATATTCCCTACCTGGGCGGTAGGATCTGGAATCTTTGGTTCTCTGATTCGTCGGGCGCGACACAAACCTCTTCGTCTGCTTCTGAAAAGGGGTACAATTTTGTAAAACGGTTATAGGCCAATGGCCTTTTATCTACCTTCTGCCATTCGTCTGTTATTACCTCCTTGATCTCCTCCATCAGGGGGAAGGTTGACAATTTTCTTTTCAGGTGTGGAAAATATTTTTTGGATTTGGCCGGAGGCTCTGGGTCCTCCTCCCACTGGATTGCATCTTTTACAGCATTAATAAAGGGTTCCACTAGAGCGAAATCAAAAGATGATGGGTTCTCCTCCACTAATTCGGTTTCCTCCTCAGATAGTGCTTCAGGATCATGGTGTGGGGTAGGGGTAATCACTGATTCACCTGAAGAAGGAGCCGCCTGGACTTGACTTACCGCGAGCTCGCGAATAGAATCCTTTATTAGCTGTTTAATGGAATCCATGGATTCCTGTTTGTCTTTTTCTTTGTCTCCTGCGGCTTCTCTGAGGCATTGGGCACATACTAATTTGTCTGGGAGGGCTTGTTTTCTGCATACCCAGCAGGCTTTCTGGCCTGGATACCCTGACCTTTGTGCCGAGACATGCCTATCTGTAGAATGTCGGGGTGACCTCTGGCCACTGCGAGAGGCATGGGCTGACGAGGAGTGGGAGTGACCCGAACTTCTATGCCCCCCCGACCTCCTATCTTGGGACCCCCTGTGGGATGACCGGCGTGATGATCCGCGATGCGGGCTGAGTAAGAGAGAGGAAAAGGAGGAGAAAAGAAGAGGAAAAAGAAGAGAAAAAAAAAAAAAAAAGGAAAGTTTTTTTAGTCCCGTTTATTAAGAAAAAAGTGCTCTTTTAAAAACCTCACCTGATTGTTGCAGCCCTTACCTAGTGGTATGTTGAGGATCTTTTTGATGCGGTGTTAGATTGCTATGAGCAGCTAAAAAGGTAGGAGAGGTACTTAGTTGGACTAATGTGAAGTACAAAAAAAAATAATACATCAATATGTCAAAAAACTTCCAAGATACAGATCATAGGAAAAGAAGGGGAAAATTGCCCCTTCCAGTACCTTGGCTTGGTTCCATATCCAGGAAAGAAAACAGGCTGGACAGCAGGAGAGAGAGAGAGAGTACTTGAGGTGTGTACGCCTATGTAGCTGACACCAGACTGAAGCTGTGCTCTCCTTTTATACTGAGAGCGCTTTAGGGAGTACCAAGATGGCCGCCGGAGGCTTCAGAGTGGCTACTGCACATGCACTGTGACGTCACGGCGCGGCTCCGCCTTCCGCCGAGAAAACAGAGCGGAACGGCGCAAAGCGCCGCACACACAGGGAGACGCTGAGGAAGGGAGGATGCTTCCCCAATGCTGCCATAACTTGCCCCAGGGGGAACTGTATGTAGGCATGCCTTTGTGTGCTACAATGTGGGGGTATATAGAGGAGAACGACAAGCGGCTCCTGTTGATCCCCAACCCTAAAAAGATCCACAGAAAAACGGGTTTCCCATACTTATCTGGTGCCTTTAGCAACCCAAGCCATGGGACTCCATGCTGCAGGAGAGCATTAACCTGCAATGGTTGCACCATAGAGCGGTGAGGAAGGGCTGGCCGTGATCCTGCAGGTATGAGGACAGAGAAAAGAATACTGACAGGGGGGTTCAACTCTCCTATTTCTAGAGTTTGAAGTGGTCCTGTGGGTTGGTTGGGGGCGGGGCAACCAACCATTGGTATGCTGCCATGGAGGCACCAGGAAATGTTATTTAAATATTAACATCTCTGCTTCTAGAGCCATTTTTTTATTTTTACCACAACAAAAACAAAGGGAAAAAGGGAAAAGAATAGGAATAAGGAAGAAGGGAAAGAAGGAAAAAAAAAGGGGGAGGGGCAAATGCCAATGCACTGCAATTCTAGACCTGGGATTACAAATAATAATAATATTGAACTTCTATTGCACCATATCTATCCAAATAATATATATTATATTATATTGTCTAACAACTATGTATCATTAGAATATCAGGGATCTAATATTGTATTAAACTATAACAAAGTGGTTTTAAAATCAAACCAACATGCTTGTATCTTTAAATGTTTTTCAACCATGCCTATGGTATTGTACCTAAATTCTTCATTATAACATATATCATCTATTTTTCATAACCATTGAGCCAAGTTCGGTATAGACTTTTGCTTCCAATACATAGGTATTAAGGATTTAGCCGTCTTTAACAAATGCAGGGTTATTGAATTTTTATATCTAGATATTGATTGTGAAGGTGAAATAAAATAACCCAAGGATCAAACTGGATTGTATCTTTTTGTATTATAGGTGCTATAAATAACTGTCTGCCATTATTTTTGAATAAAAGGGCAGGACCACCAAATATGACCGTGGGTAGTGCGACCTCCAACATAGGAGAATTAAAAAAGAACATTGAATACAACTTAACAGGCATACAGTATGTTGTGGAAATTTTATGAAGATGTATTTTAATATGTATTGTCATAAGAGTCTCCCAGTGTTAGTTCTCCCGCAGCCCGCTCTAAAGAGCTGACTGGGGCAGACTGATGCTGGTTGAGATCCGTTAGGTAGTGGAAAACTTCCTGTTTGGAGAAAGGTGTTTGCGGTGTAAGGATATGTAAGGGCCCCTGTGCAATGCACAGAACGATCACCTGGGGGATGTGTTCGCTCTGCAAACACATTATCGGTTTAGCGGATGTGCGCTCCTGTCACCCCTGTATGCCTGATTAACGTATTTGGGGTGCCATGATGTACACCTGCAGATAAGCTCCCATAAGCAGGAATTGTAGTCATCGTTCATTGGTTATTGTATAAATTCATTTATCCTGTGTTGACATTTACATCCTTATTTGGTCATATCCTGTGTTGCCATTCACATCCTGTGTTACATCCTTATTTGGTCTTATCCTGTGAGGTCACAATCTGTGTAGGAGGCGATTGGCTGCTGGAGCCAGGACCTCCTCTTTGTAATTTCTTCTGTTGTCTTTGAATAAAAAAAACAGTCAACTGCTCTGTGGCAGTCATGCTGATGGAGCTGAAAACTCAAGCTATGGTGATAATGTCTGTTTACTTGGGGATATATATACGGGAAATAGAATGATGGGTTATTTTAAGGTTGCATTATACCATTATGGCTTATTAGCACAACAGTATAGTGGAATATCAACGACAGTTAAGAGGAGCTGTTGTGGAAATTTTATGAAGATGCATTTTAAATATGTATTGTCATAAGTGTCTACCAGTGATGGTGCTCCCGCAGCCCGCTCTAAAGAGCTCACTAGGGCAGACTGACGCAGGTTGAGATCCGTTTGGTAGTGAAAAGCTCCGTGGGGATGTAGAGAAGTGTTTGTGGAGTGGGGACATGTCTGCCAGCTAGGGGCCCCTGTGCGATGCACAGAACGATCGTCTGGTGGGAGTGTGTTTGCTCTGCAAAGACATTATTGGTTTAACGAGTGTATGCTCGTGTGACCCCTGTATGCCTGATCAACATATTTGTGGCCCCATGAGCGTACACCTGCAGATAATCTCTCATCCACAAAGACAGTAGAATAGTCCAGGTATGCCTTGTTCTCTGAACAAGGCATAATGATTCACAAAACAAATGATAAGAACGGGATTCTTTGAATCGTTGTGGTCGGGGGGAAGTGTCCATAGTCTCGGGCTTCCTGTGATCAGAGACATGGGGCTGGAGATTGTACACGTTGCCCCCGCCCAGACACACCCATAAGACTCCCCTAGTCATTGCTGTATTTTCTGTGTTGAAAGTCACATCCTGTGTCGTCTTGTCCTTATTTGGTCATATCCTGTGAGGTCACAATCTGTAGGAGGCGATTGGCTGTTGGAGCCAGGACCTCCTCTTTGTAATTTCTTTTGTTGTCTTTAAATAAAAGAACCAGTCAACTGCTCGGCAGCAGTCATGCTGATGGAGCTGAGAACGTAAGCTATGGTGAAGTCTGTTTACTGGGGAAAGAGGGAGATATGGATCGGAAGGCTGCATTATACCATTATGGTGGAGGGGCGTGTATAGCGCAGGTGAGATTGGCTATACATAACCAATATCTCCATGACACAGTACCACCCAACAAGCAATTTATAGTTAATTTCCTTCCTCTATTCTTGAAAAAAAGGGATGTAACATGAGAAAGTATCAGAATCTTATCTTTTTGTGTATTATCAAGACTGGATTGAAGGTTCGTTTCCCAATGGGTTAGATATGCTGGATATCCAAACTCTTGAAAAGACAGCAAAGATTTGTACAATTGCGATATACAATGCTGAAGAGAGGCCACCTATCAAAATATTGCCTCCACTTTAGTTAATTTGTTTAATGAACAAATGGCTCGTGGTAAACTGCTTACAAAATGAGATAACTGAGTATATTGCCAAATGTCCATGTACCTATATCTTGTTGGACCACATATTAATTGCATAGGTTTCACTTTAGAGTTTTCGGTCACATGATGAAGTTGGGGTTTACCTTTTAAAAACCATGACCTAAACCCTTTTATCTAAGCAACCAGGCAAAAAATATAAATGGTATAACAAGGGCATCAAAGGGGAATTATATTTCCATGAAAATCGGGAGTGCAATGAGTCCCATATAGCCAAAGTGGATACCGTCAGGGCCGATACTGAGGGTGCTAAGGTTCTATATTTACGTGGGAGCCATACAATAGCCGATAGGTCAGTTTTTGCCATAGTAGGTTACATCTGTACCCACAACCTGGAATCCCCTGCATATTTCCAATCTGATACTTGAGTTAAGACTATTGCTTGATAATATAGCTTAAAAAAAGGAAGAGCTAAACCGTTGGCTTCTTTAGTACGATACTGTACATCCCGGGAGATTTTAGAATGCTGTCCTTTCCATATGAAATGGGAAATCAAGCATTGAACGGTAGAGAAAAAAAACAGAAAAGACTCCAAAAGGAATTATTTAAAACATGAATGAAAAATAAAATACGTAGTAGGATATTCATTTTAACTATATTGATTGGGGAAAAATCAATATAGTTAAAACTTAAAATGAATATTCTACCACATATTTTATTGTATTTTTAACCAAGTATGAGAAAGTCCATTTACGTAAATCAGATTTAATTTCATTCAAGAGGGGAAGAAAATTATATTGAAATATACGACAGGGGGGCTGTTAAATTAACTCCTAAATATCTAGGTTCTAGGCTGCCAAGTAAATGCGAATAATGGACATCCTGGCTTCACTCGAAGGGATAGAGATTAGAGATGGCCTTGCGGTTCGCCCGGCGGTCGGTTCGCGGTGGACCAGCGGACTTATGACGCTGTTTGCGGTGGCCATATTCTTTTACATTGTGAAGAACTTTGACCCATGACACATCCATCATGGGGTACAGGACAGCCAATTGAGACATTTCAGCACATGGACATACCCCCTACCTTATAAATAGAGCTGATCTGGCTGCCATTTTACATTCTGTCTTTTGTCAGTGTAGGGATAGGACGCTGTGTGGAGCAGGGACAGTCTGTACTCACTAGCTATTAGGTCCACAAAAGTCCTTTTAAGGACTGGTATAGGTGTACAGTATATAGGGGTGTAATACACTTATAATATACTTTCAAATATAGAAAGCATATTATAGTTCACTGCAGTGCTGAGTGATTCTGCAGCTGTCTTTTCTCAGTGTAGGGAGAGTTTGCTGTTTGGAGCAGGGACAGTCTGTAATTCACTAGCTAGCTACTATTAGGTCCACAAAAGTCCTTTTAAGAACTGGTATAGGTGTACTATTTGGTGTGCAGTATATAGGGGTGTAAGACACGTATAAAATACTTTCAAATATAGAAAGCATAGTATAGTGCATTTCTACTGTGCAGCATTGTGACTGCTGAGCGGTTCTGCAGCAATACTACAAAGAGTGACAAACGCAATTAGAAAAAAAGTATTATAACTGGTGTGATAGACCAGTGGCCCCCCAAAACGACAGATTGAAGCAGGGTGTTATGTACTGTCTTCCACATATACTGCACTTCTCTAGAGACTTTGTCACAGGGTCATTTAAAAAATGACAGGCAGAGGAAGAGGCAGGCCCTTCCGGAAGGGGTGGTAGGGGTAAGGCAGGAGAACCAGGCTTGAGCCAAAGTGGGAAGTTGCAGAAGGTGCATTCGATTACGTCCAAAGGACGCACCAGACTTGGTTGAGTGGCTCACTCAGCCTTACTCTTCTGCACCCTCCTCATCCTCTCTAGCTGCACCCTCTTCACTCTCTGCTGTGTGCACCCCCAAAGACACTACCACCAACACCACCACCACCATATACCCTCCGCTTGAGTCACAGGAATTATTTTCCGATCCATCATCACAAGACATTTCCGATTGCGCAGCCATTCTTGGCATTGGATCAGGAAGAGGAGGTAGCAATAACCGCCACTCAGCAGTCTGATGACAGTACCCAGATCAGCCCAAGGAGGTTGGTCCCCGCTGTTGCTGCCTACTCCGAGATCTCTAATCATAGTGGTGGGAAAGGTGACGTTGATGATGACGTGTCTAGGGACGTCACGTGGGTGCCCACAAGAGAGGAAGAGGAGGGGAGTTCAGAGGGAGAGATGGACCAGCAGATAGGGAGGAGAAGCAGGCGGAACTTACATTGCACAGGAGGGACAAACCAGACTGCTAATGTATCAGGAGCGAGGCATCAACCATGTACGGTCACATCTGGTGCTCCCAGGATGCCGAAACATGGCTCTGCAGTGTGTTTTTTTTTTTTAACGTGTCCGCTGCTGACAATAGTGTTGCCATCTGCAGTCTTTGCAGTCAACGCATAAGTCGCGGTAAGCCCAACACTCACCTAGGGACGACCGCCTTAAGAAGGCACATGAGCTGCCATCACCGAGCCCAGTGGGAGCAACTCCGTCAGAACTAACAAAGCCACACTCCAGGCTCTCACCGTCCAGCCTCTTCTACTTCTTCTCCTCAGAATTGTCCTCCACTCCACCTTCCACCATGCCGTCCTCACGTTTTTCTGTAAAAAGGCAGGCTTCCGTGGGCCAAATGTTCGAGCGTAAAAAAATGATGACGCCGGATAACCCTCTTGCCCAACGGTTGACAGCTGGCTTGTCAGAACTGATAGCCCGCCAACTACTGCCATATAAACTGGTGGACTCGGAGGCCTTTCAAAAATGTGTGGCCATTGGAACACCACAATGGAAGGTCCCAGGAAGGAAGTATTTCTCACAGAAGGGCATCCCAGAGCTATATGGCCATGTTCAGCGGCAAGTGAATGTATCTCTGGCACACAGTGTCGGTGCCAAGATACATCTGACCACAGACACGTGGTATAGCAAACACGGGCAGGGAAGGTAAATAACTTTTACTGCCCACTGGGTGAACCTTCTGACGGCCGTCAAGCATGTAACCCGTGGCACCCGTGTAGATTTGGTTTTACCATCACGGATTGCATGCAGGCCTGCCTCTTCTTCTCCTCCTCCTACTCCATCCTCCCTCTCCTCCTCGGCTGACTCCTCCTTTTCCGCTGCTACAGTCTCTTCCGCTGCGCCGCCCAAGATCCCCAGAACCTATTCGACATGCCAGGTGAGACGTTGCCATGCTGTGCTGCGTCTGTTGTGCCTGGAAGCCAAGAGCCACACTGGCCCTGCACTCCTTTCAGCTTTGCGTTCACAGGCAGATCAGTGTCTAACACCGCTCAATTTGACAGTTGGTAAAGTGGTGTGCGACAACGTGCCAATCTGTTGAGCGCGTTGAAACAGGGCAAAATTACACATGTGCCATGCATGGCACACGTCTTAAACTTGGTCGTGCAGTGATTCGTTGTCAAATACCCTGGGGTCCAGGACATCTTGCGGCAGGCAAGGAAAATCTCGGCCCATTTCAGAAGATCTTACACGGCCATGGCTCGCCTTGCTGACATTCAGCGGCGACACAATCTGCTGGTCAGACATCTTATTTGCGATTGCCCGACACGATGGAACTCAACCCTGTATATGCTTGATAACTGCATGTTTCTGCTGGAGCAGCCTAACGACTAACTGTACGAACTCTGCGGCAGAACAGGTTCTGGGAGCTTGGTTTTTTTTCATCGCGCCAGTGGCTGCTCATGCGCGACGCATGCAGACTTCTGCGCACATTTGATGAGATCAGTCGCAGCCATGGCGCCATCAGGGACATCGTACCTTATGCCTTCTTTATGGAGCGTGCATTGCATCGTGTCATTGATCAAGCCTTCGAGGAGCAGGAATATGAGGAAGTCGCAATGCTGGATGAATTCCCAGGGGGGGCTACTCTGAGACAAGTCAACAACAGGAGTCTGAAGAGGAGTCAGAGGAGGATGGTGCCAGGGCGGATGAGGAGGAGCAATAAGAGCATGCTTTAAACCTTTCTGGGATCCCGGTTGTCCGTGGATGGGGGGAGGAGAACGACATTATCCTGGATGATGAGCAGGAGCCAGGCCCCCACACGACTTCCAGCTTAGTGCAAATGGGGGGCCTTCATGCTCCAGTGTTTTAAGAAGGACCCCCGTAAAAAAGCATAAAGGTCAAGGACCAGTACTGGGTGGCAACGTACTTAGACCCCCGGTACAAACAAAAAATGGCAGAGATGTTACCAACATCACAGAGGGCTGTCAGAATGGAGCACTTCTGATACGAGATCATTCTTTCTGCCGACCCATCGACAGGTGTCATCCGGATCCAGCATCAGGGAACGCCTAGACCGAAAGGTGTCCGACATTGGGTTAACGGCCGATGTGGACGCTCTTAGAAGTGATGAACCCCTGGACTACTGGGTGGGCAGGCTTGACCTCTGGCCAGAGCTTGCACAATTTGCAATGGAACTGTTGGCTTGCCCCTCGTCCAGTGTCCTTGTCCAAAAGGACGTTCAGCGCAGCAGAGGGGATCGTGACCGATAAGCGCACTCGCCTAGCTCACGACAGTGTTGACTACCTCACATTTATAAAAATGAATGAGGCATGGATCTTGGAGGAATTCAACACATGTGACCAGTAGACCATGTATATGCATAACTCTATAAACTATTTATATAATCTAGCACACGGACCTTTTTTCTACCTTTGGCTCACTTGTACAAAAAAAGCACACTGTACTATATGTCTCCTGTTTAGAGAGGTTGAGCGGTGTCATATTTTTGGGTCCAGCAGCGAGTTGCTGGTGTCAGTGCTGGTGTCAGTGCTCTCTATCTCGGTGCTGGTGTCAGTGCTCTATATAGCTGTGCTGGTGTCAGTGAGGAAGATAGCAGCAGAGAAGCCAATCAGCAGGCAGTGCCAGCACCATGGCTGAGGATCAGCACTGGACTGGCACCTCCGGACCACCGCAGTGGAGCCCTGCATAGGTGGGGGTAAGGGCCGGGCAGAGGGAGGGGTCAGGGGCTCAAGCACAGGTTGGCACACTGGGGCACTGGCACAGGACTGCGCTGCCCTGATTGTGGCACTGATCATCTCCTGCACCCCCTTCATAGCCTGGCCTGACCTTGCCTCTCCTCCATGGCCTTCATGCGCTCCTGAATTGACAAAATTTCAGATAAAAAAAAGAATGCTTGTTGTTGTCGATCCCAGATACACTTAATACTTCTGGTATGTCAGTGTCCATGTTGTGGGACTATATGTGCACAGCTAGTAAGTATTTTGTGGCTGCAAATATGACCTGGAGGTTTTTAAGGTTCGCCTGCCATTAAAATAAATGGGGTTCGCGAACATTTGGGCACGTTTGCGGCTCGAGTCCGCAAAACGTCCCGTCAGAAGTTTGTCCATCACTAATAGAGATATTAAAGTACCTCAGATTTTAACAATGTCCGTAGGGAAGCCATTATGTTTGGAAGAGTAATCATAGGTTGCTGAATATATAACAAAATATCATTCGCATACGCTGCAAATTTATGCTCTACCTTGTCCTTAAATAGTCCCAGTCAACCCTATCAAATGATTTTCAGCATCGGTAGAGAGTAACAGGGTGGGCTGGGAACACTTCCTGACATGAGAGATAATGGACAAAGTCCATGACAAATTATAGATAGAATTGGCATATAAAATCAAATGTGGTATTAATATACACTGGAACTTTTTGTAATATGAAACAGTGGGGGTTATTTATGAAAAGCAAATCCACTTTGCACTACAAGTGCAAACTACAAGTGCAAAGTGCACTTGAAATTGCACTTTGAAGTGCAGTCACTGTAAATCTGAGGGGTAAATCTAAAATGAGGGGAAGCGCTGCTGATTTTATTATCCAATCATGTGCAGGCTAAAATGCTGTTTATTTTCCTTGCATGTCCCCCTCGGATCTACAGCGACTGCACTTCCAAGTGCACTTTTAGTGCAATTTTAAGTGCACTTTGCACTTGTAGTTTGCACTTGCACAAAAAAAACAGTGTATCCGTCTGGACCCAGTGCTTTACCTAGAGGCATACATTTTAAAATAGTATTAAATTCTTCCTCTGAGAAATTAGTTTCCGACTTTTTAATGATATTCACGGGAACTTTAGGTAGCCCAGCCTTTTTAACCACATCAATACTGGGCACTTTCGCCCCCTTACTTACCAGACCAATTTTCAGCTTTCAGCGCTCTCGCACTTTCCATAAGAATTGCGCGGTCATGCAATGATGTACCCAAATACATTTTTTATCATTTTGTTCGCACAAATAGAGCTTTCATTTGGTGGTATTTATTCACAATGCCGTTTTTAAATTTTTGCAATATAAGCGAATAAAGAGCGGAAATTTGAAAGAAAAAACTATATTTTCTTTATTCTATTTTAAAAGAAATCCAATAAAATCTAATTTTGTCATAAATTTAAGCCAAAATGTATTCTGCTACATGTTTTTGGTAAAAAAAAAATCCTGTTAAGTGTATAATAATTGGTTCGCATGATCATGGACATATGTACGCAAATGATCATGTACAGATGTGCCCAGGTGATCACGGACATGTGTGCAAATGATCATTGGGACATGTGATTTTACTGTTATATATGTGGTGGACATTTGTTTTGGGGATCATTACTTTGTGGGGACATGTGTTTTGGGGACATGTGTGTGTTTATTGTGTGTTTACTAGTGTGTTTTACTGTGAGGTGACACTACACTGGTGATCAGTGAGTAAAAAGCTGTAAAAAAACGCTCATACTCACTGATCACCAGCCGGCTGCAGAGATCCACTCTCCTCTCCTCAGCGATCACTTCCGTGTGAGGAGAGGAGAGCCAATCGCCTAGCAACCGACTCTTTGTTTACATCACATGACAGCCGTGATTGGACACGGCCGTCATGTGATCAGGAGGGCCAATCACAGAGCCCTCCTGCCGGTCTAAGATGCGCCGTGTCCGGGTGGCACGAGCGCATCGGGATCACGCCGCTGCGCGGGAGTGGGCGATCCCGCTCCTTCTGAGGGACGTTCCTGAAGGAGAGATAGCCCACCCGGCCGTTTATGTGCAGTGGCCGGGTGGGAAGTGGTTAAAATATTGTATAATTTTTTTTACATTTTTCCTCAGGGGAATCTGTCACCCCATCGCCTTTCATGTTTTAAAGATCTTTATAATACATGTGGAAAGCTTCTGCAATACTTGTAGTGGTGTGTACTAACTCTCCCAAAGCAGATCAAATTTTTGCTATAGAATTTCCGGATTTTTTTTTTCTTTTAAAGAATGGCCCAATATCTTACCAGGTTTA
The DNA here is from genome assembly GCA_028564925.1 of Lithobates sylvaticus. NCBI lineage: Eukaryota > Metazoa > Chordata > Amphibia > Anura > Ranidae > Lithobates > Lithobates sylvaticus. Next base: position 98,379,884 of record CM053033.1, read on the forward strand.
TCCCCCCATTCATATAATAGTTGTGAAATAAGCTGATATTATCTTTTTTGGTCTGGGTCTAATAAAGATTTAAGTTCTTCACATTTCTGCATTAAGTTTATCAATGCTGCTTTATGTAAAGACAATTTAACTGCCTTTTCCAGATCAGTTACCTGTTGTAATAATTCAGTCACTTTCCGCCTTTGCTCTTTCTTTTTCCTTGCTCCAAGCACAATAAATCTTTGAATACGAGTTTTATGTGCTTCCCAAATCAATGACTTGGGAAGATTGGTGGGAGATTGATCATATAAATATTCAACTATAGAGGAGGAGATGTTACAGTTTGCCCACTTACAAAGAAATGAAGAGTCTATAATTTTTATCATAGGTGTATTTTAAATGATAGAGACAGAATATCAACCAAACATCCAGAAAAACCCATGATACAAATGTTATAAAGTAAGTTGCCAAAGCAAAACACGACTTGGTACTTGGTGGAGAAACCCATATTGGCAAGCACAGAGGTAGGACGCTTCTTGTAGTTAGTAAACGGGGTTGCATACATCTCGGGAGGGGTTTTGGTTCACTCTTTTTTTACAGATCTCTAAATCCTTAAGGTTTCTTGGCTGTTGCTTGGCAACTTGAAATTTCAGCTACCTCAAAATTTTTTCTATAGGATTAAGGTCTGGAGACTGGCTAGGCCACTCCATGACCTCAATGTGCTTCTTCCTGAGCCTATTGCCTTGCCAGTATGTTTTCAGTCATTGTCATGCTGGAAGACCTTTCCATGACCCATCTTCAGTGTTCTGGCTGAGGAAAGAAGGTTCTCATCCAAGATTTTACAATACATGGCCCCATCCATTGTAAAATATTGCATGAGAACCTTCTCATCTCAGCCAGAACACTGAAGATGTGTCATGGTTGGGTCTTCCAGCATGACAATGACCCAAAACATAGGGCCAAGGCAAATAAGGAATGGCTAAAGAAGAAGCACATTAAGGCCATGGTCAGTCTCCAGACCTTAATCCTATAGAAAATTTATGGAGGGAGCTGAAACTTCTGACAGCCAGAAACTTTAAGGATTTAGAGAAGATCTGTGAGGAAGAGTGGACCAAAATCTCTCCTGAGATGTGTAAAAAACTGGTCACCAAATACAAGAAACGTACCTCTGTGCTTGCAAACAAGGGTTTCTCCACCAACTACTAAGCCATGTTTTGCTTGGGGATCAAATACTTATTTCACTCACTGAACTGCAACTGAATTAATAGCATTTGTTTTAAGTGTTTTTTCTGGATTTTCGGTTAATATTCTGTCTCTAACATAAAAAATACACCTATGATAAAAATGAGACCATTCATTTCTTTGCAAGTGGACAAACTTACAAAATCTGCAGGGAATCAAATACTTATTTCCCCCACTGTATCTACTGGGTCGGAAAGGAGCAAATCATTAAGTTTCCAATTATACTGCCACTTAGGTACACTTGGAGAATTTAAGCATATGGAGACAGGAGCATGATCTGAAAAGGAAATAGCAACTATAGAGGCGGATTGTAACATCGGGAGGTGATAATGATCTATAAAAATGTTATCTATTCTAAAATATGAGTTTGGGAAAAATATGAAAAATCCCTTGTCTTTGGGTGGAGAACCTGCCAGACATCGATAAGTTGCACCTCATGCAAATGTTTTTTAATGTATGCTAGACGCTTACAACGGATATAGGTATGACCATATATCCTGTATCCATTACGGGTTTATTATTATTAAGTAATATCTCCTGCTATTATAACAAGCCTCGTAGCAAAGTCACTTCATTTAGTTAATACATGTGAAAGGAATGTTGGTTGATGTTGGTTGGACAATACACATTAACCAATGTGCAGGGATATCCTCCTATTGTACCTCTGATAAGCAAATATCTCCCATGGTCATCAGATATAATTTGTTCTAACTTAAAGGGAACATTCCCATTCAAACTAATAGCAACACCCTTTGCTTTTTTGATGTCTGAAAGACTAATACCAAGTGGGGTACCGTGGTGAATAAAGTATAGTTGAGGTTGAATGTGTTAAATGTGTTTCCTGTAAAAACACTATGGCCATAAAACAATTAGTGGCTGAGACATGGTTGAGTGAGGACGTGTCAGACCTGAGCTCCCGGTCTCTGTCCGACTACCCCTGCTAGTATCTATCTTACTATCTCTTGCGGTATGCCCTCCACCAGAAAGAAGGCATTAGGTAGCAGCCAGAAAGCCAAAGTATCGACAAGGGCAACAAAAGCAGCCCTAAAGGTAGCGGCAAGCTGTGGGAATATAGAACATTACCTCATAGACTCACAGGCAGCTTTTCCCGCTTCTCCCGCTCTTGCTTCCCCTGCTTCAGTCTCACCTGCTCCTGGGATGGCTGACCCGCGGGACCCGCAGCGGATTTCCTCGGACCTCAGAGCTTCATCCCCTGCTCTTGTATCACCCGCTTCTGGGATGGCTGATTTGTGAGACCCGCGGATGATTTCCATGGACCTCGGAGATTCATTCGCCTGCTACCATCCTACCCGCTCCTGGGATCGCTAATCTGCAGACCCGCGGCTGATTTCCCTGGTCTTTGGTGCTTCATCTGGTTCTCTGGTGGTCTCCGCGAGCTCCGCTGTCTCTGAACTATGTCTCGGTCCCCCGATGGATCTTGGAGTGCTCCTGGGACCCCCATCTCAGCCACTTGCTTTTTGGGCTGACACAGACCCGCGAGCGCTGCTACTAGCCCTGCCGACCAAAGCAGAGATCGCTGCTCTCCCTACCAAAGCAGATATTGAAGCTATCATTTACCGCTTAGAGGAGCAGCACAGAAGAGACTTTGCTGAAGTAAGGCAAGTGGTGCAAGCTCGATCATCCCGTCTGACCACAGGTGAGACATCCCTGGAATCCCTGCAGCAGCGAGTTGCCAGCCTGGAGAGGACACATGATAACCATACACAGACATTGATATCTCTGCAGCTCCGATTGGAAGCATTAGAAGACAGAAGTCGACCTAACAACTTGCGGCTCCGAGGTTTACCAGAGGCTTCGGGACCAGAGGATCTAGCGGCGATGGCGGTCACAATTTTTCATCAGTTAACAAATAATGGTATTCCTGCTGATTTAGAACTGGACAGGATACATAGAGCTTTAGGACCCTGGCAGTCAGACCTCAACCGACCGCGAGACGTTATATGCAGAGTTCACCGCTTTACCCAGAAAGAGATCATAGCCCGCAGGGCCTGGGAGGCGGGCGCTGTTAATTTTAACGGTGCTTCTATTAAAATCATGCCCGACTTCTCGAGGGCCATGCTTTACAGAAGAGGACTTTTACGCCCGGCTCTGGATATAGCCCGTCGACAGGGAGCCATGTACAGCTGTAGTTACTCTAAGGTGTTTACATTAAATGGGACCGCGAGAATGGGACTGTAATATAATGAGGATACTTTCTCACGCCAAGGGCTATAGGGGTTACAGGGGCTGGGGAGGGGGTATCATAGCCATACTAAGTACCGGTGTTTAACAAGGGACCTATCTTCTATGTTTACGTAATTTGTTTTGCTGCGTTTTGGCAAATTGGGTATGCTTGGTGAGACGTATGGGATGCTTAGAGATCGCTGGCCCTGTGCCCCTACTTGGTAATCATGCCCCCCTTTTCCCCCCTTTTTTTTTCCTTCTCTTTTTATGTGGGGGGGGGGGGGCTATAGTTTCTGTGACGTAACAGGCACAGGGGGGTTTAGGCACTCGGTTAAGAAGCCTATAGACATATGTGGATCATAGAATCTATGGCCTCGGAAGGAGGTCTTTGTCCTCTCATGATTGGAGGGGGAGGCCACCATGGAAGGGGGCATGGGTATAGGGACATGGGAGTGATATAGTGCGATCGGTGATCGGTGACCCCAGATGCACATTTGTGGATTTGAGGACCTGGTCAATGTTGGGTTTAGGATAGTTTAGGATAGAAGTTATCAACTCACCCCAAGTTATCGAGAGATAAATAGCCCTGGGAAACCGGGGACCCCTTGAAACAGGGAATTTACGGATACGGGGGGAGGGGATTTTGCGGAGTCTGCCTTTTCGCCCCTAGACACTCTCTTTCTAATTATGAGGTGTCGATCTGGGGGGGGGGGGGGGGGGGACACGGACCCCACAGACTATATGTTTTTTCCCTTTTTTGGTTTAGTCTTATAAAATATGGCTGCTTTATCTATTGGTGCTAATAACAAGGATTCTTGGGGTTAAGTCTAAGCATATCGCTTGATTATATGATGATAGGGGAGGGGTGGGGGGGACTAGGGACACTCCTATGGAGCTTGCCCTATTAAAACCTCCCACATAGGCTGTCACACAGACCCCCCCCAACTTTTTTCTGGGGGGTAGATGTGACTATATTATTTGGTATTAACCAATTTAGTTGAATCGAGAGGGGAGAGCGGGAAGGACTGGGTTTACGTTCCTCAGCCTAGTACCCCTTTTTCCCCATGTGTGTTTTTTTTTTTTTGGTTTAATTTTATTTTTTTTAGATTCATTTTAATTTAATTTATTTATTTTTTTTGCTTGTTGGTGTTCTGGTAATCGATAGCCTTAAGGTGTTTTCACTTAATGCCAAGGGGCTACACCCCTGAGAAACGGAAAATGCTGTTGCATGATTTGAAGACTACTCATATGGACATAGCATTCATACAGGAGACCCATTTTAGGTTGCCTATCCTTAAGAATAGATTTTTTTTCAGGGACATATCATGCCACTAATAAAATTGCAAAATCCCGAGGTGTATCGATCCTCCTATCTAGTAAACTTTCGTGGGTATGCAAGGAAGCATTGTTGGATGAAGGGGGCCGCTTTGCGTTTATAAAAGGGTCTCTTGGAGGGGTGTGCCTTACTTTAGCAACGATCTATGCACCTAATGATCACCAGGACATCTTTACAGAGGGCCCACTTTACAGAGGGCCCACTGATTCTGGGGGGGACTTTAATGTCTCTCTGACCCCTAAAGTATATACGTCCTCTGGAAAGTCATCTGTCCCTATAGGCTCCCATAAACGGATTAACCAAGCTATACACAATGCCCAACTGATTGATGTGTGGAGTCTTCAACACTCAGGTGAAAGAGATTATTCATTTTATTCTCCTCCCCACAAAGTCTACTCGAGAATCGATTTTTTCTTAATTCCCCATGCCCAGTTGCACGCGGTTTGTGAAACTTCTATTGGACTGATTACATGGTCTGACCATGCTCCCATACTAATTACCTATGCTCTGTCGCAAGACACCTCACGGGTGACACGCATCTGGAAATTTAATGAAAGTCTTCTACAGGTACCGGAAGTGGTATCAGAAATTACAAAAGAGTTGCCTCTATATTTCCAGACGAATAGAACCCCTGACAGTAGCCCAGGCACGGTATAGGAGGCTCACAAGACAGTCATACGAGGTATTTTTATCAAACATGGCTCCAGACATAAGAGACAATTAAATTAGCTTCTGGCCAAACTTCAAGTTACAGAGTCTAAACACAAACATGCCCCCTCCCCTGATATAGAACGGGATCTGGCCGGAATTCGGGTACAAATTAATGATCTCTTACAATATAGGGCCAAGGCGACACTGCAGAAATGCAGGAAAATCAGTAGTGCATACGGGGAGAAGTGTGGGAAAACATTAGCTAGGTCGATTAAGGATCAAAAACTCAGATCATACATACCATATATTATGTCGTCGAAGGATCAGAAGATAGCTTTGCCCTTACAGATCTCGGAAGTTTTCCGTGATTTTTATGCGTCCCTGTATAATATACCATCTGCTACAAACTCTCAACCGCTGATGAATGATTTCGTACAATCAGCTCAGATTTCCACTATTACACCTGAAATCAGAGCGGAACTAGATAAGCCGATAGGTTTGGAGGAATTGACATCAGTGGTGAGTTCCAACAAACTGGGAAAAGCCCATGGTCCGGATGGACTTACCCTGCAGTATTATAGAACCTTGCTTCCTACCCTAGGACCCTATATGGTAGATTTATTCAATGAGTTGGGCAATGATAAACCCCTTCCTAGGGATACTTTAAAAGCCTACATATCTGTCATTCCGAAGGAAGGTAAGGACCCGACCTTATGTGCCAGCTACCGGCCAATTTCTCTATTGAACGCGGATCTTAAACTGTTTACTAAAATTCTATCGAATCGCCTAGCAACTCATTTACCAGATCTGGTGCATTTAGACCAAGTAGGCTTTGTCCCTACTAGGGAAGCAAGGGACAATACGATTAAATTCTTAAATCTGCTTCATGTAGCCAGAACTTCCCTCACTCCCTGTGTTTTTCTTAGCACAGATGCTGAGAAAGCGTTTGATCGGGTAAATTGGCAATATATGTTCACAGTCCTTCGACACCTGGGACTAGGGGATACTATTATTCAATGCATTAATGCAATTTACTCACAACCTACGGCTCAGGTTAAAGCCAATGGGGTTCTCTCTGATTCCTTTTCTATACAGAATGGTACTAGACAGTGATGCCCTCTTTCCCCCTTGCTATTTTACCTTGTCCCTGGAACCATTCTTGAATAGAATCCGATTGAACCCAGATATCCAAGGCATAAGGGTTGGAGGAGATCAACATAAAATATCAGCCTATGTGGACGATATGCTCTTTTCCTTGACAAATCCTGCTATGTCGCTCCCTAACCTACTACGGGAGTTTGAGATTTATGGATCACTTTCCAACTTGAAAATCAACTTCCATAAATCAGAAGCCATGAGAATAGAGATACCTCTTCATGTGCTAACTACACTTAAATCTAGCTTCAAATTTAAATGGATGGAGACGGCTCTGCAGTATTTAGGCACCTATATACCTATGGATATGTCACGTATATTCGAACTTAATTTCTCCCCGCTTTTGTCTAAGATCCATACGCTTCTGGAGACTTGGAATATGGGCTTGCACTCATGGTTTGGTAGAATTAACTTATTGAAAATGTGCATTTTACCTAAATTTCTAAATTTCTGTATCTACTCCAAGCCGTACCAATTATAATTCCTTTATCCTACTTTAAACAAGTTAACTCGCTCTATATTAAGTTTGTGTGGGCGTACAAGAAGCCAAGACTTTCTTTTAATTTAATGACCTTACCTAAGCAACATGGCGGCTTGGCCCTTCCGAATATCCTAGTATACTATCAAGCAAAACACATAGGTAGAATGATTGATTGGTGCCGTCACGGTCAATTTAAATTATGGACTCAGATAGAACAAGCTCAAGCATCCATCCCACTTCCAAGGGCCTTGTGGTGCTATGAACATCTTCAGTCATTACTGAAAAACCATCCTTTAATAGGCACGACGCTTCGCATAGGCTTTGTAGCTATTAAAAGACACTCCCTTTCTTCCATGGACTCTTCGTTGCTCCCCATTTTGGGGAACCCACAATTTTCCCCGGGTCTGTGCCCACACAAGTTTGGCAACTTATACTCCTCAGGTATAAACCAGGCTTCTCAATAAACGGCAGATGGCCCTCAATTGAGGAATTAATGATGGAGGAGGGCCTTTTTAAATTGAACTTTTGGCCAGCACTTCAGCTACGACATTTTTTGGACACTATACCCAATCCTGGAAACTTTACTCGCCCTTTGACGACATTTGAGGAATGTTGCTGTGGGGATGGCAATATAACACAGGCTTTGTCCAAAACATATTCTATGCTGAACTGCCCGGTAGTTCCATCACATCCGCCGTTTTTGGGTAAATGGGAACAGTATTTACAATGAAAAGTCACACCGGCTCAAATTCAGAATATACTAAGACTTGCTTTGAAGTCCTCAGTCTGTACAAAAATTCAAGAATCTAACTATAAACTACTGACAAGATGGTACCTCACCCCCCACCTCTTACATCAATACTATCCTGATACTATTGATCGTTGCTGGAGATGTGAGGGAGATAGAGGTACGTTATTTCACATATTCTGGTCATGCCCTAAATTGACTCACTTCTGGACGACAGTCCAATAGGTGACCCAAAAATTCACGGAGTATAAGATTCCTGGTGATCCGGCATTTTTCTTATTGCAGGTCTTGAATATTCCGGTTAAATGCTATCAAAAATCAATTTTAAGACATCTCCTCAGCGCTGCAAAGTCCTGCATTCCACTCTATTGGAAAAAACAAATACCGCCAACAGCAGCTGATTGGCTGCGTAAGGTAGTAGATATCTGTGGAATGGAGGACTTGCTAGCGGTGGAGAAACATGAACGGGACAAATACTCCTTGACTTGGAATGCCTGGAAACAGTTCATCCTATCTGAGGAGGAGGTAGCCCTCCTTAGATAGGAGAGTTATAAATGAATGCTAGGCCCTATAGGTTATGGCTACCCAGAACCAGTGATACCTAACTCCCCTTTCCTCCCCCCCACCCTTATTTTTTGTGTTGTTTATTGTAGTTTTATTTTATTGTTGTTTTTGGTAAATAAGAAAAAGGGAAACGAGTGATGTTAGATCTGGTAGTTGATTTTTTTCTTTTTGTGTTTTTTTTTTTCCTCCATATTTTTAATAGGAAACAACAAGGGGCGGAGCCGGTCAGCGATTAGCTTTATTTGCGACCTCGCTGATCTGTGCCGTCACACACGAGTGGAATAAAGATTTCAGTTGTGATTTGTATTTAAACATGACATTATATGAAATCAATCTAAATGATGCCATAGAAATACCGATAGATCACCCCCACTATGGGCCAATAGCAGAAAAAATTAAATAAAGGGGGGGTGGGGACGGGATTGGAATATAATACGAACCATATGAACGTATTAAAAACACAGCCACTCCATGCTGAAGCCCCATACACACGGTCGGATTTTCCGACGGAAAATGTCCTACCGTGTGTAGGCTCCATCAAACATTTTCCATCGGATTTTCCGACGGACAAAGTTTGATCTCCTGCGCTCAAATTTTCCGACAACAAAGTCCTATCGGACTTTTTCCGATCGTGTGTAGCGAATTCCGACGGACAAACTGCCACGCATGCTCAGATCACATTACAAGACCAAAGCTATTGGCTACTAGCCTCTACGTAGTCCCGTCGTAGGCAACAAACGTCACCACGTTCAGAATGATCGGATTTTCCGACAACTTTGTCCGACCGTGTGTATGCAACACCAGTGTCGGGCTAAATCCGTCGGAAAAAATCCGATGGATTTTGTGGTCGGATTTTCCGACCGTGTGTACGGGGCATAAGACTAGCTGTGGGGGTCAGATGACTGAGGTACACAGGCATGCCCATAAAGGCTACACCTCCATCCAGGACCTCGATCTCCCAAACCACAATGTGGGGTAGGGAAAATCCCCGGATGAACACATGTATATGTTGTTAAAATAGGAGTGAGAGGGGTGTGTCTCTCCACTGAGGATTAAATAAAGATAGCACGCAAAAAATAAAAAAATAAAAAGGGGAAAGACATGCAGACCTTATGTAAACAAACTCATACCCTTTAACTTCAAATAAACAGATCACCAAATAAATTGAAGGCTTCCCTTCCCCCCTCTTTTCCGACGGAAAATGTCCTACCGTTTGTAGGCTCCATCAAACATTTTCCATCGGATTTTCCGACGGACAAAGTTTTATCTCCTGCACTCAAATTTTCCGACAACAAAGTCCTATCGGACTTTTTCCGATCGTGTGTAGCGAATTCCGACGGACAAACTGCCACGCATGCTCAGATCACACTACAAGACCAAAGCTATTGGCTACTAGCCTCTACGTAGTCCCGTCGTAGCCAACAAACGTCACCACGTTCAGAATGATCGGATTTTCCGACAACTTTGTCCGACCGTGTGTATGCAACACCAGTGTCGGAAAAAATCCGATGGATTTTGTGGTCGGATTTTCCGACCGTGTGTACGGGGCATAAGACTAGCTGTGGGGGTCAGATGACTGAGGTACACAGGCATGCCCATAAAGGCTACACCTCCATCCAGGACCTCGATCTCCCAAACCACAATGTGGGGTAGGGAAAATCCCCGGATGAACACATGTATATGTTGTTAAAATAGGAGTGAGAGGGGTGTGTCTCTCCACTGAGGATTAAATAAAGATAGCACGCAAAAAAAAAAAAAATAAAAAGGGGAAAGACATGCAGACCTTATGTAAACAAACTCATACCCTTTAACTTCAAATAAACAGATCACCAAATAAATTGAAGGCTTCCCTTCCCCCCTCTTTTCCGACGGAAAATGTCCTACCGTTTGTAGGCTCCATCAAACATTTTCCATCGGATTTTCCGACGGACAAAGTTTGATCTCCTGCGCTCAAATTTTCCGACAACAAAGTCCTATCGGACTTTTTCCGATCGTGTGTAGCGAATTCCGACGGACAAACTGCCACGCATGCTCAGATCACACTACAAGACCAAAGCTATTGGCTACTAGCCTCTACGTAGTCCCGTCGTAGCCAACAAACGTCACCACGTTCAGAATGATCGGATTTTCCGACAACTTTGTCCGACCGTGTGTATGCAACACCAGTGTCGGAAAAAATCCGATGGATTTTGTGGTCGGATTTTCCGACCGTGTGTACGGGGCATAAGACTAGCTGTGGGGGTCAGATGACTGAGGTACACAGGCATGCCCATAAAGGCTACACCTCCATCCAGGACCTCGATCTCCCAAACCACAATGTGGGGTAGGGAAAATCCCCGGATGAACACATGTATATGTTGTTAAAATAGGAGTGAGAGGGGTGTGTCTCTCCACTGAGGATTAAATAAAGATAGCACGCAAAAAATAAAAAAATAAAAAGGGGAAAGACATGCAGACCTTATGTAAACAAACTCATACCCTTTAACTTCAAATAAACAGATCACCAAATAAATTGAAGGCTTCCCTTCCCCCCTCTTTCACTTTTTTTTTTTTTTAGATATATCTTCTGATTCCCTTCCTCTTCCTACCCAACTTCCCTCTCCCACCTCTTTTTTCCTAAGTTCTACTCCCTCCCTCTTCAAAGACGCTAATAGCACCCTATATAAGTAGACAATGAACAGAAAATGTTAAAATGCCTATTATTGCTATTACCTCTATAGGGTTGTTTCTCTTTCTCAATTATGATCCACCCACTACAAGATGTAAATCAAAGAGAAATAAATATCATATAATCCTGTTTTACCTTACAAGTGTATGTTGTCTTTTCCTACAACATTTTGTAATCTATTTGCTTTGATACCCAACTAATGAGAAAACAATGTTTTTTTTGGGACTTTAAATGAAGCATGCAAAAAAGGAAGCAAATACGCACTGTGTCTGTAAAACGTTTATTCTATATAACAATACAGATAGGGTAAATACACAAAGCAAATATAAAAAAAATATGATGTCCCCAATTCACCCTGTGCCTACCCACCACATGCCACATTCACGATTGTTGTTTGTAAGTATGAGTGGACAATTATATACCTCTTATACTTTTTTTCTAGTCAGACTGACTCATCACACACATTATATATATATATATATATATATATATATATATATACTTCTGTCGCATTGGCTCCGGATGAGTGGACATACCCACAAAGCGCGTCGGTCCCCATTAACGCCACAGCTATACTATATCTTGGAACATTATCTACCTGGCCATTAATTATATCTGTGCAAATAGGGAAAATACTGCGTTAAACCTCAATAACATAAGTGAAAAAAGCAGCTAGCACTCAAACAAAGTTCAAAACATGACAACAATTCAAAAGTGAAAAGATTTTTGACCCACTGCCATATGGTACGTGTGTCCACCTCAGCTGGTAAGAGTACCTTATCGTGTGTGTATTATTGTCAAACGTTGAGGCCTTAAAGAACTTTCCCATGTATTCTATATATGGACTATTATACCCCACTGGGTCCTATTAGCGTCACCAGTGCTTTCACTTTTGTCATTTCACAATTTTGTGTATAATACTTTGATCATTATTATTGTTTGAGTGATTTCTCATATTTGAATTTAATCTTTTCACTTTTGAATTGTTGTCATGTTCCTATTTATGAGGTTACATGTCTGAGCGCTACACATTTTTTCACACATTAATTATATCTGACAATGTCATAGATTTATAAATATTTTTTTGGGTTCCTACATCGTGTAAACTCTGTCAGTATTGGGCATTTGCCATCTGTACCTCCATGCCATGATACCATTTGTACATATATGAACTTACATTACTTATTTATGTATATTTTTATACTTGCATTGTGTATTTACCCTATCTGTTTTTTTATATGAAATAAACATTTTACAGACACAGTGCGTATTTGCTTCCTTTTTGCATGCTTCATTTAAAGTCCAAAACAAAACCCTTGTTTTCTCCTTATATTAGGGATGGAGGCATTGGACCTACACGTCCTACACCTCATTCGAAGTCCCGACCTTTTTTAAACATAACTGTATAACATATGCCTTACATGTTTATTCTCTGTTTTGCATCAATAAAAATTTATGAAAAAAAAATATATACATTTTTTGATCAATATCACATAATATAATGCCACAAGAAAAAAAAAAAAGTTACTTACTGGTATAGTTCTTTCTCGGAGTCTTTCAGGACAGACACCTGAGAGACCTTGGCTCCACCCCTCTGTAGGAAACACCGCGCCAGCCTTCTATAAATTTCCTCCTCCCCTGCTGGCTCCTCAGTTCTTTTAAGAGACACAAGAACATATGATACACATAATTATATCACATTTCCTGTAAGGAAATCTTTATGTATTAACATACATCTGGGTGGGTACCCGGCTGTCCTGAAAGACTCCGGGAAAGAACGTTACCAGTAAGTAACTTTGTTTTTCCCCTAATAGTCTTTCAGGACAGCCACCTCGAGGATAACCGAGCACTTACCCTTAGGGCGGGACCACAGCTTGTAAGACAAGCTTGCGTACAAGAGTCTGATCTTTAGCTGACCACAGGTCCACTCTATAGTGTCTTACAAAAGTGGTAAAGCTGGACCATGTTGCCACTTTACAAATCTGTTCCGGCTTTGCTCCAGCTCTCTCCGTCTGTGACGCTCCCATTGACCTTGTGGAGTGTGCCCTGATTCCCTCTGGGATCTACATGCCTCCCAACTAGTAAGTCTGTTCTATGGTTTCTCTTAGCCATCTGGCTATTGTGCCTCTTGAAGCCTTGTGCCCTTGCCTAGCTCCAGAAAATAAAGACTACGTCTTTCTAATAGTTTTTGTTACTTCTAAATAATGTAAGATGTATCTCCTGACATCTAAATTTTGGAATTTTATCACTTTGGACAAAAATGACGGTAACAAAATTTCTTGGCCTCTGTGAAATTTCGAGGCTACTTTAGGCAGAAATCCTGGGGCCATTTTAAAGACTATGCGGTCCAGCAAAATCTGGCAAAAGGGGGGTCTGATTGATAGTGCCTCTATCTCGCAGACACTTTTGGTCTGCAAGATAGAGTCTGATTATCCATGGATTTGAAGCCAAACTTCTTTCCTTGTAAAGCGACAGTGCTGACACTTGACTCTTTAACGTACTAAGGCTTAGTTCTTTATCTACACCATTCTGTAGAAACTCTAAGACCTGCCACTGAGCTTTGTGTTTTGAAGTAGTCTTCTGTGCACCATCTGCTAAAAAATTTCCATACTCTGGTAGATATCACGTGTCTCAACCTTCCTGCTTTTCAGCAGTGTTTCTATTAAACGGCTTGAGAACCCTTTTGCTTTTAGCAGCTGCTCCTCAGATACCAGGCGGCTAAATTCCACCTGGGGACAGTACACTGGGCCCTGTGAGAGTAGATCTTCCTGGATTGGTAGCAACCAGGGGTGCTCTATGGTGAGTTATTTGAGCATAGAGAACTTTTTAATGCCTTAGAAAAAAATAGTTTCCTTTCTGGTTCCTGGCATTCTTTTTTAATTGCTTCTATTTGAACCACATGAACAGGAAAATTATTTTTTTCCCTGTTCTCTTAGACCCTCATACATTTGATCATGTAGGGATAAAGGTTTTTTTTCAGTTTGTATACCTAACGTGGTATGAATGGCTCCCAAAAGCAGTTTGACCTCTTCTAATGAGAGCTTGTATCGTGAGGGTTTTCTGGAATCCCCTTCCAGAGCCTCACCCTCTGATTCTTGGGAGCCAGATGCTGCGCTGCCAGGCTCCTCTTCTGCCTCCTCCCTAGGGGCTACTGACTGACCTGAACTAGGACGGGTAGTGCTTGTGTCTTTGGTAGTGCCAGTTGTATTGAGGGAGGAGCAGTCTGCAGCTGTGAGATTTGAAACCCTTCAAAGAAGGTTTTAAATAATTCAAAGGTACTGGATAGTTTGACAGATGCCGCTAAATCATTGCCCTGCTCAGTGGAATGTTCCTGTACTAATTTGTTAATAAATTCCTTACACAATGCTTTCCCTCAGGAATCTTTAAGTGTATTTTTACAAGGGAACCTCCTCTTTGAGTTGTGAGAGGGCCTGGTTTTGTCAGTTTTCTGAAAAGACATAAAAAAGAAACCCCACAATATTAAACACTACCATAAACCTTCCCTGCAAAAATTCAGATGCACAGCCTTTCATGTGGGCTTACCTCACCAGGGGCCCCATGAACCACCCTCTGACACCAGAGGGACCTTGCCTACCCCCCCTTCTATGGGGGGGGGGGGGTGGTAGGTTCAGGCCAGGGGAGTTCCATCCTAGGTTCCCCTTACCTTAACATGGCTGGAGCTTGTCTCTGCTGGAGCAGTCTGGTCCCTTTCTTCTGCGTCCAACATGATGGTGTCACCACCAGAGCCTCTGCTGTCTCTACAGCATGTGCGGCTCCTCTTCAGCCCATGCCTGGCTCCTTTTCATGATTTGCATCCAGAATCGGAAGCCGCAAACCTGGCAGTACGTGCCCCCTTTGCCGGAGGTGACGTTACCCGCCACCGGCGCCGTGCGGTCCCAATACCCAGCGTGGTTTGCACTCTGAGTGCTACACGCTGCGGGGGTATGGGACGGCAGGACATGCACCTCTTGCTACCGCGTTTGGAGCTGAAAAGGAGCCCCCCCGACCTCCGCCTGCACTCAGGGATGCAGGGGGGACAAATCTTCTCCCAGGTTAGTTTTTTTCCTGTTCTGTCCAAGGAGCCTCTGCTGCTTTTTAGGACATTTGCCTGAGCATCCTGACTCTCCTGGCTTGGTTCCACTGGCGTCTCCCCTCCTGGAGGAAACACAAACAACTGAGGAGCCAGCAGGGGTGGAGGAAATGTATAGAAGGCCGACGTTGTGTTTTCTACAGAGGGGAGGAGCCAAGGTCTCTCAGGTGGCTGTCCTGAAAGACTATTAGGGGGGAAAAAAAAATGTTCTCATCCCCTTCCTCTTCAATTATTGATCTGCCTGTCCATCTATCTATCTTCTGTATATCTTCTTTAAACTGTTTTATCAGTATCGAGTAGATCTCACCCAATTTTAATTTTATGATGATCCCAGTACACCTTCACGCGGCTTCTTAGTTGGTGTTTTTCTCCAAGCTGAATCCAGAGAGGTTAAATATTTAGGTATACTTTCTGACCAGCGTGGAAAAACCATTTGATCCAATTTCAAATCTGAACAGAATTTAGGTAAGTCCTCTGGAAATCAGAGTTGATGAGTGGCCATCTCTGGTAGCTGTTAAGCAGGAGGGAAACCCCCATTGATACGTTGCCCTCGCGGCATTTAATTTATCCTAAAGATGGCGCAAGATTCTCCTGCAATCCAGGATTTCCTTTGAGATCTCTGAAAAAATCTTAATTGGATTGCCTTCAATCTCAACTGTTGTAGCCGATCAAAACGAATCTGTTTAGTATCCTCTTGCTCCAAAATAGTATTAAATATTTCCTTTATCTTAATAGGCAGGTCTTCATTACCAATAGCCTCAGGAATACCTTGCATGCATAAATTATTCCTTCTATTCCTATTTTCTAGGTCTTCAATTTTGTATGTCAATGCTCTATTCACTACTGCCATTTGTGTCACCTGCTCCTGGAGCTTCCGTTTCCTCTATTCGGCTAAGGACATGAGAGAGATCTGTTCTGACAGCGTTTAAATCCTTTTTAATGGACCTCTCTAAGCTTTGAAACATACCTGCCAGCTCTTGTTTAAACTCCAGTATTATTGACATACCTGGGCTCTATGCAGCAGGGCCGTCTGGACAATCAGATCCAGAAAACAAGTCCCGTAACTCCTGATGGGTAGAGGCAGCTGGCGGGAAGGTTGAGCGGCTTGAATGATTGGTGTGGGGTATATGTAGCCGTCTGGTATGCTTGTGTCCTTTACAAAAACTGGCTCCTTCCGCAGCCAGGTACCTCATAATTGGCCCGGAGATACTTTCCAGCTGCATCTATCCCTGTATTTGCCCCTGAATGTGTTTTCTCCTTGGAACAGGAGGTTGTCGATCAGGTTAATGAGTGGGTCAACATTACTGCCCAGATCGTGACCATCTATGGCAAAGCTTCAGCACTCAGAGATCTCAGGGAGAGCTCAAGCACGTCCTCTCCCCCTGACTTGCTGATTACTCTGATCAGAACCATCTCAGAGAGAGCTTAGACACTTCCTCTCACCAGCCTCTCTGCTGTCCTCGCCCATTCCCTCTTTCCCTGCCCTCTTTTGTTAGAATGTATTACATAATGGTTGTGCACTCCTCACCAGGTTTCAGATGGCCCTTGCAATAGCAGAGTCACCAACAGCGGTGACCTTCTGGGCTATGTTTGTTTGGATTGTAGTGCAACAGTTTTGATTGAATGAAGGTATGCTTTCCTTTTCTTTTTCCATGTACAGTTTCATTCTCATATTAAATTACCCTCATGGGTCCGTGGAAGTGACCTGCAGCCTGTTCATTTCTGTATCTTGGTTTAAATGCTGTGTGTAAGACGGAAAGTTGTAATGTTCAAAAGATTTCTTGTCCCCTACCTTCTATTGTTCGGTTAGCCATTGTGGATGGTAAGAAGTTTCTGACTTGTAAGGAATTACAAAAAAAAGGATGATAAATAATACCTATATCTCTGGGAAGCTGATAAAGACACTAGGGGTAAACAAAAAATAATTCTGGACTACACTGTTCCTCAGATATAGGCCAAACATCTTGTGCCCATCACTAGCTACAGTTTGGGGGGTACTAATCACAACTGGCAACCGTAAAGCAAGGTGAATTTCAGAAATGAGACAGTACTGAATAATTGTGGCAATGTACTTTACCTGATACCAAATGGGTGATTTTGTTTTCTGTCCATGTCTAGGCTGTAGATACTAAAAGTTTTTTCTTTAAAATAAAAAAATTATTCTAGTAGCATTTATAAATATTGTCTAAAAAGACAAAAAATAAATACATTCGACCCCTCTAATTCAACTTTTTTTTTTTTGCACCTATATTAGCTTGTGGTTATTCCACAGGGGACTATATTCCATGTATGGTAGTCCTTAAGTGTTCCACGCCTTTTGTTACAATGATATAGTAGAGTGTCTGACACTATTGCTAAGTTTCTTTCTAAGGCCAAGACAACAGTTTCACTCACAGTGGAGTGTGGTGCCCTCTGAAGAAGATCAGCATTCAATTTGCTTTTCAGAGGGCATTTGACAGGAAGTGAGGAAGCATTATATTTCCTCCTCGCTGCCTACATTTAACCCTCTAACGCCACACTATTGTGCCGCAATCATGTGCACTGCACACAGTTGTAGAGTGGTCTTAATGAGCTTCGTAAGAGAGTGATGCCCCTTCTTAAACTTTACACACAGAGTTTAAAATGCTGCAGCTGCAAAGCATCGTGACATGTGAATATGCCAGTCCAACTGTTATTTTATTGTTCTGGTGGGCAGACAGGGGGTGGTAAAACATACGGCTCAGCAACTTATTTGTAAGGCCGTCAAAAAGAGACCCAATAATCATAATAGTGCGAGTTGAACCTACTACCATCCTGGTGTAAATCCATCCTGTAAATGTTGCTGTAGGACCACAAAGAATTATAGCCATGGGTTTGGCACTGCTAAACGATCTTCAAAAAAAAAAAATTTGAATATTTTGTGTTTGAATATGGTTTGAATTTTTTTCCAGAGGAGTCCAGTATTTTAAACCATCGTTTTGAGATCCACACAGGGGGGTGTGGAGTAATGTAAAATGTATAAAATGTGAAGCCTCTAAATTTTTATGCTGTTCACTCATCCTACAACAGACAAAACCAGGCAGCAGACTGAAAAGTCAAATCACTACCATGATGGTCAGGCAGCTAGTATTGGCAGGAAATATTAGCCTACAACGATGCACTTAAGACAATTTAAATGAACAAAGCAGACAGGAAATGATTTTGAGTATAAAAAAAGACATTTAAATCTACTATGCATGGCCTACTAACCATGGTCCTGGAGTGTTTCCACTTGGTCAGTTTGTTTAATATACGGAGAAGATTTATGCATGAAAACAAATTTCGCCAGCAGAATCGATTATTATCTCCAGCTTCCTGTATAGATATTGTAATTGGAAAACATAAGTTACAGTAAGTATAAACAAGCATTTTAATCACTCAGGGCCTGTTCACACTATATGCAGTTACCTGCCTCTTTCCTTATGAAAAAAAGCAGGTACATAGTTTTCAGTGTGTCTTGTTCAGACCAGAATGCTGTGTTTCTCTGCATCCCAAAGCTGTGCAATATTATGAAACATATTTCCATTAAATCGCACCTCTTCGTATGGCCCTGCATGTCACCGCACAGCAAGTGCAGTACTCAACTGTTACTTTGTGCACTTCACATAAAGTTCAAACAAAAAGAAGGGAGCTGTGTAATGCGATAAAATGCATACCATACCACCCCCTGCTGCACCAAAACTGAAGCTCAAGAGCGGAATAGTGTGAACAGGTCCTTTAGTATGAAGTAAAATTATTTACCAGACTCTCTGCTGTCAACTCAGGAAGTTCATGGACCACACAGTATGGATAATCTAGAACTGAAATACTACAGAAACAGAATTATAGAGAGAATTGAATATATATTACAGACATGCATTTTACCCACAATACTCTGCTGTCTATTACCTGTTTTTGGCTGTGATGTAAGACATGATATTTTGATTAAAAAACTTTAAAATCAAGGGAATACAATTTGCAAAGACCAGGTGCTGGGCCATGTACTCCATCTAGAAAAAGATCAGGAAAAAACATATGTAAGAATGGACAGCAGCATCTTTCAGTTGTGAAAAAAAATAACCAAACAAGCCATCACCATAAACTATTATAGGGGAATTGAAGTCCATTTTTAAAAAAAGATATATTTATTAAGTTTAGAAAGTTGCAAAAAAAAAAAAAAAACAAGACACTCTGTACAGAAAAAAATCAGTGTACAGAAACCAAACACTAAAATTGGCTTAAACCAGCTCATATCTCTCATATTGTTAACTGGAACAAGGTCACACATATGATACATACCATTTGTCGAGTGCACAGCAATTTTATATATAGATGGATATTATTATCATACCGAGGCCAAAGTCAGGGGACTCGCAATCCACTTGCCCCAAATTTTATGAAACACTTTCGATCTCTTCCTAAGCTCAAAGGTCAGTTTATATAGAGGCAGGGAATCAATAACCAATTTCAACCAATGTGTTAGTGTAGGCGATACCGACCCCTTCCAAGATGGTAAAATACATTTCTTAGCATAAAAGTATAGTATACGCAACAATCTCTTGGCATGTGAAGGGAGTGCCAGGTCCCCAAAAATACACAGTTCTTAGGATCTAAAATATGCCCATTGCAGAGGAAGTAAAAGAACCTACGTCTGACCAAAATCCCTGGACTACCGGACAGGACCAGAAGCAGTGTAAAAAGTTAGCTACCTGGCCACAACCTCTAAAACACTCCGCTGATGAACTTAAGCCCATTTTATGTAATCTAGCAGGAGTAAGATGGGTGTGATGGAAAATGTTACGTTGTAGAATTCATTCTTTATATGATTTGACAGGGGTTTTATAGGTGTCGCTAAACGCAGACCAATCTGCTTCTGTTAACAGTATATCCAGGGAGGTCCAATTCACCCGTCCAGCATTAAATCTAGGGTTGGAATACGTTATAAGGGCAGAATAGAGGAGCCTTATCCATGCTATCTTACGGGGAGCAAAGCCATAGAGTTGTAGTACTTGAAAAAGGTAGGGCCATTCAACATTGTCAAAGGCTTTACAGCTAGCCACTTTAGCCCCGGAAGAATTTACCCCCTTCCTGACTGAAGGGATATTTAGTTTAACTACTTCTTTGTATTATAGTCAGCTTCCATTTTGTGTGTCTCTAACATCCATTTTGTGAAATATGCTCAAGTCTTGCTAATCTAGTTTCGTTTTTCCATAATACTGTAATCTTCTGTTGAGTTTAATTTCTTGTAAAGCACGTGATATTTTAGAAATAATTAGTTTCACTGTGGGCGTCAGACTGTACTGATGTGTCTCTGTATATGATTGGATAATCTGTTAAAAAGCGGTACTTTCTGAAAGCCCCTCTTATATTCACATCTTAGAATAAAGATTTAGATTTGCTCGGAGAGAAACTTGCTGTGTATATGTTTCTTTATCTCAAAGGGCAAATCTCACAGATCTGGTTTCGGTATTGTACAGCATGCCAAAGCAGAGAGAGCAAAGACCCCTAATCTTGATTTATTTCCTTTCACTGACCAGAGTACTTTTTGCTATTCGGCACTGCGTCGCTTTAACTGACAATTGCGTGGTGGTGCGATGTGGCTCCCAAAAAAATTGAAGTCCTTTTTTTCCCACAAATATAGCTTTCTTTGGGTGGTATTTGATCACCCCTGCGGTTTTTATTTTTTGCGCTATAAAACATAAAAAAAAGAGCGACAATTTTGAAAAAAACGCATTATTTTTTACTTTTTGCTATAATAAATATCCCCTAAAATATATTAAAAAAAATATTTTTTTCCTCAGTTTAGGCCGATACGTATTCTTCTACATATTTTTGGTAAAAAAAAAATAAAAAAATCGCAATAATTATTGGTTTGCCAAAAGTTATAGAGTTTACAAAATAGGGGATAGTTTTATGGCATTTTTATTAATTTTTTTAAAATGGCGGCGATCAGCGATTTTTATCATTACTGCGACATTATGGCGGACACATCAGACCATTGTCATTTATACAGCAATCAGTGCTATACAAATGCACAGATTCCTGGGTAAATGACACTGGTAGTGAAGGGGTTAAACACTAGGTGGCAGTGTAGGGGTTAAGTGTGTCCTAGGGGCGTGTTTCTAACTGTGGGGGCATGGCTGTGTATGACACGTCACTGATCCCTGCTCCGATCACACGGAGCAGAGATCAGTGACACTGTTACTAGGCAGAACGGGGAGATGCTTGTTTACATTAGCATCTCTCCGTTCTTCCTCTCCGTGAGGCGATTGTGGGTACCCCCACGGCGATCAAGTCCGTGGGACCCGTGACCCGATTCACAGAGCTTCCCGCGGGCACGCCCCCATCGGCCGCCTCTTAAAGGGCAACGTACAGGTACGCGATTCTGCCTGTTCGTGCCCTTCTGCCGCAGTATATCTGCATGAGGCGGTTGGGAAGCGGCTAGAGAAGCAGCAACACGGGTAGGGTGACAGTCATGGGGGTACTGCAAATTGTGGAACAGTCTACGAATAGTCATCCTAGTAGAGCGAACAGGTATAAAGACTCCTTGGTCACTCATTACCAGCCTCGCAACTACATGATTCAGACGGTTAACCAAAACTTTTGCTAGGATCTTCATGTTCACATTAATAAGGGAAATTGCCCGATAAGAGTCACATTTAAGAGGATCTTTGTGAGGTTTTATAAAATATAATTAGCGCCTCTTGCATAGAAGGTGGGAGGATCCTGGCTTCCATAGCTTTGTTAAATGTATGAAAAAGGAACGGACACAATAAATGATGACATTGGGTATACCATTCAGCCGGGAATCCATCTAGGCCAGGAGTTATGAGTAGGCAGTTGCGAAATGGCCATAGCAAGTTCCTCAATAGAGAGGGGTGCAACCAGCTCCTCTCTCACATGAGTAGACAGGGTGGGGAGGGATACCTTGGCCAAATATTCATTCATTCAGTGGAGACTCAGTATACTGGCATCTACTATTTTGTGTGGGGTATCACTAACGTGTCTTGAGGTGTCAATCTGGGGGATACAGATAGTGGCATGGTCAGGTCTAGTTAAGTAAGCAAGTAAATGACCAGCTTTATTACCATGCTCAAACCTTTTTTGGGTGATATAGAGCATGTTTTTTCTAGTGAGATCCAGTAGACTGAGCTCACATTCCCTGCGTGTGTGTAACCATATATCTCGGGTACTGGGGTCAGGTGCAGCAACATAATCAGCTTCTGTCGTTAGCATGGCCTGTTCCAGGCCTTCAGTACGCATTTAGCCATTCTTGCATAGTGCGCTAGTAAAATACATAAATGTGCCCCGCAGGGTAGTCATAAAAGCCTCCTATTCTGTAGAGGGATCAACAGTAGGCAAAAAAACAAATATGTGAGACATGTGGGCTGATTTATGAAAGCAGTGTGCCATGAGTTGGGCGCACGGCGAGGCGCAATGCACATTTTCATATTTACGAAACAATTGTGCCGGTAACAGAGCGCCAATCCCCATTTACTATAGTGATCTCGGCGCATGGGAGAATGCAATCAGTGTGCCAATATGGACATGGCACGTGGCATCTTCAATTCAATATTAACAGAAGATGGAGGTGCCAATATTATGGGGTGATGTGAGGAAGTTTAGTAACAACTGCCCAAAATAGAAGAAGAAAGTAACTCTTTCCGAGCAAGCCTGCTGTGCCTGCAAGTACGTTTAGAACTGTGTGAGATCAATTTAAGCACTGTGCATGCGCAAGCGGCTCTTGCGCTTGTTTAAATGCATTTGTTCACAGCGCGGCCAAAATCTTAGTAAATGTCAAGCAACGCAAATGCAATTGCGTGGGTTGAACGGGCACACCTCTAAACTTGACAATTTTTTTTTTACACTGGTTCACCTTTAAGTATTTTTTTTTTAAGGATTTTTGCACACAGGTCATGTTAGCATGTTATGTTGCCAACATGTGACATGCACCTTGTTAAAATGATGTAAGATTCTCGCTCCTCTAGCTCCTCCTAAAAGGGCGTTTAACCTCCCCCTCTAATGCATACGATTTCCTTGGGCTAGCTTTTGCTTTTAAAGGGGAACTCCACACTCCACTCTATTCTCAAAAGGCTGTGAGCTGCCTTCACCAATCCAAACCACATCTTTTTTCAGAGCATACAACAGGGCCAGCTAGGAAAGGGGCGAGAAGAGCGATCGCCCAACCCCCTCCTGAACCATACAAGGCCACATGCACTCAACATAGCTGGCTGCCTTTGGGGCATGTTGGGCTCAGCCCAATACCAACCACAAAGCACCTTGTACCCACTTGTTTAAAGGGGCTTTCCACATTCCGTAAATCCCCCTGTCTGCAGCCCCCCACAACCCCAGCCAAGGGTTGTGTGGAAGAGGCCCTTGTCCCCCTGAATATGGGAACAAGGTGGTTGACTTTTGGGGTGCCCGAGCCCCTCCTGCCCCCAAACATACACCCATCTTTCATGGGCTGGCTTGCTGTGTGTTTGGCTAGGGGTTTGTTAGTGTGTGGGAGGGGCACAATATATATTTTTTATTTTGGGGTGGCATTTTTCACGTGGGGGGTTCTCATTTTAAGCCTTTACAGACCCAAATGGCCTTGTATGTATTGGGGGGCAGGCCATTTTTAGTTTTGGGTTAAAATCTTGCAGCTGCAATGTCGATTTTTAAGTTTTATCTAAAGCCGTACATCTTTGAAGCAGCATTTTGGATACATGCTACAGATGCACCACTTTACAGGCAAAGTAACCCCCCCCCCCCAAGTTACTAGCTTTAGGGCTAGTTCACTCCATAGAAACGCAGTCCAGATGCGTTCCAGATGCTTTTCTGCATGTGCGTTTTTGATGCATTCCAGTGGGTTTATGATACGTTTTTGATGCAGTTCAGTACTTTTTTCCACCTTCCTTTTTCTTAACCCTAAATAAGGACATGCTGGATGATGTGCTTAATGTGGACAGGGTGGCTTATTTTGTGCTAGCTGCATTTGGGTTGGTCTGCGCATGCCCAGGGACTTTGTTTTTTTTGTTTGTGCTTTTTGTGTGTGTGAACAGCACTTGGATGTTTCTGGGCATGCTCAGAGAGAGTTTTTTGGGTTAGTATTTTAAGGACATCCTTAAAGTGGATGTGGATTTTTTTTTGGATGTTTCATAATGTAGATAATACAATTTCCTTTCATTTGAGCCCAGTCTTGCCACACAGATTTACTCCAGCCCTGAGAAATCCTCTTTTACTGTTCTGTTAGAAAGATCTTGACAGAGTGCTGAAAACTTTGTCAAAAACGCCCCCTTGCTGTGAGTGACAGGTGATTTACATATCTCATGCACTAGCCTGAGACAGGCACAAACCACAGATCCACAGACCAGAGTGAAAATAAATGTATTCTCGAGTGAACAGCAAGAAGAATATAGGGGAGATGTATGTAGTCAGAGCTGGGCAGAGTAGAACATGCAGTGATCTGATGATTGTTATAGTGCAGTGTGTAAGTCTGAGGATACATTGATCACAGGATTTGTTATGTGGGGGAGGGGTGGATTTCTCACTTTTTATAATTACACAGGATGTGCCTCTTTTAGGCTAGTGCATGAGATATGTAAATCACCTGTCACTCACAGCATTTTTTGTGTTTCATGGACTGTGCATGGACTGTGCATGTGTTTTCAATTGCCTCATTAGTACACAAACCTAATATAACATTAAGCTTGCAGATAGCATTCTTTGGGCTCTTTCACACGGACGGTCAGTATGTCCATTTTTCATCCTTCCGTTTTCTGATGAAAAACGGACATACACGTATCTCTATGGAATAGCGGATGTCAGCGGATGAACATCCGTATTTTTTCTTCCGTATGAAAAACGGAACGGACGTAAAATGGATATCAGCGGATGATCCGATTTACACAAAACATCAGTTTTTTACACAAATATGTTTTTTTTTAAATATTTCAATAAAAAAAATAACCTATGACCCAGGAAGTGGTCTAACAGGAAGTCACATGCAGCCCAGTGTGTAGAGAGAAGAGAGACATGGCTAAAGATGTGTCCCATGAGCGCCTTATCAACCTGGTGCATGCCAGGCCAGCTATCTGGGATAAGAAATGTGTTGAATACAGTGATCGTATCACCAAACACAGAATCTGGGAAGAAATATTTGAAGAGGTCACACCAAACTGGACCACAATGAATCAAAAGCAGCGCAAGATGCTAAGCAGTTTGGGGAGATGGGGGTGGGGTGGCTTGGTGAGACTTGTAGTACATCCATATGTCACTGTATGTCACACATCTGTCATCAGTGCCACCTGTCAGTGTCATGTGCCATCTGTCATCAGTGCCACATATTAGTGCCACGTGGCGTATTAGTGCCTTGTGCCACCAATTCGTGCCACGTGGCGTATTATTGCCACATATTAGTGCCACGTGCCCTGTATTAGTGGCACGTGCAATTATTAGTGCCACATATTGGTGCCACGTGCCACATATTAGTGCCACGTGGCGTATTAGTGCCACTTGCCACGTATTAGTGGCACGTGCAATTATTAGTGCCACGTGCCACATATTAGTGCCACGTGGCGTATTAGTGCCACATATTAGTGGCACGTGCAATTATTAGTGCCACGTGCAATTATTAGTGCCACATATTATTGGTCTGGTCACGAGGTCACTGTCTTTTTACAGCTGAATACATGTCTTACAAATACCTAATAATTCATTTTCTGGTAATTGTCTACTTTTCCTATGCAGGGAAAAAAATTGTGACACGATGGACATCAATTAGGTACCGGTTTCGACGTGAATTAAATGAGGAAGCCACACAAAAGAAGCCCCTTCTATGAAATGTTGGGGTTTTTAAGAACACTTACGGACTTAAGAACGTAAGTAAATAACTTAATACCTTTTTGCTCTCAAAAATTAAATTAGTTGACCAAGTCTATCAAATCATAGACTCATTTAGAACAGTAATGGGACACATGTATTCAGGGATGGACTGGCCATCGGGACTACCGGGAGTTTCCCAGTGGGCCGATGGCTCAGCGGGCCGGTTTCAGCAGCCTCCTATTGCCTGAGAGGTCCGTGGCGATCTACCCATTATTTAACAACAGCTGGCGCCTGACGGGTAGATCGAGATTTAGCCAGCATGCAGAGTAGCGCAGGAAGCGTTTGTGGTAAGTTCTCTCTCTCATGTCACCTAGCGCTGCTCGCTCCCCGGCAGCCCCTCCTCTCTTCTCGTCTATCCCAGATGATGTCACAAGCCAATGGGGATAGACGAGAAGAGAGAAGGGGGCCACCGGGGAGCGAGCATCGCTGCGTGACATGAGAGAGAACAACATACAGACTACAGACGCTTCCTGCATGCTGGCCAGGCTAGTAAACAATCCCATAATGTGCCCGTGCCCTGATGTGCTGTATCCTGATGTGTTGTGCCCTGGGCCGGTCTGGATGAAGTCCAGGGCCACATTTTTTGTCCCAGTCCAGCCCTGCATGGATTATGTATTGTAATAAATCTACTGTGCTTTCCTGTAATCCATCAATCAACATATCTTTTATAGTACAAGCACCAACATTTCAGAAACGGAAGAGGAGGGGGATTCGGACTGCAAATATAATCCAAACCACAGAGATTGGAGCGGAAGAGATACCAGCTGAGCATGGTGCCGAACAACCCATGTCATCTGAACCTTCACCAATTTCAGCATCATCAAGAACAATTGTCCAGGAAAGACGTGTGCCTGTAAGAATCCTATACAAAATTACCCATTGTAAAATGTTTACATTGATAAATGTTTTAAAAACGTTCTCCCTCAACAGAATCGTTCTGTTCGCATCACAAGGCCTAGACAGCGCGGAGGACAATACAGGCCAGATCTTGAAGGAGCCATGATTGAGTTCATGGAAGACATGATGGAAAGGAGGAGGGCTGACACAAGGGATCCTTTTGCTGACCCCTCAAATCAAGATGCTGTTTTCCTTCGGAGCCTGTACCACCAACTGGCACAGGTCCCCATGCATTGAAAAATGGAGGTGCAAACGTCTATTTTTTGTTACACTGGTGTGTGTGTAAGGGCTGCAATTTCCAATGACCCCATGCCGCCGCTCATAAATGAGCAACAAGGCCCCTACCTGGGTTATACATTGGACCCTGCTCCAGTAAACTTATCACATCAGATGTATCATCATCATTACCCGCAAAGTATTACCCCCCATCACCAACATCAACCAACTACCAGTGTCCACATTGTATTGACCCAACCTCAAGTGGCACCTCTTAGTAATAACCCCAATCAGCAACATCAACCAACTACCAGTGTCCGCAATGTATTGACCCAACCTCAAGTGGCGCCTCTTAGCCAGCCTATCTCCAATTCATATGAGGCATCCAGGTCTCAGATGCACTCCTTTCCTAGTTCCTCCCGATCGACCAATATATATTCCAATTCCCCCAAAGAGCCTTATTACCAGGATCTTTAAAACTCCCTCCACCTATTAACTAAGGTTAAAGTGCCGGTGTTCTGCCGAGAAAGTTCCCCTCGGCGGATAAGGACCCCCTGTACTGCGCAGGTGCAGCGCGTGCGCAGTACGAAGCACAACAAAGCCGCCGTAAATAGCCAAAGAAGACGACAGTGAATCAGCTGTACATGGCTTGTCACGCTTCGGGCACAGCCTCGCTGCGCTCGGCAATCGGCACATTTTTATTCTAGCTCTATGTCCACTTGGATGGTGGGGCTCAAACCTGGACATAGGTTAGAATGTATTGTGCAGGCGCCGTGTACAGCTGACGGACTGTGTTCAGCTTCGGCTATTTTTGGAAACTCTGTTGGGCTTCATTGTGCTTCGCACTGCGCAAGCGCAGCGCCTGCGCAGTACAGGGGGGTCCTTATCCGCCGGGGGAACTTTCTCGGCAAGACACCGGTTCCCACTAGTGTGATGACAGACATTGCATGTGATGTGAACAGCAATGGGCTGTGATTCACATGCAATGTCTGTCATTGCACAGTGTGAACCGGCACGTAAGGTCTGGAGACTGGCTAGGTCACTCCAAGATTGTCTTGAGCAACTTTTTTGTTGGCTTGGCTGTGAGTTTCAGCTGTGAGATGACCTGAGCTTCACATTTTGCCACTGGTGTCCTCTTCCACTCCTCCTTTACCACATCACAGAGCTGGTATATGTTAGATACATTGCGCTCCTCCACCTTCTGTTTAAAGGATGCCCAACAGATGATCAATAGGGTTTAGGTCTGGAGACATGCTTGGCCAGTCTATCACCTTTTTACCCTCAGAATCTTTAGCAAGGCAGTGGTTGTCTTGGAGGTGTGTTTGGGGTTATGTTGAAATACTGCCCTGCGGCCAAGTATCTAAAGGGAGGGGATCATGCTGTGCTGCTTCAATATGTCACAGTACATGTTGGCATTCATGGTTCCCTCAATGAACCCCATTGCCGGCAGCACTCATGCAGCCCCCAGACCATGACACTTCCACTACCATGCTTGACTGTAGAAGAGACACACTTGTCTTTCTACTCCTCGCCTGGTTGCCATCACCCACACTTGACACCATTTGAACCAAATATGTTTATCTTGGTCACATCAGACCACAGGACATGGTTCCAGTAATCCATGTCCATAGTTTTTTGTTTTTTAGAAAATGTGAGGTGTTTACTCACGTTTTTGAGATACTAAATGTTCGAAAAATATGTTATTATATATATATTATATAATATATACACACACACACACACATATATATATATATATATATATATATATATATATATATATATATATATATATATATACGTATATATTTATTTATATTTTTTTTTTATGGTTACACAATATATGTTTGCATTTAATATATTTTGAGATATATACTGTGGTCACTTATTTTATATGACATTAATAAAAAATATTTGACTGCATGGAAAATTGCATTTTATTTTTGTACTCTCTATACACTACATACATTTTTTTAGACAAAGTAGATGAAGGATTACATAAGCAACGCATAACAATATTGACACTGCTTAAACATACTGCCCCATGGAACCTCTCCATCAGGGGACATAAAATGGTCTGCAAACTGGTCACGCAGAGCAAGGGTAGAGTAGCTTGGGCGCAGTCCACAAGGATTGACAGAGGGCAAATGGATTTCATCTTCATCTTCCATGCTGATGCCTTCCTTCTCACAAATTATGTTGTGCAGCACACAGCATGCTTGAATAACACCTTCAGCATTGGCCGGTTTCAGTTGCAAGGTGCTGTGGAATATGCGCCATTTGCTACTTAGTATGCCAAATGAGCATTCGATGTACCTCCTTGCTCTACTGAGTCGGTAGTTGAAGATTCTCTTTCTGGTGTTTAAATTATGTTTTGCATATGGCCTTAAAATGTGCCTTGAGAGCGCAACGAGGACATGAGGCATATCAGGTCCAGATGTTCCATGAAGTGGTTTGTCAGCCGGTAAGTTCATCCTGCCCTCTAGAAGCCTTCTCCCCATTCTGGATGCCCTAAACACTCGGGAGACAGCAGTGCTGCCATACGCACCAATATCCACTGCGACACATTTATAGTTGCTATCACAGATTGCCATCAGAACCACCGAAAAATATTTTTTGGAGTTGTAATAGCTAGAGCCAGATCCAGGAGGCATTCTAATCCGAATGCGTTTGCCATCCAAGGCTCCAAAGCAGTTTGGAAATTGTGTGTTCTTCAGGAATCCATCAGCAATTTCCGACCACATTTGTACGTCAGGAACTGGCATCACAGGCGGTCTTAGCTCCTCCCATATAGCATTGCAGGTGTCATGTACAATTTCTGATATTGCTGATATACCCAGCAGAAAATAGTGGCTTAAACTGGTGAAGGTTTGACCCGTGGCAAGAAACCTAAGATGAATATAAATTAATGTTACTAGACTGTACACAATGGTATATGTGCATGAGCTCTATACATCCAATACCAGAGAAGGGGGAGAGGAGCGAGGTGTCGGGCGGACGCATCGCTGGACCATGGGACAGGCAAGTGGCTGTTTATTAAAAGTCAGCAGCTACACTTTTTGTAGCCAATAACTTTTAATAGGGTGGGGGGTTAGGTGGCAGTTGAGAGGGGTCTAGGTGAGTGGCGGGGGGAGGGAGTTATGTACATGCCTTGGCAAATATCCAGGGCTTTGACTATTGGCTCAGGGAAGTAGGGGGCTCATAATCTAAAATGAACAGCAGCAAGGCTGTTATATCTGAGAGTAAGTATGAGACGATCCTCGGGGGACACGCAACGTCTCATGTTTGTGTCCAAACGATGCAGACGTGGTTGAATTTTTTCTAGGACAAAAACAAACGTGGGGATAGTCATCCTGGTAAAATTGTAGAATTTAGTTGGGTATCTTCGCAAATCGCCATAATGCAGAGTAACGAAAACCCTAATTTTTGCTGCAATCTTCTCCTCCTCCGACTTTCCACTCTCATACTCCATAAGGACAACACATGTCACGTCATCCCAAAATTGGGTAGAAAACATAGCTAAAAATACTACAAACGCACAGAGACAGGTAACAGGACAAAAAAAATATCTGCACACTATCACTGGGATCACAAAGCAGCATGGGAAACACAATGCATGCTGGGGAAGAGCAAAGTCTCATGGGAGATTAAAGAAGAAAAGGATGAAAAACGGATGAGAAACTGAAGAAAAAGCAATGAAAAACAGATGTCAATTAAGAAAACGTATGTCTGCGGATCAAACAATGGACGATCACGGATGTAAAACAGATGATCGCGGATGTAAAACGGACGATCGCGGATGTAAAACGGACGATCGCGGATGTAAAACGGACGATCGCGGATGTAAAACGGATGTTCATCGACATGAAAACGGATGTCAAAATTGACACCTGCATCAGTTTTTTAACCAAAAAAAATAATTAACTGAACTGAACGGACTGAAAAAACGGACAGTCCGTGTGAAAGAGCCCTTTACTTTGCCCTGAAAAGAGGCAAGATTATGTGTGGGGCCGGCAAGAGAGTACATTTGGGTGTTCTTATCGAGTTTGTAACGCATGTATTTTGTCTTTGTTTTTTGTTTGTTATGTCTTTGCAAAACAGGTGTGTTTGAGCAAGTTTTTATTTTATTTTGGTTTATTGTATTTTTTGGGTGGGGGATATTTTCCCCTGAAATATTTTTGTTGTCAATGTGTGTCGTTTGTATGTTGTTCACTTTGATTTAATTGTCTGTGGTGCATTATTTTGTAAAATCTTTCTCAAGATGTTGTGACTAATATTTAAATCCTTAATAGATATCCATTTGTGGATGCAGTCCTTTTAACTCCTGTTATTTTCCAATGTAAAATAGTCAGACCTCAAAAACCATATTCTGTTAGGGTGCTTTCACACTGGGGCGTTTTTCAGGAGCTACAGCGCTAAAAATAGCGCCTATGTAGCTCCTGAAAAAAGCGGGTCCTTGCACTCCAGTGTGAAAGTCGGATGGCTTTCACACTGGATCGGTGCGCTAGCAGGACGGTAAAAAAAGTCCTGCTAGCAGCATATTTGAAGCGATGTATTCACCGCTCCTATAACGTTCCTACCCATTGAAATCAATGGGATACCGCCGGACAAGCGCTGCAGGGGATTTTAACCCTTTTTCGCCCGCTAGCGGGGGTTAAAACCACCCCGCTAGCGGCCGCATACCGCGGCTAAAATGATGGTAAAGCAGCGCTAAATATATCGCTGCTTTAGCGTTGCCGCCCGCACCGCCCCTGTGTGAAGCCGGCCTAAGTGTCTCACATTAACATACATGTGTTTTTTTGCTTCCCTTGCTCTTTTTTTCCCCCAAGTCCTGTTTTGTTGACCAATAAAAATTGTAGCAAATTTTTATGTTTTATGTGTTTTGTTACTTTTCATGCTGTGGCCTACAAGGCTGATTGGCATGGCAAAACAAAAAAGTGTGATTTGTCTACAAGCTACTTTCCTGTTGCCTCCATGGTAGCACATGCATGGATTGTGCGTATGCTGCCATGGATAGTCACCAGAAAAGGAAAATTACAGAGCAATAAGCATTACATTTTCCATTTTAGCGCAGTGGTTCTCAGCCTCAGTCCTCAAGTACCCCCTACAAGACATATATTGGGAATTTATCTTAGCCTAAATAGCTACCCAAAATACAAAGCCATGGACTGATTTAAAGCACCTGGGCAAGATGAAGGAAAACCTGCAATCATGGACTGTTGGGGGTACTTGAGGACAGGGTTGAGAACCACTGATTTAGAGCACTGAGCTAAAATCGAGCTCCAGACAATCCTATTCTAATTGTGGGCATTTGAGGGAAACCAAGTGAGTGTTAGAACCCCTGCTTGTCTTTAGGTTGGGCTTTGTGTCCTTTTTCTTAAAATTGGCTTCACTTCCTGTCACATAGCCAAGGAAGTGAGGGTAAAACCCTACCAATGTCTTTCCTTGGGGACACACAGGTCAATCTAACTAGTGTCCCCATTAGGCAAATTGCACTCTAGCACTTTGTTGTGTACACTCCACATTATTAGGTATTTTGGGGTTTATTAACGGCAAATCCACTCTGCAATACAATTGTACTCGCTGTAAATCTGAGGGGAAGCACTGGTGATTTTATCATCCAATCATGTCGAAGCAAAGATGCTGTTTTTTTTATTTTCCTTGCATGTCCCCTCGGATCTCCAGCAACTGCACTTGTAGTGCAAAGTGGATTTGCCTTTATCAAATAAACCCCAAAGTCCAAGATGCCTAATAATTTGGGGTGTACAGAGCAAAATGCTAGAGTGCAATTTACCTAATGGGGAAACTATTTAGATTGACCTGTGTGTCCCCAAGGAAAGACATTGGTAGGGTTTTACCCTCACTTCCGTTTGGCTATGTGACAGGAAGTGGCAAAATTTGGGAGGCGTCTTCACCCTATTAGGGGTGCAGACATCCCCAAAAACTGACAAGACTTCTAATCCCTCTGCGCTTATTGTGGAAATTTTATGAAGATGTATTTTAATATGTATTGCCAAAGTTGTCTCCCAGTGTTAGTGCTCCCGCAGCCCACTCTAAAGAGCTGACTGGGGCAGACTGACGCTGGTTGAGATCCGTTTGGTAGTGAAAAGCTCCTTGAGGATGTAGAGAAGTGTTTGCGTAGTGGGGACATGTCCGCCAGCTAAGGGCCCCTGTGCGATGCACAGAACGATAGTCTGGTGGGGGTGTGTTCGCTCTGCAAAGACGTTATCGGTTTAACGAGTGTGCGCTCGTGTCGCCCCTGTATGCCTGATCAACATATTTGTGGCCCCATGAGCGTACACCTGTAGATAATCTCTCGTCCACAAAGACAGTAGAATAGTCCGGGCATAATAAGAATTCACAAACAAATAATAAGAGGAATGGGATTCTTTGAATCATTGTGGTCAGGGAGGTGTTCATAGTCTCGAGCTTCCTGTGATCCTGTGGAGATTGTGCACGCTGCCCCGCCGAGACACACCCATAAGAATCCCCTAGTCATTGTATTTCCTCTGTTGACATCCACATCCTGTGTTACATCCTTATTTGGTCATTTCCTGTGAGGTCACAAACTGTGTAGGAGGCGATTGGCTGTTGTAGGCAAACCCTCCAGTTTGGGACTTCCTGTTTATGTGTAAATAAAAGCAAGGGCACTGCTTGGAAAGGCAGTCATGCTGATGGAGCTAAGAACGTAAGCTATGGTTATGTCTGTTTACTGGGGAACAGGGGAGACATGGGTTATTTAAGGCTGCATTATACCATTAGACAGAATGTGTGTTTATCAGCACAGGAGATATGGTGTGTGCATATAGTGTACAGCCAAATTTCCCGGACAGCAATGGCGTGCCAGGACCTTATGGAGTGTACAGAACCTCCTCCACACCGGCAAGAAAGGGGGGAGAACAGATCCCAGTCCAGGACATCAAACTTTGTTGTCCTGAGACAAAAGGGTAAGTTGTCTCTGTCCAATGTGTTAGGTAGGTTCTGCTTTGCAAAATATTTTTTTTTTTATCTTTTGGTATAATGCTGGAATTTTGAATGTATTAATTGTGTATGGTGTTTAACTGACTATATTGAAGTTGTGTAAGTAACTGAATGAAAAATGGAGACTGTGTTGTGTGTGATTTGTGATTGAAAGCTTTGATTTGAGAGGGGCAGGCATGGTTGTTACAATGGAATATGTTTTGTGTTGAAAAGGCTACACTCTGTGGGAATGTTCAGAGCAAGCAGCATTGTCCTGTGTGTCTGGTGACATTTCAGGGTGAGAATGTGAACTTTGTTTGAGAAAAGAGTGTATGTTTGAGTTGTGTTATTTTGTGATTTATGTGGTGTTGTGCGATTTTTGGAGAGCCTGTGTTTGGTTGGCCAAGGGTCCTAGTAGTTAGCCTAAAGTGTGCATATATGGTTAAGTGTGCATTCTCAAATGTGCAGTCAATCTTTTTGTAGAAAAATTTTGGTGTTCTTGTGACGAAATCCTGGATTTGACAGGATTACACACTTTTCAGTGGAACTGTTCCTAAAATGTTTGTAAGTGTTCATATTGATGTCTCAATTGTTTCAGTTTTGTGTGGAGAAGTTTGTGTAGCTAGTAAAGAAATCTTGGTTTTGGTGGGAAAATGCGCCATTTTGTCATGGCCTGGCTTTTCTTGTAGTCACCATGTGGCCATGTCTTGATTTTCGTTTGTTCCCGGCTGCCATTTTGTGTCCACTGTGTTTGGGTGGAATTGCTATTTTAGTTTATGGAGGCGGAGTTTAAGGCCCCGTTTCCTTTTTAGTGAATTAATTTGTTCGTTTTTTTGTACTTTTAGCGGTGTGTGTGTGTTTTTAACCGCTTGCCGGCCAGCCACCACAGTTGTATTGCGGCAGCATGGCTCGTCTGCGCAAATTGCCGTTATGTTCCCTCCATAACAAACGGCCACTAGGCGACGCAGTGTATGGTCATACAGTGCATTGCGCTTGTGTAGAGGGGTAGACACACAATTTGGGGGTTGATCTGTGGTTGTTGACGAATCATTTGGCATAGTTAATAGTTGGTTGTTAAAAGAGTGGCACTCTGTAGTTCTGTGCCAAAAGTGTTGGGACAACAAGCCATTAGAGTTGACGCCTCGCTTAGGGTTTCTAGTTGGGGACTGGACCAGATATAGTAGTTGTAGTCCATCAATCCACCGTAAAAAGGCACCGGGCGGTGCACTCCTGTTGGATTCAATATGAACTCATGTAATCTCACATTGGTTCATTCCCAATACCTTTTTGGAGAATAGGATACACTCCCCTGGTTGGAATGTAGCCAGTTAAACAACTATGTTATATCTATGAGGGATGATCTGCATTACAATGCTTACTCTGATCTGTCTATGAGATAAGCAAGCTTCAAGAGAGACTGTTACTACTAAGATGGCTATGGATATCTATTGGATGGAAGGCAAATGGGGGGTGGCTATGAGTGGGCGTGTAGGTTTGAATGAAGAGTTCGCACACACAGGAATTCAGTCTCTGTTTGCTGGGACGCCCTGACATGAGAAAATGTCCCTGACAACCTCATGGTTTGGCGGCCATCTTGAGGCCTTCCCTTATGGATCATGGCGACAGCCCTCTCTCGGTCATCTGAGTCTAGCCGGTGCTACAAGCCTCACGGAGGGCCCTGTGATAAGTATCTTTGATATTCTTGTATTATATGATTTTATTGTAAGCTTTGTGATATTGTAATGTCTTTTAATACTTTATGTTAGCGTTCCTGATTCTTGGGAAATAAATAAGATAGTGTGTTACTAGCAGCAGTGTGTGTATTTTCATAACTAACTTTATATCAGTGTGCCTAGCAGGGTTTAATAGACCTGCTAACTATGGGAATAGATGTTAATAGTAGTTGTATACTGCAGCGATTTCTACAACTCCTAAATGGGTGCAAGGGTTTCCCTGGACGCAGGGGTAAAACTATAAGCTGATTCGAATCGCCATGGGCACTTGGAGGTCCATGCAAGGGAAGGAATGCGAGGCTTCCCACAGTCAGAAGGCTGCACAGTACATAAAGCCTAGATTTGGGGCATAGGTGGTCCTAAATGGGATCGTCCTAAACCGGACTTCCTCAGCGAATATCCGCTGAGGAAGTCCTGTTTAGGACTATACGCGTGCGGGAGGACCCTGGATCATCACTGCAGCCACCTTAACCACTTGCCGACCGCCCCCTGTATATATACGTCGGCAGAATGGCACGTACAGGCAGAACCACGTACCTGTACGTGCCATTCTTCCGGCGGGTGGGGGGTCCGATCGGACCCCCCCCGGCCGGCGGGGACGGTCGGGATCGCTTCAGGAGCGATCCGGGATGAGGGGACGGCCAGTGGTTTCTGGCCACCCCCTCGCGATCGCTCCTGGCGAATCAGATGCTTCCTCTGTCTGTGTCAATCAAAACACAGGCAGAGGAAGTGATGTCACGCTCGGTGCGCCGGTCTATGTGACCGGAACGCCGAGCTGTGAACATCTAAAGGTTAGTGCACCAACAGTACACTGACACCAGTACACATAGGCACACAAAACACCCCCCTGTCACCCCCAGATCACCCCCCAGATCACCCCCTCCCCCCCCAGTCACAGTGTCACTAATTGCAGTGATCATTTTTTTACTGATCACTGCATTTAGTGTCAGTGTGACTGTAATAACTGTCAGTGCAGTTAGTTTTAGGTCCAAGGTAGCCCCCCACCCCCCCCCCTAATAAAGGTTTAACCCCTTGATTGCCCCCCAGGTAACCCTTTCACCCCCTTTTGCCAGTGTCACTAAGCGATCGTTTTTCTGATCGCTGTATTAGTGTCACTGCTGTCGCTAGGTAACCATTTTTTTTTTTTAGGTAACCGCCATGTTTATATAGGTTCATAAATAGGTTTATAGGTCAGGTACCCCCATATTACAACCTAAATAAAGGTTTTAACCCCTTGATTGCCCCTAGAGTTAACCCTTTCACCAGTGATCACTGTATAACTGTCACTGGTGACGCTGGTTAGCCAGTTAGTTATTTCGTTATTTAGGTTCCCCGTCAGGTTTTTATATAGCGCCAGGTACCCCCATATATTACCTAATAAAGGTTTTAACCCCCTGATTGCCCCTAGTTAACCCTTTCACCCCCTTTTGCCAGTGTCACTAAGCGATCGTTTTTCTGATCGCTGCATTAGTGTCGCTAGGTAACCATTTTTTTTTTTTTTAGGTAACCGCCATGTTTATATAGGTTCATAAATAGGTTTATAGGTCAGGTACCCCCATATTACAACCTAAATAAAGGTTTTAACCCCCTGATTGCCCCTAGAGTTAACCCTTTCACCAGTGATCACTGTATAACTGTCACTGGTGACGCTGGTTAGCCAGTTAGTTATTTCGTTATTTAGGTTCCCCGTCAGGTTTTTATATAGCGTCAGGTACCCCCATATATTACCTAATAAAGGTTTTAACCCCCTGATTGCCCCTAGTTAACCCTTTCACCCCCTTTTGCCAGTGTCACTAAGCGATCGTTTTTCTGATCGCTGCATTAGTGTCGCTAGGTAACCAGTTTTTTTTTTGTATTACTGTTACGGGTGACGCTGGTTAGTTAGCTTGTTTTTTATACTGTCAGGGCACCCGCCATTTATTACCCAATAACGGTTTAACCCCCTGATCGCCCGGCGGGTGATATCAATTAGGTTTTAGGGTCAAATAAGGTCTGCGTCGCCCCAGGTTAGTGCCAGTACCGCAAACACCCACGCGCAAAGCATACACCTCCCTTAGTGGCACAGTATCTGAACAGATCAATATCTGATCTGATCAGATCTATACTAGCGTCCCAGCAGTTTAGGGTTCCAAAAAAAAACGCATTGTTAGCGGGATCAGCCCAGATACCTGCTAGCACCTGCGTTTTCCCCCTCCGCCCAGCCCAGCCCAGCCCACCCAAGTGCAGTATCGATCGATCACTGTCACTTACAAAACACTAAGCACACATAACTGCAGCGTTCGCAGAGTCAGGCCTGATCCCTGCGATCGCTAACAGTTTTTTTTGTGGTAGCGTTTTGATTCAGTCGCTTCAGTCAGGAGCTTTTTTACCTGTGAATCTCAAAAAAATAAAAAAAAATAAAATAGTTGTCGTTTTATTGTTCTCTCTCTCACTCTATTCTCTCTCTATTGTTGCTCTTTTTTTACTCCATTCTATT
The DNA here is from genome assembly GCA_028564925.1 of Lithobates sylvaticus. Classification (NCBI taxonomy): domain Eukaryota; kingdom Metazoa; phylum Chordata; class Amphibia; order Anura; family Ranidae; genus Lithobates; species Lithobates sylvaticus. The sequence goes on from CM053033.1 coordinate 98,418,127, forward strand.
CTGCAATGTTTTATTATGTTTTATTATGTTTTATTATGTTTTATCATGCTTGCTTTTCAGGTATGTAATTTTGTTTACTGTGTGTTTTAGTGTTGAGCATTTTTTTGTTTTCAGGTGCGCCATTCAGTTGCAACGCGGATTTATTTATCTTGACAGCAACAGCGTTTGCTCCCACGATACATAAAGCCGCGACTCCAACGCTGTAGGAGGTGATTTCACCACCACAGTTAAAAAAAAGAGCATATATGCCGAAGCATGGGGGCAGCAGGGGGGGGGGAGCGATTGGCTCCTAATGCCACGTACATACGGTCGAAATTCCGACCGTGTGTACACGGCATAACTTTTGCGGGAGGATGCCCCCATGCATCGGCATATATAAATGGTGCATGTATGCCCATCATTAGAAGTGGGTGGATGAAGGGAGGTATTCTAATGGTGGGCATACCCACCAATCAATCTCTTTTTTTCGTTCAGCCAAGAGGCTGCATGAAAAAAAAAAGATTACAATATATGTCCAGTATGTTGCTGGACTTTGAATGGTTATACCAGAATGATGCCTGCAGGTTTAGGTATCATCTTGGTATCATTCTTTTCAGCCAGTGATCGGCTTTCATGTAAAAGCAATTCTAGCGGGTAATTAGCCTCTAGACTGCTTTTACAAGCAGTGGGAGGGAATGTCCCCCCTCCCGGATATAAACCGCGCCATTGGGAAATTGGGAAAGCATTTTATCACACCAATCTTGGTGTGGTCAGATGCTTTGAGGGCAGAGGAAAGATCTAGGGTCTAATAGACCCCAATTTTTTCAAAAAAAGAGTACCTGTCACTGCCTATTGCTATCATAGGGGATATTTACATTCCCTGAGATAACAATAAAAATCATAACAAAGAAAAAAAATGGAAGGAACAGTTTAAAAATAAAATAAAAAAAAAACAAAATAAATAAAAAAAAAAAAAAAAAAAAAAAAAAAAAAAAAAAAGCACCCCTGCCCCCCCTTCTCTTGCGCAAAGGCGTACACAAGCGTTGGTCTGGCGTCATATGTAAACAGCAATTGCACCATGCATGTGAGGTATCACCGCGAAGGTCAGATCGAGGGCAGTAATTTTAGCAGTAGACCTCCTCCGTGAATCTAATGTGGTATCATGTAAAGGCTTTTAAAGGCTTTTAAAAATGTATGTAGTTTGTCGCCACTGCGTGTTTGTGCGCAATTTTAAAGCATGTCGTGTTTGGTATCCATGTACTCGGCCTAAGATCATATTTTTTATTTCATCAAAAATTTGAGCAATATAGTGTGTTTTAGTGCATTAAAATAAAAAAAAAGTGTATTTTTTCCACAAAAAATGCGTTTGAAAAATCGCTGCGCAAATACTGTGTGGAAAAAAAAAATGCAACACCCACCATTTTAATCTGTAGGGCCTTTGCTTTAACAATATATATAGTGTTTGGGGGTTCAACGTAATTTTCTTGCAAAAAAAAAATATGTTTTCATGTAAACAAAAAGTGTCAGAAAGGGCTTTGTCTACAAGTGGTTAGAAGAGTGGGTGACGTGTGACATAGGCTTCTAAATGTTGTGCATAAAATGCCAGGACAGTTCAAACCCCCCCCAAATGACCCCATTTTGGAAAGTAGACACCCCAAGCTATTTGATGAGAGCAATGTTGAGCCCATTAAATATTTTTTTTTTTTGTCCCAAGAGATTGAATAATGAAAAAAAAAAAAATATATATATTTTTTTTTTTACAAAAAGTTGTCACTAAATGATATATTGCTCAAACATGTCATGGGCATATGTGGAAATACACCCCAAAATACATTCTGTTGCTTCTCCTGAGTACGGGGATACCACATGTGTGGGACTTTTTGGGAGCCTAGCTGCGTACGGAACCCCAAAAACCAATCACCGCCTTCAGGCTTTCTAAGGGTGTAATTTTTTTATTTCACTTCTCACTGCCAATCACAGTTTCGGAGGCCATGGAATGCCCAGATGGCATAAAACCCCCCAAAATGACCCCATTTTGGAAAGTAGACACCCCAAGCTATTTGCTGAGAGGTATTGTGAGTATTTTGCAGATCTCGCTTTTTGTCACAAAGTTTTGAAAATTGAAAAAAGAAAAAAATTTTTTTTTTTTCTTTACTTTCTTCATTTTCAAAAACAAATGAGAGCTGTAAAATACTCACCATGCCTCTCAACAAATAGCTTGGGGTGTCTACTTTCCAAAATGGGGTCATTTGGGGGGGTTTTGTGCTATTTTGGCATTTTATGGCCTTCGAAACGGTGATAGGTAGTGAGGAGTGAAATCAAAAATTTGCACCCTTAGAAATCCTGAAGGCGGTGCTTGGGTTTCGGGGCCCCGTACGCGGCTAGGCTCCCAAAAAGTCCCACACATGTGGTATCCCCATACTCAGGAGAAGCAGCAAAATGTATTTTGGGGTGCAATTCCACATATAACTATGGCATGTGTGAGCAATATATCATTTAGTGACAACTTTTTGAAAAAAAAAAAAATCTTTTTTTATTTTTGTCTTTATTCAATCACTTGGGACTAAAAAAAAAAATATTCAATGGGCTCAACATGCCTCTCAGCAAATAGCTTGGGGTGTCTACTTTCCAAAATGGGGTCATTTGGGGGGGTTTTGTACTTCTCTGCCATTTTAGCACCTCAAGAAATGAAATAGGCAGTCATAAATTAAAAGCGGTGTAAATTCCAGAAAATGTACTCTAGTTTGTAGACGCTATAACTTTTGCGCAAACCAATAAATATACGCTTATTGGCATTTTTTTTACTAAAGACATGTGGCTGAATACATTTTGGCCCAAATGTTTGACTAAAATTGAGTTTATTAGATTTTTTTTATAACAAAAAGTAGAAAATCTCTTTTTTTTTCAAAATTTTCGCTCTTTTTCCGTTTATATCGCAAAAAATAAAAATCACAGAGGCAATCAAATACCATCAAAAGAAAGCTCTATTTGTGGGAAGAAAAGGACGCAAATTTCGTTTGGTTACAAAATTGCATGACCGCGCAATTACCAGTTAAAGTAGTGCAGTGCGAAATTGAAAAAAGACCTCTGGTCCTTTGGCTGCCAAATGGTCCGGGGCTGAAAGCCGCGGGGGGGAGAAGCAGAGAAACGGGCCTTTGAAATCTTTACAGTGCTTGTAACTCTCCCACTGCACTCTGATCTGATCACTGATCACCCTGACTGCCCAGGTGTCGGATGAAGTATCCGAGCATTTCCCCGAGTACAAGTACTGGGGTAAATTCTCGGTATCGGTAGTATCAGGACAACCCTAGTGTGTGTATGTTATACATACATACAAGTTATTTTTGTTTCTATTCCTTCTATAGGCCATGAGGTGCTACTGTTGCCTGACTGGACGAGTGAACAGAGCCCGAGCAGATGACCACATCTTCCCCACCGAGATGAGACGCCCCGAAGCCCAGCCCACGTACAAGACACAGAGGATCCCAGACTAACCGGCGATTCCTACAGCTCACCATGTTGTGTCCTCCCTCCTGAAGAACAGAGTCTACATGTCAAGCCGCGTTTTCCTTTTTATGGACTGATTCACTTCCAGGTGTAAATTTTGTGGAAATTTTATGAAGATGTATTTTAATATGTATTGTTATAAGTGTCTCCCAGTGTTAGTGCTCCTGCAGCCTGCTCTAAAGAGCTGACTGGGGCAAACTGACGCTGGTTGAGATCCGTTTGGTAGTGAAAAGCTCCTTGGGGATGCAGAGAAGTGTTTGCGGAGTGGGGACATGTTCGCCAGCTAAGGGCCCCTGTGCGATGCACAGAAGGATCATCTGGTGGGGATGTGTTCGCTCTGCAAAGACATTATCGGTTTAATGAGTGTGCGCACGCGTTGCCCCTGTATGCTTGATCAACATATTTGTGGGCCCATGAGCATACACCTGCAGATAATCTCTGCTTCCTGTGATCAGAGACAGGGGGCTGGAGATTGTGCACACTGCCCCGGCCCATAAGACTCCCCTAGTCATTGTATTTCCTGTGTTGACATTCACATCCTGTGTTACATCCTTATTTGGTCATTTCCTGTGAGGTCAAAAAACTGTGTAGGAGGCGATTGGCTGTTGGAGGCAAACCCTCCAGTTTGGGACTTCCTGTTTATGTGTAAATAAAAGCAAGGGCACTGCTTGAAAAGGCAGTCATGCTGATGGAGCTGAGAACGTAAGCTATGGTTATGTCTGTTTACTGGGAGACATGGGTTATTTAACCACTTGCTTACTGGGCACTTAAACACCCTTCCTGCCCAGACCAATTTTCAGCTTTCGGTGCTCTCACACTTTGAATGACAATTACTCAGTCATGCAACACTGTACCCAAATGAATTTTTTTGTCCTTTTTTTCCCACAAATAGAGCTTTCTTTTGGTGGTATTTGATCACCTCTGGGTTTTTTTTTTTTGCGCTATAAATGAAAAAAGACCGAAAATTTTGAAAAAAAAAGCATTTTTCTTTGTTTCTGTGATAAAATTTTGCAAATTATTAATTTTTCTTCATAAATTTTGGCCACAATTTATACTGCCACATATCTTTGGTAAAAATAACCCAAATTAGTGGATATTATTTGGTCTTTGTGAAAGTTACAGACTCTACAAACTGTGGTGCGAATTATACAAAATTGATCACATCTGATGCACTGGTGACCGATCTCATTTCTTGTGACCCGAACAAGCCAGGAAAGTACAAATACCCCCCAAATGACCCCTTTTTTGAAAGTAGACATTCCAAGGTATTTAGTAAGAGGCATGGTGAGCTTTTTGATGTTGTCATTTTTTTCCCACAATTCTTTGCAAAATGAATTTATTTTTTATTTTTTATTTTTTTCCACAAAATTGTCATTGTAATAGGTTATTTCTCTCACATGGCATGTGTATACCACAAATGACACCCCAAAATAAATTCTGCTACTCCTCCTGAGTATTACGATACCACATATGTGGGACTTTTACACAGCCTGGCCACATAGAGAGGCCCAACATGCAGGGAGCGCCATCACGTGTTCTAGGAGCATAAATTACACATCTAACTTGTTGACTACCTATTACACTTTTGAAGGCCCTGGAGCAACAGGACAATGACACGTGACACTGACGTGGCACTGATGACAGATGGCACTGATACGTGGCACTGATGACAGATGGCACTGATACGTGGCACTGATGACACGCGACACTGATGTGGCACTGATGACAGATGGCACTAGTACGGGGCACTGATGACACGTGACACTGACAGATGGCACTAATATGTGGCACTGGTGACAGATGGCACTTATATGTGGCACTGATATCATGTGGCACTAATACGTGGCACTGATGAGAGATGGCACTAATATGTGACACTGATGACAGATGGCACTGATACGTGGCACCGATGACACGTGACACTGATGACAGATGGCACTGATACGTGGCATTGATGACACGTGACACTGATGACAGATGGCACTGATACATGGCACTGATGACACGTGGCACTTATACATGGCACTGGGGACAGGTGCACTGGGGACAGATGGCAGCGGGCAGGGGGGGGACAGATGAGGACAGATGGCAGCGGGCAGGGGGGGACAGATGAGGACAGATGGCAGCGGGGGGACAGGGGGGGACAGATGGCAGATGGCAGCGGGCAGGGGGGGGGCAGATGGGGACAGATGGCAGCGGGGGGGACAGATGGCAGCGGGCAGACAGATGGCAGCGGGCGGGGGGGGGGGGGCACAGATGGGGACAGATGGCAGCGGGCAGGGGGGGGGGGGACAGATGGCAGCGGGGGGGGGGGGACAGATGGCAGCGGGGGGGGGGGGGACAGATGGGGGCAGCAGGCAGCAGGGGGACAGATGGCAGCGGGCAGGGGGGGGGGGGGGGACAGATGGCAGCGGGCAGGGGGGGGGGACAGATGGCAGCGGGGGGACAGATGGGGGCAGCAGGCAGCGGGCAGGGGGGGGGGACAGATGGGGGCAGCAGGCAGGGAGGGGACAGATGGCAGCGGGCAGGGGGGGGGGACAGATGGCAGCAGGCAGGGGGGGGGGGGACAGATGGCAGCAGGGTGACAGATGGCAGCGGGGGACAGATGGGGACAGATGGCAGCGGGGTGACAGATGGGGACAGATGGCAGCGGGGGGACAGATGGGGGCAGCAGGCAGCGGGCAGGGGGGTACAGATGGGGACAGATGGGGGCAGCAGGCAGCGGGCAGGGGGGTCCAGATGGGGACAGATGGGGGCAACAGGCAGCGGGCACAGATCGCACATTTTTTTTTATTTTCTTTTTTTTTACTTACGGCCGCTCGGCCGTTCATCTCTCTCTCTTCTCACACGCTGTCAGTGTGAGGAGAGAGAGCGGCGCTGACAGATGATCTCATATGTTTCCATATGAGATCATCTCTCATTGGACACGCCGATCTCGCTGTAAACGGCCCCTGTGATTGGCCGTTTACAGCGAGATGTGACCGGCCGTGTCCTACGGACACGGCCCGCACAGAACTTCCCCGATGCGCGCGCGCCGGAGCGCGCATTAGGGAAGTAAACAGGAGGACGTCCAGGGACGTCCTCCCGGCAGGGAGCGTCCGCGCTGCAGCCGTCTTTCGGCTATAGCGCGGGCGCGTAGTGGTTAAGGCTGCATTATACCATTAGACGGAATGTGTGCTTATCAGCACAGGAGATATGGTGTGCGCATAGCATACAGCCAAATTTCCCAGACACACTACATCCTCAAGCAAACATAAGAAAGGATTTCATTTAGTTTAACTTTGCAAAGACACATTCCTAAGTTCAACTGTGATGCATGCAAATGGCCCATTTAGACCTTGTTTAATATAAAACACCAGTTGCTTTTCACTACAAACATTTGTTAGTCCAGTCCTGGAATTCTGCTTTACTATTAATTTACATCAAAATATGGATTCCTGCAGCTAAATGCACCAAATGCATCTAGATGCTCAACCTCTGTCTATGCGAGATGTGCGAGTGCTGTGTGCGCATAGGTATGTGCCTGTGGCTCTTCTAAGGAAGAGATGATCCTTATTTGAAAATTAACATTTTTTTTTTTTTTAACCACTTGCCAACCGCCTCATGTACATATACGTCGGCAGAATGGCAAGTACAGGCACAATCCCGTACCTGTACGTGCCTGCCTTCCAGCTTGGTGGGGGTCCGGTCGGTCGCCCCCCCCCCCCGCCTTCAGAAGCGATCCGAGATGAGGGGGGGGGGCAGTGATTTCTGGCCACCCCCTCGCGATCGCTCCTGGTGAATGAGAAGCTTCCCCTGCCTGTGAACTGTAAACACAGGCAGGAGGAAGTGATGTCACACTCCTCGTGTCGGTCTTTCTGACCGGGACGCCGAGGAGTGAAGACATCAAGTAAGTGCACCAACAGTACACTGATACCAGGGTACAGCATTTCACAGGCTAGGATACACTTACACAGGGTCTCCCAAGATGCAATCGCATTTTGAGACACGACCGTTACAGTTAAAATTACAGTTCCAAAAAAATAAAAAAAATGTAAAAAAATATAAAAAAAAACCCCAAAAAATATAAACTAAAAAAACAAAAATAGTTGTCGTTTTATTGTTCTCTCTCTCTCTCTCTCTCTCTCTCTCTCGTTGCTCTTTTTTACTGTATTCTATTCTGCAATGTTTTATTATGCGTTATCATGCTTGCTTTTCAGGTATGTCATTTTGTTATACTTGTTGTACTGTGTTTTATTGTTTTTGTTTTCAGGTGCGCATTCAGCTGCAGCGTGGATTTATTTATCTTGACAGCAACAGCGTTTGCTCCTACAATACATAAAGCCGTGACTCCAGTGCTGTTGGAGGTGATTTTACCACCACAGTTAAAAAAGAGCATATATGCCGAAGCATGGGGGCAGCAGGGGCGGAGGAGCGATTGACTCCTAATGCCGTGTACATACGGTCGAAATTCCGACTGAGGCATGCCCGTGGAAATATATAAATGGTGCATGTATACCCATCATTAGAAGTGGGTGGATGAAGGAAGGTATTCTAATGGTGGGCATACCCACCAAGCAATCTTTTTTTCGTTCAGCCAAGAGGCTGCATGAAAAAAAATAAAGATTACAATATATGTCCAGTATGTTGCTGGACTTTGAAAGGTTATACCAGAATGATGCCTGCAGGTTTAGGTATCATCTTGGTATCATTCTTTTCAGCCAGTGATCAGCTTTCATGCAAAAGCAATTCTAGCGGCTAATTAGCCTCTAGACTGCTTTTACAAGCAGTGGGAGGGAATGTCCGCCCTCCCGGATATAAACAGCGCCATTGGGAAAGTGTTTTATCACACCGATCTTGGTGTGGTCAGATGCTTTGAGGGCAGAGAAAAGATCTAATAGACCCCAATTTTTTCAAAAAAAGAGTACCTGTCACTGCCTATTGCTATCATAGGGGATATTTACATTCCCTGAGATTACAATAAAAATGATAACAAAAAAAAAAAAAAAATGGAAGGAACAGTTTAAAAATAAAATAAAAAAGCGAAATAAATAATAATAAAAAAAAAAGCACCCCTGCCCCCTCTTCTCTTGCGCAAAGGCGAACACAAGCGTCGGTCTGGCGTCATATGTAAACAGCAATTGCATCATGTATGTGAGGTATCACCGCGAAGGTCAGAAAGAGGGCAGTAATTTTAGCAGTAGACCTCCGTAAATCTAATGTGGTAACCTGTAAAGGCTTTTAAATATGTATGTAGTTTGTCGCCACTGCGCGTTTGTGCGCAATTTTAAAGCATGTCGTGTTTGGTATCCATGTACTTGGCCTAAGATCATCTTTTTTATTTCATCAAAAATTTGGGCAATATAGTGTATTTTAGTGCATTAAAATAAAAAAAAGTGTATTTCTCCCCAAAAAATGCGTTTGAAAAATAACTGCGCAAATACTGTGTAGGGCCTTTGCTTTAACAATATATATATATAGTGTTTGGGGGTTCAACGTAATTTTCTTGCAAAAAAAAAAAAAATAGGATTTTTTGTACTCACCGTAAAATCCTTTTCTCTGTAATTCACCGACCGACACAGCTCCTCTCTTAGCCATTGGGTTGTTATGCCACCTTTAGGAGAATACTAGGCATTACTTGTTATGTAACACACAGAACTTTCCAGTTCCGCCCAGGGGGCGGTCCCTTGGGTAACAACCCTCCAGCCTGCCCTGCAGCCATCAGTACGTCAAAAGGATTTTACGGTGAGTACAAAAAATCCTATTTTCTCTTATATTCACCGACCGACACAGCTCCTCTCTTAGCCATTGGGTTGTTATGCCACCTTTAGGAGAATACTAGGCATTACTTGTTATGTAACACACAGAACTTTCCAGTTCCGCCCAGGGGGCGGTCCCTTGGGTAACAACCCTCCAGCCTGCCCTGCAGCCATCAGTACGTCAAAAGGATTTTACGGTGAGTACAAAAAATCCTATTTTCTCTTATATTCACCGACCGACACAGCTCCTCTCTTAGCCATTGGGACGTCCCCAAGCAGTGCCAAACGAGGGGTGGGAAAAAACAGCATAAAAAAAACTTCATCCACCAGGCCAGTGGGAACTAGTGAAACTTCACTCACAAAAAAAACACAGTGCATGGATAAACCACCACAAAAACAGGGTACCCTCAACAGGAGTGACTACCCACAACCGCACCAAAACTGCGGAATGTAATTGCGGAATGTAATGCAACAGTGCCAGTGGCGGCCCATCCATAGGGGGCGCATGGGCACCGCCCCCCCCCCCCCCCCAAAGCCAGTCACACAAAAAAAAAATTAAATAAAAAAAAAAAAAAAAAAAATTGTTCCCTTTAAGTAAAAAAAAAAAAAAAAGTTCCTGAACTGCACTGTGTCCTGGCAGGCGCCGGTCATAGTGCACTATGGAAGCGTCATGCCAAAGGCAAAACGCTTCATTTGCAGTGGTTTTTGATGCATTGTGGCGCTATGCAGTGCGCCTCTACATGCTGATTGGGTCATTCTCCTGCATCTCCTTATGCCTGGGCGGTGCCATGGACAGGCGGCATCTTACTTTCGTTTTGGCTTTGTGTGGAGAAGAAGCGCCAGGTAATGTCACTAATAGGGATGAGCCGAACACCCCCGGGTTCGGTTCGCACCAGAACCTTCGAACGGACCAAAAGTTTGCGCGAATTTTCGAACCCTATTCATTATAATGGACGCGAACGTTCGAAATCAAAATTGCTAATTACAACGGCCAATATGCATGTTAATGTCATAAAACAGGTTTGGGGACCCGGGTCCTGCCCCAGGGGACATATATCAATGCAAAAAGAACTTTTAAAAACTAACGTTTTTTCGGGAGCAGTCATTTTAATGATGCATAAAGTGAAAAAAAAAAAGTGAAATTTTCCTTTAAATATGGTACCTGGGGGGTGTCTAAAGTATGCCTGTGAAGTGGCATGTGTTTCCCGTGTTTAGAACTTTCCTTGCACAAAATGACATTTGTAAAGGAAAAAAAGAAGCCATTTAAAACCACTTGCGGCTTTAATGTCATGTCTTGTCCTGGCCGCCATTTGGCTGAAAATCCTTGAGAAAAATGGCATGGCTACCCCATCAACCCCCCCCCCCCACCCCAGCCCCTTTGGGTCTTGTATGGATATTAAGGGGGACCCCGCACCCAAAATAAAACCCTATACCTACAACCCTATATACTCTGAACAGCAGTATACAGGCGGTGCAAACAAGACACGGACTGTAGGTTTGTTCTTAAGTAGAATCTGAACAGGTACATTATGAAGTGTAGCTCCATCCCCAAAAAATCTATTTTTAAGCTTTTTGGAGAACATAGGGAGGGGTTATCACCCCTGTAACATTTGCTGTCTTTGCACATCTGTTCAGAACATGTCACCTCACTTTCCGTCCCAATGACAAATGTTTTTGGAAAAGTGGGGTTTTAATTGAAACAAGGATTGGTGATAAAGCATCAGTAGAGAGGAGATAGCTTTTTCCCAAATTAAATCTAACAGGATCGAATTTCCCTTCCTAGGGGTAGATTTCCTCTCACTTCCTGTTTTCTCTTTCCGTTTGCAAGTAGGAGTCGTTTGTAAGTTGGATGTTTGAAAGTAGGGGCCTGCCGTATATACTCTGCAGAAATTTTCCCCATTAGATGTTGGTGTAGCCACAAGACTGTAAGCCCTCACAGTTACTCTTGGTGGGCACAGGAATGGGCCCTGCTGTGAGTTATTAGATCAAGATTTGTAATTGCATGCACCTGTTGAACAGGGCAGAAAAATTGGGCCTTTGGTGGTGGTGGTGGTGGACGGTGTTGCCACAAGACTGTAAGCCCTCACAGTTACTCTTGGTGGGCGCAGGAATGGGCCCTGCTGTGAGTTATTAGATCAAGATTTGTAATTGCATGCACCTGTTGAACAGGGCAGAAAAATTGGGCCTTTGGTGGTGGTGGTGGTGGTGGCGGACGGTGTTGCCACAAGACTGTAAGCCCTCACAGTTACTCTTGGTGGGTGCAGGAATGGGCCCTGCTGTGAACTATTAGATCAAGATTTGTAATTACACGCCCCTGTTAAACAGGGCTGAAAAATTGGGCCTTAGGCACTGGTGCCACAACACTGCAACCCCTCACAGATACTGTACTTGGAGCACAGCAGTCACACCTGTTGCGAAGCATCGTTTTAAAAAATTGTAATTACACGCCCCTGTTATACAGGGGCTGAAAAATTGTGCCTTAGGCACTGGTGTGGTGGCATGGATCATTGAGGAGGAGGAAGAGGATAGTCAGTGAACATAACAGGACAGTCACTCAGCATCAGCATAGGCAGTCTTCAAGGGATGTGACATTATAAATTATTCTGTTATATCCACTTCAGGTGCCTGGTAGCTGGTGGTGATCCAAGACTGATTCATTTTTATGAAGGTCAGTCGATCAACTGAGTCAGTGGACAGGCGCACCCTATGATCGGTGACAAATCCTCCAGCAGCACTGAATGTGCGTTCGGAAAGAACGCTGGAGGCAGGACAGGCCAGTAGCTCAATTGCATACTGTGCAAGCTCTGGCCAGTGATCCATCCTCAGGACCCAGTAAGCCAGAGGATTTTCGGTGGGAAAGGTGTCCAAGTCTGACCTTGCCCCTAGGTATTCCTGCACCATGTATATCAGACGCTGGCGATGGTTGCTGGAACCGATCATACCTTGGGGCTGCGGACTAAAAAATTGTCTGAACGCATCGGTCAGACGTCCACCTTCCCCACCGCTCCTTCTGCTACTGACCGAAGCCTCAGCAACTCGTCGTCCAGGACCAGGAATGTGTAACCTCCCAGTTTCTGGGAACGCGTTGCACAGACCTTTCTGCAAGGCCTCCCTGAGATGTCTCATCCTCTGCTCCCTCTGCGACGGCAAGATAAGGTCCGCAACCTTACCCTTGTACCGTGGATCAAGGAGAGTGGCCAGCCAGTAATGGTCCCTCTCCTTGATCCGAAGAACACGAGGATCCTTCCGCAGGCTTTGCAGGATCAGGGAGGCCATGCAGCGTAGGTTAGCTGAGGCATTCGGTCCGGAGTCTTCTGGGTCACTGAGGATGACATGATCGCCAGCCACCTCCTCCCAGCCACGTACAAGTCCACTGGTTTGTTGGGACTGTACATCATCCCTAAAAGACTGCTGCTGTTGATGCTGAGTGCCAGGCTCCACTTCCATGCTCACACAATCCTCCTCCTCCTCCTCATCCTCTTCCTGTGTGATGGGTGGGACAGAAGGAACACTGTCCGGATAAAGGGGGCCTTGAGAGGCAAGGAAGTCCTCCTCTTCCTGCCTCTGTTCTGCCTCAAGTGCCCTGTCCATTATCCCACGCAGCGTATGCTCCAACAGGTGGACAAGAGGTACAGTGTCACTGATGCATGCACTGTCACTGCTCACCATCCTCGTGGCCTCCTCAAATGGTGAGAGGACAGTGCATGCATCCCTGATCATGCTCCACTGGCGTGGGGAAAAAAAGCCAAGCTCCCCTGACCCTGTCCTGGTGCCGTAGTCGCAAAGGTACTCATTGATGGCCCTCTGCTGCGTGTGCAGTCGCTGCAGCATGGCCAACGTTGAGTTCCACCTGGTGGGCATGTCACATATTAGGCGGTTCTTGGGCAGGTTCAGCTCCTTTTGCAGCTCAGTCAGCCGAGCACTGGCATTATAAGATCAGCGGAAATGCACACAGACTTTCCTGGCCTGCCTCAGGACATCCTGTAAGCCTGGGAACCTGCCCAAGAACCGCTGCACCACCAGGTTGAGGACGTGGGCCATACAGGGCACATGGGTGAGCTGCCCCTGTCGCAGGGCGGAGAGGAGGTTGGTGCCATTGTCAAAAACGACCATTCCTGGCTTAAGCTGGCGTGGCGTCAACCACCTCTCGGCCTGCCCCTGCAGAGCTGCCAGAACCTCTGGCCCAGTGTGGCTCCTGTCCCCCAAACACACCAGCGCAAGCACGGCATGGCATCTTTTTGCCTGCGTACTTGCGTAGGCCCTTGTACGCCTACGGAGCACCGCTGGTTCCGAGGACAGAGCACTGGAGGAAGAAGAAGAGGAGGGGGTGGAGGAGAGTGGTGTGTCACAACCAGTAGCAGTAGTAGCATTTTGGAGGCGTGGTGGCGGAACAACCTCCAACACTACTGCACCTTGTCCTGCATCCCTCCCAGCTGCCAATAGTGTGACCCAATGGGCCGTGAAAGAAAGATAACGTCCCTGTCCATGCCTGCTGGACCATGAGTCAGCGGTAATATGCACCTTACCGCTGACCGCCCTGTCCAGCGAGGCATGGACATTGCCTTCCACATGCCGGTAGAGAGACGGAATCGCCTTCTGTGAGAAAAAGTGGCGTTTGGGAACCTGCCACTGAGGAACCGCACATTGAACAAACTCACGGAAGGGGGCCGAGTCTACCAACTGAAAAGGCAGCAGTTGAAGTGCTAGCAATTTAGCCAAGCTAGCATTCAACCGCTGGGCATGTGGATGGCTGGGAGTGTACTTCTTTCGACGGTCCAGCAGCTGGGGAAATGGGAAATTTGCCTGCTACAATCGGACGTCGGTGTACTGCAAGTACTTGGTTGTGACACACCTAATTCTACACCTTCAGTCCTCTCAGAGCAGCTTTCAGAGAGGACTGAAGATGTAGTGGGGATGGAGATCCCAGCTGATGAGGAGCAAGGAGAGGTCCGCTTTGTTCTTTGGTGTGGGTCTTTTATGTGTGCTTGCCAATGAGCTGCATGGCAGGTCGACATATGTCTGCTCATGCTTGTGGTGCCCAAGCGGCTGATGTTTTGCCACGCGAGATACGCTTGAGACAAATATTGCAAATAGCAGTGGTACGATCTGATGCACTCGTCTCAAAAAAGGCCCACACCAAAGAACTTTTCTGATAACGTGCAGAGGCAGCGCCCTGCACAGGCGGAGCTCTGCGGTGTGGTACAGTTGCTGTGCTGGCCTCTGGCTGGCCTCCAGGGGGCATCCTGCCTCGTTGGACATGTGACGCCGCATCCTCCTCCTCCTCGTCCTCCTCCTCATCCTCTCTCCCTTCAGGCACCCACGTGGAGTCAGTGACCTCATCATCCCCTCCCTCTTCACCACTAGAGCAAACCTGGCAGTAAGCTGCAGCTGGTGGAACAGTACTGCCAGATTGCTGTCCTTCAGCATCCCCTCTCTCTGCGCGCACACTACTGACTTCCTCAAGCTGGGTATCATCATCCGAGCCTTCGAATCGTTGGGCATCCTCCTGGAGCATGTACCCAACACTGTGCTCAAACAGTTCGGGGGACTCCTCAGGAGGACATGGTGGGTCTAGGGAAGGGGTGGCTGATGATGCCATTGAGTACGCGTTGGCAGCTGCTCTGCCAGTACCCTGAGCCTGGGTGAGAGAGGATGAGGAGGATGAGGAGGGCTTGGTCATCCATTCTACCAAGCCTTCAGCATGATGCGGCTCCACATGTCCAGCTGCCGAAAACAAAGACAAGCGTGTCCCATGGCCACGTGCTGATGACGATGCACGACCACGTCCACGGCCAGAACTGTTGTCTCTAGAAACAGAGCCTGCCTGCCCTGTGTTCTTGCCTCTGCACGCTCTGCCTCTCCTTGGCGGTCTTCCAGCCATTGTAGTCGGTAGTGTATATAGTATAAAAAATAGAGCTCCTATGTGTGCTCACAACACACTGTAGGTCCTATGGGTGCTGACACTAACACACTATAGGTACTATGTGTGCTGCTGACAAGAAAATATAGGAGCTCTGTGTGATGCCACTAACACACTAGAAGTCCTATGGGTGCTTCTGCGAAGAAAATATAGGAGCTCTGTGTGATGCCACTAACACACTAGAAGTCCTGTGGGTGCTGCTGAGAAGAAAATATAGGAGCTCTGTGTGATGCCACTAACACACTAGAAGTCCTATGGGTGCTTCTGCGAAGAAAATATAGGAGCTCTGTGTGCTGCCACTAACACACTAGAAGTCCTGTGGGTGCTGCTGAGAAGAAAATATAGGAGCTCTGTGTGATGCCACTAACACACTAGAAGTCCTATGGGTGCTTCTGGGAAGAAAATATAGGAGCTCTGTGTGATGCCACTAACACACTAGAAGTCCTGTGGGTGCTGCTGAGAAAAAATATAGGAGCTCTGTGTGATGCCACTAACACACTAGAAGTCCTATGGGTGCTTCTGCGAAGAAAATATAGGAGCTCTGTGTGATGCCACTAACACACAATTGAAGTCCTATGGGTGCTTCTGGGAAGAAAATATAGGAGCTCTGTGTGATGCCACTAACACACTAGAAGTCTTGTGGGTGCTGCTGAGAAGAAAATATAGGAGCTCTGTGTGATGCCACTAACACACTAGAAGTCCTGTGGGTGCTGCTGAGAAGAAAATATAGGAGCTCTGTGTCATGCCACTAACACACTAGAAGTCCTATGGGTGCTTCTGGGAAGAAAATATAGGAGCTCTGTGTGATGCCACTAACACACTAGAAGTCCTATGGGTGCTTCTGTGAAGACAATATAGGAGCTCTGTGTGATGCCACTAACACACTAGAAGTCCTGTGGGTGCTGCTGAGAAGAAAATATAGGAGCTCTGTGTGATGCCACTAACACACTAGAAGTCCTATAGGTGCTTCTGGGAAGAAAATATGGGAGCTCTGTGTGATGCCACTAACACACAATTGAAGTCCTATGGGTGCTTCTGGGAAGAAAATATAGGAGCTCTGTGTGATGCCACTAACACACTAGAAGTCCTATGGGTGCTTCTGGGAAGAAAATATGGGAGCTCTGTGTGATGCCACTAAGGCCGCGTACACACGAAGGGACAATCCCGCGGGATTATCCTCTGGACTGAAGTCCAGAGGATAATCCCCTCGTGTGTGGGCGCCGGCGGACTTTTTGGCGCCAAAGTACGGCGGACTAAAGTTTCAGGTTTTGTTCTCAAATTATCCGCTGGACTTGGAAGTCCAGCGGACAATCCCGCCGTTAGTGGGGAAGTCCGCGGGACTTTTGAAATGAACGGACTTGCCGCTCATCGGCAAGTCCGTTCATTTAGCACGTGACTTCAGGTTACGTAGCTAGCGTAGGCAGTTACTGCCGCCGCGCTAGCTCCGTGACCTGGCATGGATTTAAAGGGAATCCCCACGCCGAAAAAAAAAACGGCGTGGGGGTTCCCCCCAAATCCATGTCAGACCCTCATCCGAGCACGCAGCCTGGCAGGCCAGGAAAGGGGTGGGGACGAACGAGCGCCCCCCCCCTCCTGAGCCGTACCAGGCCGCGTGCCCTCAACATGGGGGGTGCCCTGGGGAAAGGGGGGCCGTGCGGCCCCCCCACCCCAAAGCACCTTGTCCCCATGTTGATGAGGACAAGGGCCTCTTCCCGACAACCCTGGCCGTTGGTTGTCGGGGTCTGCGGGCGGGGGCTTATCGGAATCTGGGAACCCCCTTTAATAAGGGGGCCCCCAGATACCGGCCCCCCACCCTATGTGAATGAGTATGGGGTACGATGTACCCCTACCCATTCACCTAAGGTGTAAAATGTAAAGTAAAAAAAAACACACACACTTTTGAAAAAATAGTTTATTGCACTGCTCCGGGGGTCTTCTTCCGTCTTGGGGGTCTTCTCGCCGGACTCCCCCGCCATTTACCAAGCTCTTTTACCGAGCGAGGGGAGTCCGGCTACCTTCTTCGTCGCCGTCGCCGTCTGGGGGTCTCGATCCGCCTTCGGGGGTCTTCTTCCGTCTTGGGGGTCTTCTCGCCGGACTCCTCCCCTCTCTTCTGCTCTTTTACCTAGCTCTTTCACGAGGGGAGGTGTCCGGCTACCTTCTTCGTCGTCGCCGCCGTCGTCTGGGGGTCTCGATCCGCCTTCGGGGGTCTTCCGGGGGTCTCTTCTGTTCTTGCGGCGGTCGTCGTCTTCCGCGCCGCCGGCGCCTTGTCCTTCTTCTTGTCCTTCTTGTTCTTCTTCTTCTTCCGATGTTGACCCGTCGCTCTCTCTGCCCGGAATGCCTGTGCCGATCTGCGCTCGGACTTATATAGGGACATGGGGGACAGGGTCACATGTTCATGTCACATGGTGACCCCGCCCCCTTGCGATGTCACAGTCCCAGCATCCTCCGGGACTGTGACACACAAGGGGGCGGGGTCACCATGTGACATGTGCATGTGACCCTGTCCCCCATGTCCCTATATAAGTCCGAGCGCAGATCGGCACAGGCATTCCGGGCAGAGAGAGCGACGGGTCAACATCGGAAGAAGAAGAAGAACAAGAAGGACAAGAAGAAGGACAAGGCGCCGGCGGCGCGGAAGACGACGACCGCCGCAAGAACAGAAGAGACCCCCGGAAGACCCCCGAAGGCGGATCGAGACCCCCAGACGACGGCGGCGACGACGAAGAAGGTAGCCGGACACCTCCCCTCGTGAAAGAGCTAGGTAAAAGAGCAGAAGAGAGGGGAGGAGTCCGGCGAGAAGACCCCCAAGACGGAAGAAGACCCCCGAAGGCGGATCGAGACCCCCAGACGGCGACGACGACGAAGAAGGTAGCCAGACTCCCCTCGCTCGGTAAAAGAGCTTGGTAAATGGCGGGGGAGTCCGGCGAGAAGACCCCCAAGACGGAAGAAGACCCCCGGAGCAGTGCAATAAACTATTTTTTCAAAAGTGTGTGTGTTTTTTTTTACTTTACATTTTACACCTTAGGTGAATGGGTAGGGGTACATCGTACCCCATACTCATTCACATAGGGTGGGGGGCCGGTATCTGGGGGCCCCCTTATTAAAGGGGGTTCCCAGATTCCGATAAGCCCCCGCCCGCAGACCCCGACAACCAACGGCCAGGGTTGTCGGGAAGAGGCCCTTGTCCTCATCAACATGGGGACAAGGTGCTTTGGGGTGGGGGGGGCCGCACGGCCCCCCTTTCCCCAGGGCACCCCCCATGTTGAGGGCACGCGGCCTGGTACGGCTCAGGAGGGGGGGGGGGCGCTCGTTCGTCCCCACCCCTTTCCTGGCCTGCCAGGCTGCGTGCTCGGATGAGGGTCTGACATGGATTTGGGGGGAACCCCCACGCCGTTTTTTCGGCGTGGGGATTCCCTTTAAATCCATGCCAGCTTGCGGAGCTAGCGCGGCGGCATTTACTGCCTACGCTAGCTACGTAACCTGAAGTTACGTTCGAAATGAACGGACTGCTCCGTGTGTGGGCAAGTCCGTTCATTTTCAAAAGTCCCGCGGACTTTTGGCCGGCGGATTATCCGCTGGACAAGTCCGTGCGTGTGTGGGCAAGTCCACACCCTCGGAAAGTCCAGCGGACCTAGCCGGAAAGTCCAGCGGATTGTCCGCTGGACTTAGGTCCGCCGGCAAAAGTCCGTACGTGTGTACGAGGCATAACACACAATTGAAGTCCTATGGGTGCTTCTGGGAAGAAAATATAGGAGCTCTGTGTGATGCCACTAACACACAATTGAAATCCTATGGGTGCTTCTGGGAAGAAAATATAGGAGCTCTGTGTGATGCCACTAACACACAATTGAAGTCCTATGGGTGCTTCTGGGAAGAAAATATAGGAGCTCTGTGTGATTCCACTAACACACTAGAAGTCCTATGGGTGCTTCTGGGAAGAAAATATGGGAGCTCTGTGTGATGCCACTAACACACTAGAAGTCCTATGGGTGCTTCTGGGAAGAAAATATGG
Source organism: Lithobates sylvaticus (assembly GCA_028564925.1). Classification (NCBI taxonomy): domain Eukaryota; kingdom Metazoa; phylum Chordata; class Amphibia; order Anura; family Ranidae; genus Lithobates; species Lithobates sylvaticus. Next base: position 98,437,283 of record CM053033.1, read on the forward strand.
GAGCTCTGTGTGATGCCACTAACACACTAGAAGTCCTATGGGTGCTTCTGGGAAGAAAATATGGGAGCTCTGTGTGATGCCACTAACACACTAGAAGTCCTATGGGTGCTTCTGGGAAGAAAACATGGGAGCTCTGTGTGATGCCACTAACACACTAGAAGTCCTATGGGTGCTTCTGGGAAGAAAATATGGGAGCTCTGTGTGATGCCACTAACACACTAGAAGTCCTATGGGTGCTTCTGGGAAGAAAATATGGGAGCTCTGTGTGATGCCACTAACACACTAGAAGTCCTATGGGTGCTTCTGGGAAGAAAATATGGGAGCTCTGTGTGATGCCACTAACACACTAGAAGTCCTATGGGTGCTTCTGGGAAGAAAATATGGGAGCTCTGTGTGATGCCACTAACACACAATTGAAGTCCTATGGGTGCTTCTGGGAAGAAAATCTAGGAGCTCTGTTTGCTGCCACTAACACACTAGAAGTCCTATGGGTGCTTTTGGGGTGCAATGCTGTGCTAACAGCACTGCGGTTGGTACTACTGAAATACTGTACTAACAGTAAAACACACACCAAACTAATCCCCAGCAGCAGCTAATAACACACTAACCAGCAGCAATGGACGATCAATGACAGGTAGCAATGGTTTAGCAAATAAATAGCCAATGGTTTAGCAAAGAAGAGCAAATCTTTCTGTAGCAATGAATCAAGCAAAGACACAGAATCAGCCTGATCTCTCCTAAAGCCGGAACTCATGTGACCGGCGCCGACGGCGTGGCGGCCTTTTAAATGGTGGGGCGTGTACTAAAGCCCCTGAGCTTTAATTGGCTACAGGCGTTCTGCCTGTAGCCAATTATTGCTCTCCGAGTTTCCGGCGCTGTGATTGGCCAAGCATGCGGGGTCACAGTGCATGCTTGGCCAATCATCAGCCAGCAATGCACTGCGCCGGCCGCGCCGGCCGCAATGCATTGCGGGGCCGCTCGCATCACACGAATGTGATGCGAACGGCCCAAATAGTTCTGGGCTCGCCGAGCGAGCGAACGCCCGGTGCTCGATGCGAACGTGGGTTTGCATCGAGCACCGGGCCCATCCCTAGTCACTAACAGCGGCACATATACAGCAGCACCTTGTGCTGTATGTATTTTAATTTTTTAATCTGTCCGTGCTGTGCTTCACCTCTGCCCTGGAATCCACCTCTGCTCCAGCCCAACAACCGACAATCTGCTGGAGCCTTCATTACACTGTACACATCTCCTGTATGTGTGTATACCACGAGGGCTCCCAGCAATGCGTCCTAGAGTCATCCTGTACAGGTCAGTGTTCTCTCATCTCTGTCTCTCTATCTGTATGTATATCTCTCCATCTATCTGTATGTATATCTCTCCATCTATCTGTATGTCTATCTCTCTATCTATCTGTATGTCTATCTATCTCTCTATCTGTATGTCTATCTCTCTGTATGTCTATCTCTCTGTATGTCTATCTCTCTGTATGTCTATCTCTCTGTATGTCTATCTCTCTGTATGTCTATCTCTCTGTATGTCTATCTCTCTCTCTATCTGTATGTCTATCTATCTCTCTATCTGTAAGTCTATCTCTCTGTGTATCCATCCATCTATCTCTCTATCTATCTGTATGTCTATCTATCTGTATGTATATGTCTCTATCTGTATGTCTATCTAT
>CM053033.1:98439393-98474551 GCA_028564925.1 Lithobates sylvaticus
GGCAGCAGGGCGTCCATACCTAATTCTCACCCACGGGAGGAATCCGGAATCTGTGCTGCACCGGCTCACAGAAAAGGTGATAATTTTTCTAAAAACTGTGAAACCTTTTCCTTTTCCTATTCTGTAAGAGGGGGAGGGGGTAGGAACCAGAAGAGGAAAAGTTTTTGTAAAGGGTGAAAGTCTTCTTTATAATAGTTTATTTCAATTACTGATGTTCATTAGCATAAAAAAAAAAATTGCGATAATTAACCACTTCAATACAGGGCTTTTATACACCCTTCCTTACCAGACCAATTTTTAGCTTTCAGCGCTCTCCCACTTTGAATGACAATTACTCAGTCATGCTACACTCTACCCAAACCAAATTTTTATAATTTTTTTTTCTCACAAACAGAGCTTTCTTTTGGTGTTATTTAATTACTGCTGGGTTTTTTATTTTTTGCAATATAAGCTAAAAGAAAGAATTTTTTGAAAAAAAAAACTTTTTTTTTAGTTTCTATTGAAAGCTTTTGCAAATAAAACATTTTTCGTCATAAATTTGGGCCAAAATGTATACTGCTACATATCTTTAGTAAAAATAACCCAAATAAGTGTATATTATTTGGTTGCTGTGAAAGTTATAGCATTTAAAATCTATGGTGCAAATCATTGAAAAATAATCACATCTGATCACACCTGATGCAGGGCTCTTTCACACGGACGTTCCTTTTTTTCAGTCCGTTCAGTTCAGTTTTTTTTTTTTTTTGGTTGTAAAACGGATGCAGATGTCAATTTTGACATCTGTTTTCATGTCCGTGAACATCCGTTTTACATCCGTGAACGTCCGTTTTTAGATCCGCAGACATCCGTTTTTTTTAATGGACATCTGTTTTTCATTCTTCAGTTTCTCATCCGTTTTTCATCCTTTTCTTATCTAATCTCCCATGAGACTTTGCTCTTCCCCAGCATGCATTGTGTTTCCCATGCTGCTTTGTGGTCCCAGTGATAGTGTGCAGACATTTTTTTTTTGTCCTGTTTTTTGTCCTGTTACCTGTGCATTTGTAGTATTTTTAGCTATGTTTTCTACCCAATTTTGGGACGACGTGACATGTGTTGTCCTTATGGAGTATGTGAGGAGAGTGGAGAGTCTGAGGAGGAGAAGATTGCAGCAAAAACGTCGTACCTATTGGACACATCTCATGCTGCTGAAGAGGCCCTATGAGGGTTTTGTTACTCTGCATTATGGCGTTTTGCGAAGATACCCAACAAAATTTTACCAGGATGACTATCCCCACGTTTGATTTTGTCCTAGAAAAACTTCAACCACGTCTGCATCGTTTGGACACAAACATGAGACGTTGCATGCTCCCTGAGGATCGTCTCCTACTTACTCTCAGGTACACCACCAGCTGTTGTTTATTTTAGATTATGAGCCCCTACTGCCCTGAGCCAATAGTCAAAGCCCTGGATATTTGCCAAGGCATGTACATAACTCCCTCCCCCCGCCACTCACCTAGACCCCTCTCAACTGCTATCTAACCCCCCCTTAAAGCGGAGTTCCACCCTATTAAAAGTCATTGGCTACAAAAAGTGTAGCTGCTGACTTTTAATAAACAGCCACTTACCTGTCCCATGGTCCAGCGATGCGTCCGCCTGACACCTCGCTCCTCTCCCCCTCCTCTGGTATTGGATGTATAGAGCTCATGCACATATACCATTATGTACAGTCTAGTAACATTAATTTATATTCATCTTAGGTTTCTTGCCACGGGTCAAACCTTCACCAGTTTAAGCCACTATTTTCTGCTGGGTATATCAACAATATCAGAAATTGTACATGACACCTGTAAGACTATATGGGAGGAGCTAAGACCGCTTGTGATGCCAGTTCCCGACATACAAATGTGGTCGGAAATTGCAGATGGATTCCTGAAGAACTCACAATTTCCAAACTGCTTTGGAGCCTTGGATGGCAAACACATTCGGATTACAATGCCTCCTGGATCTGGCTCCAGCTATTACAACTAGTGGTTCTGATGGCAATCTGTGATAGTAACTATAAATTTGTCGCAGTGGAGTTTGGTATGTATGGCAGAACGAGTGTTTAGGGCATCCAGAATGGGGAGAAGGCTTCTAGAGGGCAGGATGAACTTACCGGCTGACAAACCACTTCCTTGAACATCTGGACCTGATATGCCTCATGTCCTCGTGGCTGATGAGGCTTTTGCGCTCTCAAGGCACATTTTAAGGCCATATGCAAAACATAATTTAAACAACAAAAAGAGAATCTTCAACTGCCGACTCAGTAGAGCAAGGAGGTACATCGAATGCACATTTGGCATACTAAGTAGCAAATGGCGCATATTCCACAGCGCCTTGCAACTGAAACTGGCCAATGCTGAAGGTGTTATTCAAGCATGTTGTGTGCTGCACAACATAATTCGTGAGAAGGAAAGCATCAGCATGGAAGATGAAGATGAAATCCATTTGCCCTCTGTCAATCTTTGTGGACTGCGCCCAAGCTATTCTATCCTTGCTCTGCGTGACCAGTTTGCAGACCATTTTATGTCCCCTGATGGAGAGTTTCCATGGCAGTATGCTCATGTTTAAGCAGTGTCAACATTGTTATCCATCATGTACTTTGTCTTAAAATTTTTATGTAGTGTATAGAGAGTACAAAAATAAAATGCAGTTTTCCATGCAGTCAAATATTTTTTATTCCTGTCATATAAAATAAGTGACCACAGTATATATCTCAAAATATATTATATGCAAACATATATTGTGTAACCATAAAAAATAACATATATATATATATATATAAACATATTTTTCGAACATTTAGTATCTCAAAAAAGTGAGTAAACCCCTCACATTTTCTAAAAACAAAAAAAAAAACTATGGACATGGATTACTGGAACCATGTCCTGTGGTCTGATGTGACCAAGATAAACATATTTGGTTCAAATGGTGTCAAGTGTGGGTGACGGCAACAGGTGAGGAGTAGGGAGAGAGATGATCCACCGCTCCAGAGGGATCCTTCAAGGCAAATGCTTCTACTCCTAGTGTGGAGCTCCAGGTGCAGGCTAATAACAAGGTAGTTAGAAAGTAACAAGGGGAACTCTGGACAGCCGCACACCAGACGAAGATGAAAAATCAAATGGATTTATTTAAAAACAGGAATCACATCAAAGTCCAAAAACACAGCAAAACAGGGAAGGGGGGCACACAGCTGACACGTTTCACGCTAAATACAGCGCTTACTCATAGGTGAGGAGTAGATAGACAAGAGTCTCTCTCCTACAGTCAAGCATGGTGGTGGAAGTGTCATGGTCTGGGGGCTGCATGAGTGCTGCCGGCAATGGGGTTCATTGAGGAAACCATAAATGCCAACATGTACTGTGACATATTGAAGCAGCACAGCATGATTCCATCCCTTCAGAGACTTGGCCGCAGGGCAGTATTTCAACATAATAACCCCAAACACACCTCCAAGACAACCACTGCCTTGCTAAAGAAGCTGAGGGTAAAAAGGTGATAGACTGGCCAAGCATGTCTCCAGACCTAAACCCTATTGATCATCTGTGGGGCATCCTCAAACAGAAGGTGGAGGAGCGCAATGTATCTACCAGCTCTGTGATGTCGTCAAGGAGGAGTGGAAGAGGACACCAGTGGCAAAATGTGAAGCTCAGGTCATCTCACAGCTGAAACTCACAGCCAAGCCAACAAAAAAGTTGCTCAAGACAATCTTATGCCGCGTACACACGAAGGGATTTTTCCCGGCGGACCTAGTCCAGCGGACAATCCGCCGGACTTTCCAGCTGGCTTCGCCGGACTTTCCGAGCGTGTGGACTTGCCCACACACGCCCGGACTTCTCCGGCGGACAATCCGCTGGACAAGGTCCCCGGGACTTTTGAAAATGAACGGACTTGCCCACACACGGAGCAGTCCGTTCATTTAGAACGTAACTTCAGGTACGTAGCTAGCGTAGGCAGTAAATGCCGGCGCGCTAGCTCCGTCACCTGGCATTGATTTAAAGGGAATCCCCACGCCGAGAAACGGTGTGGGGGTCCCCCCCAAATCCATCTCAGACCCTTATCCGACCCTTATCCGAGCACGCAGCCCGGCAGGCCAGGAAAGGGGTGGGGACGAGCGAGCGCCCCCCCCCTCCTGAGCCGTACCAGGCCGCGTGCCCTCAACATGGGGGGTGCCCTGGGGAAAGGGGGGCCGTGCGCCCCCCCACCCCAAAGCACCTTGTCCCCATGTTGATGAGGACAAGGGCCTCTTCCCGACAACCCTGGCCGTTGGTTGTCGGGGTCTGCGGGCGGGGGCTTATCGGAATCTGGGAGCCCCCTTTTATAAGGGGGCCCCCAGATCCCGGCCCCCCACCCTATGTGAATGAGTATGGGGTACGATGTCCCCCTACCCATTCACCTAAGGTGTAAAATGTAAAGTAAAAAAAACACACTTTTGAAAAAATATTTTATTGCACTGCTCCGGGGGTCTTCTTCCGTCTTGGGGGGTCTTCTCGCCGGACTCCTCCGCCATTTACCTAGCTCTTTTACCGAGCAGAGGAGGCCGGCTACCTTCTTCATCGTCGCCGCCGTCGTCTGGGGGTCTCAATCCGCCTTCGGGGGTCTTTGGGGGTCTCTTCTGTTCTTGCCGCTGTCGTCGCTTTCTGCGCCGCCTTCTTCTTCCGCCTTCTTCTTCTTGTTCTTCTTCCGATGTTGACACGTCGCTCTCTCTGGCCGGAATGCCAGAGCCGCGCTGTGCTGGGACTTATATAGGGACAAGGGGACAGGGTCACATGCTCATGTCACCCCGCCCCCTTGTGATGTCACAGTCCCGGAGGATGCTGGGACTGTGACATCACAGGGGCGGGGTCACCATGTGACATGAGCATGAGACCCTGTCCCCTTGTCCCTATATAAGTCCAGCACAGCGCGGCTCTGGCATTCCGGCCAGAGAGAGCGACGTGTCAACATCGTAAGAAGAAGAAGAATAAGAAGAAGAAGAAGAAGAAGGCGGAAGAAGAAGAAGAAGGCGGCGCAGAAAGCGACGACAGCAGCAAGAACAGAAAAGACCCCCGAAGGCGGATCGAGACCCCCAAACGACGGCGGCGATGACGAAGAAGGTAGCCGGCCTCCTCTGCTCGGTAAAAGAGCTAGGTAAATGGCGGAGGAGTCCGGCGAGAAGACCCCCCAAGACGGAAGAAGACCCCCGAGCAGTGCAATAAAATATTTTTTCAAAAGTGTGTTTTTTTTTACTTTACATTTTACACCTTAGGTGAATGGGTAGGGTACATCGTACCCCATACTCATTCACATAGGGTGGGGGGCCGGGATCTGTCTTCTCCTTCGGATATTTCCGGCGGCTTCGTTGTGCTTCGTACTGCACGCGCGAAGCGCCTGCGCAGTACAGGAGGGTCCTTATCCACCGAGGCGAACTTTCTCGGCAGAACACCGGCACTTTAACCTTAGATAATAGGTGGAGGGAGCGGAGCCCCTCTGTGATTGTCAACCTTTGTAAAAAAAAATTAAATGTCATGTTTTTACCATGAGTAGAATACTTATACCCCCCATGCAATAAACAGTGCTACTTTAAAGATCCTGGTAATAAGGCTCTTTGGGGGAATTAGAATATATATTGATCGATTGGGAGGAACTAGGAAAGGAGTGCATCTGAGACCTGGATGCCTCATATGAACTGTAGATAGGTTGGGTAAAAGGCGCCACTTGAGGTGGGGTCAATACATTGTGGACACTGGTGGTTGGTTGATGTTGCTGATGGGGTTTATTACTAAGAGGTGCCACTTGAGGGTTGGGTCAATACATTGCGGACACTGGTGGTTGGTTGATGTTGGTGATGGGGGGTAATACTTTGAGGGTAATGATGATGATACATCTGATGTGATAAGTTTACTGGAGCAAGGTCCAATGTATAACCCTGGTAGGGGCGTTGTTGCTCATTTATGAGCGGCAGCATGGGGTCATTGGAAATTGCAGCCCTTACACACACAACAGTGTAACTAAAAATAGACATTTGCACCTCCATTTTTCGATGCATGGGGACCTGTGCCAGTTGGTGGTACAGGCTCCTTAGGAAAACAGCATCTTGATTTGAGGGGTCAGCAATAGGATCCTTTGTGTCAGCCCTCCTCCTTTCCCTCATGTCTTCCATGAATTCAATCATTGCTCCTTCAATATCTGGCCTGTATTGTCCTCCGCGTTGTCTAGTCCTTGTGACGCGAACAGAACGATTCTGTTGAGGGAGAAAGTTTTTAAAACATTTATCAATGTAAACATTTTACAATGGGTCATTTTGTATGGGATTCTTACAGGCACACGTCTTTCCTGGGCGAGTCCAAATCCCCCTCCTCTTCCGTTTCTGAAATGTTGGTGCTTGAACTATAAAAGATATGTTGATCGATGGATTACAGGCATGGGCGTCCGCAGAACTTTTTTCAAGGGGGGGCATCATTTTAAGGTCTGGTCGTGTGATCTTACCTGTGTCAGTCAACAGCGGCTGTAGGGGAGAAAGCACTTGGCGACGGCTGATAAAGCCTGATGAGGTGATGTCACCCATAGGTTCCCATGTCACAGTTGTTATTGGTGCTCCCTCCTCTCCCCTGCATACGCTGCTGGATCACACAGGTGAGATAACATGACCAGATTGGAACAGTCTGAAAATAGGTTAGTCTGCATAGGTGTTAGGGGTAAGGGGACGGGGGGCAGTTTTTAAGGCTAGCGCAAGGTGGAATTCTACTTTCAATCTACCCTCCCTATTGGTGGCTTGTGGCAGTGTTAAAGTAGAGCTCCACCCAAAAGGGGAAGCACCACTTGTTTGCACCCTCCCCCCTTCCACTGCCACATTTGGCACTTTTTGGGGTAGAGAGTGTACCTGGTTTTGCTGTGGTGATCTGAACCACATGCAAAACCATGAAAAATATGCTGCGAGCGACCACAGCAAGTAAAGGTATAAATAAACATACAATTAGGCAATCAATCAATTACAAAAATAAAATAAAAAATACACCTGCATGGTGCAGCATTGGCTTAAGACAGTGGAGATTTTAAAATCTGTATGGACACAATAGCGTCTTTATGCTGTTGTGCCCATACAGCTGCTTTTGTGCCCATATAGATGCTGGTGTGCCTCAATAGCAGTTATATGGGCACAATAGCATAAAGATGATAAAAGAGGAATGCATCTCCAATGGTTGAGACGCAGGATCTTTCATTCTTTTACCAGTGTAGGACCCACTAATTAAGGGATACTTTTACGCAGTAAGTGGGCTGCCATATAGTGTGACCAAATCCCCATATTTTTTGAATATATTCAGGTGTTTTTAAATAGCCCTGCAGGATTTAAATGTAATTTTTGTATATGTGCAAGACACATTACAAGAGACGGTCAGAGACTGCAGACATGCTACAGGAGAGGGTCAGAGACTGCAGACATGCTACAGGAGAGGGTCAGAGACTGCAGACATGCTACAGGAGAGGGTCAGAGACTGCAGACATGCTACAGGAGAGGGTCAGAGACTGCAGACATGCTACAGGAGAGGGTCAGAGACTGCAGACATGCTACAGGAGAGGGTCAGAGACTGCAGACATGCTACAGGAGAGGGTCAGAGACTGCAGACATGCTACAGGAGAGGGTCAGAGACTGCAGACATGCTACAGGAGAGGGTCAGAGACTGCAGACATGCTACAGGAGAGGGTCAGAGACTGCAGACATGCTACAGGAGAGGGTCAGAGACTGCAGACATGCTACAGGAGAGGGTCAGAGACTGCAGACATGCTACAGGAGACGGTCAGAGACTGCAGACATGCTACAGGAGACGGTCAGAGACTGCAGACATGCTACAGGAGACGGTCAGAGACTGCAGACATGCTACAGGAGAGGGTCAGAGACTGCAGACATACTACAGGACAGGGTCAGAGACTGCAGACATACTACAGGACAGGGTCAGAGACTGCAGACATACTACAGGAGAGGGTCAGAGACTGCAGACATAATGCAGGAGAGGGTGAGAGACTGCAGACATACTACAGGAGAGGGTCAGAGACTGCAGACATACTACAGGAGAGGGTCAGAGACTGCAGACATAATACAGGAGAGGGTCAGAGACTGCAGACATAATACAGGAGAGGGTCAGAGACTGCAGAAATAATACAGGCGACGATCAGAGACTGCAGACATACTGCAGGAGAGGGTCATAGACTGCAGAAATAATACAGTAGACGATCAGAGACTGCAGAAATAATACAGGAGACAATCAGAGACTGCAGAAATAATACAGGAGACAATCAGAGACTGCAGAAATAATACAGGAGAGGGTCAGAGACTGCAGACATAATACAGGAGAGGGTCAGAGACTGCAGACATAATACAGGAGATGGTCAGAGACTGCAGACATAATACAGGAGAGGGTCAGAGACTGCAGACATAATACAGGAGACGGTCAGAGACTGCAGAAATAATACAGGAGACAATCAGAGACTGCAGAAATAATACAGGAGACGATCAGAGACTGCAGAAATAATACAGGAGACGATCAGAGACTGCAGAAATAATACAGGAGACGATCAGAGACTGCAGAAATAATACAGGAGATGGGCAGAGAATGGATGTATGGCTGAACTCAGTGTAAAAGTGTATAGTAGGGCTGCGCTACTCTACTTAAAGCAGCTCTTCAAGATTAAGTTAGTAATCCTCCTTTTAAAGTACAAACAGTGCCAGAAGACAGCAACACATCCAATTTCCAAAATTAAAATTGTCTTACAGTGATCTGGTCAGGATTAGTGAAGAACAGTAAACAGTTAATGAGTCTGAAGTTTCTAGCCTGAATCAGCAATAAATCATCCAAAAAACATCAAACTGCAGCACACACAGAGCTCTGGCTAAATAGCTGAGCTGAAATGGTTAACAGCCAAACATGTGTGACCCCCCTTGCTGGACACAGAATGCAGACAGGCTGCAGTGTCTCCCAGAGATCTTATCAGCAGGTTAGGAAGCTAAACAAAGAGAGTACAGAGCCAGAGGGAGAGGAGGCTGATCAGTAACCTGCACACTGCCGAAAACGCATAGATTTCTGGATGATTCCGGCCAGCATTACATATGACATTGTTCTGTGTGCTGCAGGATTAGTTTTGCTGTGGTCATACGATTCTCTATCTCCTCGGCTTCAGGTACTGTGTATCTCCCTCCCGACGCCCCCATTCATTCCCGATCCAGCACCTGTATACATTTAAATATGGCGGGCTGCAGGGGGGGGGGGGGTTACACTCTCTGCTGCATGATGGTTACTTGCTCCTCTGACCCTCCCTGCTACACATTTTCTCAGCCAGCCCCTCCTCCTGTTCACTGCACAGCCGCGCTTCTCTCTCAGCTGTTCTTTAATAAAAAAAAAAAGTTACAGAGCTCCTAGCTGACAGCGGCCCCAGAGCAGGCCAGCCACAGTGCAGACACCTTGCCGATTCCAGGGGGGGGCACTTGACCCCCCTTGCCTCTATCTGCGGACGCCCATGATTACAGGACAGCACAGTAGATTTATTACAATACATAATTCATGCAGGGCTGGACTAGGACAAAAAAATGTGGCCCTGGACTTCATCCAGACCGACCCAGCGCACAACACATCAGGATACAGCACATCAGGGCATGGGCACATCATCAGGGCACATGGCACATTATGAGGCACATTATGGGATTGTTTAATATCCTGGCCAGCATGCAGGAAGCGTCTGTCTGTAGTAAGTTCTCTCTCATGTCACGCAGTGCTGCTCGCTTCCCGACGGCCCCTCCTCTCTTCTCGTCTATCCCCATTGGCTTGTGACATCATCTGGGATAGACGAGAAGAGAGAAGGGGCTGCCAGGGAGCGAGTAGCGCTAGGTGACATGAGAGAGAGAACTTACTACAAACGCTTCCTGCGCTACTCTGCATGCTGGCTAAATCTCGATCTAACCGTCAGGCGCCAGCTGTCGTCAAATGATGGGTAGATCACCGCGGACCTCTGAGGCAATAGGAGGCTGCTGAAACTGGCCCGCTGAGCCATCGGCCCACTGGGAAACTCCTGGTAGTCCCGATGGCCAGTCCATCCCTGAATCCATATGTCCCATTACTGTTCTAAATGAGTCTATGATTTGATAGACTTGGTCAACTAATTACATTTTGGAGAGCAAAAAGGTATTGAGTTATTTACTTACCGTATTTATCGGCGTATAACACGCACCCCAATTTAAGAGGGAAGTTTCAGGAGAAAAACTTTTTTTTTTTAAATAAACCACTTTGAAGCAAAATAATGGTCAGTGCCAATCAATGCAGCCTCTGTGCCCATCTGCAGCCTTATATGTGCCCATCCAATGCAGCCTGATGCCTATATGAAGCCTCAATGCAGCCTCTGTGCCCATCTGCAGCCTGATATGTGCCCATCCAATGCAGCCTGATGCCTTATCCTCCATTACCATTTCTCATGCAGTGCAGGAAATCACTGAATCACAGAGCCGTCATCTTCTGTTTACAGTACTCGGCTCTCTCACACACACGTCCCACCTCGGCCATCACCATTGGACCAGCTCCTGTGATTGACAGAACACTGGTCCAATGCCAGGGGCGGAGGCGGGACGTGTGTGTGTGAGAGAGCCGAGTACTGTAAACAGAAAGTGACGGCTCAGTGATTCCGGCGGCGCTCGTGAACTAGACATGGCGGGTCAGTTATTGCAGCAGAGCTCATCCCCCTCCTTCTCTGAGGTACGCTATTGGCGTATAACACGCACCCCTGAGTTTCCCCCTAATTTTCAGGGGGGAAAAGTGCGTGTTCTACTCCGATAAATACGGTACGTTCTTAAGTCCATAACTGTTCTTAAAAACCCCAACATTTCATAGAAGGGGCTTCTTCTTTTTTGTGGCGTTCCTGCACCACTTCTACTTTGTTCTGCTTCCTCATTTAATTTGCGTCGAAAAACGGTCCCTAATTGATGTCCAACCTGTCACAATTTTTTTCCCTGCATATGAAAAGTAGACAGAATTAACAGAAAATGAATTATTAGGTATTTGTAACCCATATGTATTCAGCTGTAAAAAGCTTAATCACTTGACACCTGGGCACTTAAACCCCCCTTGTGACCAGACCAATAATATGTGGCACTAATAATGGCACGTGGCACTAATATGTGGCACGTGGCACTAATAATTGCACATGGCACTGATACGTAGTACTAAGATGTGGCACTAATTATTGCAAGTGGCACTAATACGTAGCACGTGGCACTAATAGGTGGCACTAATAATTGCACGTGGCACTAATATGTGGCACGTGGCACTAATAGGTGGCACTAATAGTTGCATGTGGCACTAATAATTGCACATGGCACTGATACGTGGCACTAATATGTGGCACTGATGACAGATGGAACGTGACACTGACAGGTGGCACTGATGACAGATGGCACATGACACTGACAGATGGGTGACATACAGTGACATATGGATGTACTACAAGTCTCACCAAGCCACCCCACCCCCATCCCCCCAAACTGCTTACCACGTATCTTGCGCTGCTTTTGATTCATTGTGGTCCAGTTTAGTGTGACCTCTTGGAATATTTCTTCCCAGATCCTGTATTTGGTAATACGGTCACTGTATTCACTGCATTTCTTGTCCCAGATAGATGGCCTGGCATGTACCAGGTTGATAAGGCGCTCATGGGACACATTTTAGCCATGTCTCTCTTCTCTTCTGTCTCTCCACACACTGGGCTCATGGGCTGCATGTGATTTCCTGTTAGACCACTACCTGGGTCATAGGTTATTTTTTTATTGAAATATTTAAAAAAAAAAACATATTTGTGTAAAAAACGGATGTCCGCGGATCGGATGTAAATCAGATCATCCGCTGACATCCGTTTTACGTCCGTTACGTTTTTCATACGGAAGAAAAAATAGGGTTTTCTTCCGTTATGATAAACGGAACATGGCGGAGACGGATGTCAGCGGACGTTCATCCGCTGACATCCGCTATTCCATAGGGATACATGTATGTTCGTTTTTCATCCGAAAACGGAAGGATGAAAAACGGACCATTCGTGTGAAAGAGCCCTATCTCATTTCTTGAGACCCTAACAAGCCAGGAAAGTACAAATACCCCCCAAATTACCCCTTTTTGGAAAGCAGACATTACAAGGTATTTAGTAAGAGGCATGGTGAGTTTTTTGAAGTTGTCCTTTTTTCCCACAATTCTTGGAAAAATTATAATTTTTTTTTTTGCACAAAATTGTCATAATAATAAGTTATTTCTCTCACACAGCACATGCATACTTGCAATGACACCCCAAAATACATTCTGCTACTCCTCCTGAGTATAGTGATACCACATGTGTGAGACTTTTACATAGCCTGGCCACATACAGGGGTCTAACATCCAAGTAGCACCGTCAGGCGTTCTACGAGCATAAATTGCACATCTCATTTGATGACAACCTATCACACTTTTGAAGGCCCTGGAGCACCAGGTCAATGGAAATGACCCCATTTTGGAAAGCTAACACCCCAACGTATAATCTATGAGGCATAATGAGTCTTTTGAATGGTTCATTTTTTTCCAGAAGTTTTTGGAAAATGTGTGAAAAAAAAAATGAAAACGCATTTTTTTTATACACAAAGTTGTCCATTTATAAGATATTTCCAACACATAGCATGTACATAGCAAAACTGACACCCCAAAATACATTCTGCTACTCCTCCTGAGTATGGCGATACCACATGTGTGAGACTTTTACACAGCCTGGCCACATACAGAGGCCCAACATCCAAGTAGCGCTTCAGTAGTCAGTAGTCAGGTGTTCTAGGAGCATAAATTACACACATAAATTCCTGCCAACCTATCACATTGTTGAAGGCCCTTCATATTTCTAACACATAGCATGTACTGTACTTACCAACTACAAACCAAAATACATTCTGCTGAGCAAAGGGTAAAGAAAAGATTACCTGCGGTTTTAGTAGTGCAGTGGTCCACAGAGGAGAGCATCGGTCCAGGCAGCAGGCAGGAATGTGGACAGCGACAGCTAAACAGGCAGCAGGCAGGAATAATCAGTACAGGTAGAGATGTTGTCAACACAGCCAATGCATTAGTCCAGATAGCAGGCAGGGATGTGGTCAGCAGCAGCAAAAGGATCAAAGGATCGTCCATGCAGCAGGCAGGAATACTGTCCATAGTTAGTATATGCAGCAGGCAGAGGTATGGTCAGCACAGCCAGAGTATTTTTTCCAGGGAGCAGACAGGACCATCAAGCTTGGAGCATCGGTCAGGGAAGAATGGGGACAGGGGTAGAGGCTTCTCCCACCCAAATCGCTTTGAAGCCTCCGGACAACCAGACCCTGTTCTGGGAACACAGAAAACCAAAAACTGTTTTTCTGAACTCCGAACACTATTCTGGAGCCCCTCACATATGTGAGACCCCTGTGTAGCAGGGTAAAAGATCAGTCCAAGGGGCAGGCAAAAACATGGTCAACAGGCCGAGGTCAGTGCAGGTAAAAGGCAGAAATAGACGTAGGCAGAGGCATAGTCGATACAGTCCAGGGTCAGTTCACGTGAAAGGCAGAAACATGGCGGATAAACAATGCAGACGGTAGGCATAGTCGAAAAACAGGCCAGGGTCAGTTCACATGGAAGACAATGATATGGTTGGTTGAGGCAGGGAAATGTTCATGACAGATATTGAAAACGGGGAAATGGCAGTATTAGAAATATGGGCTAATAGTTTTCCAGAGTGTGATATCGCCTGAAGCATTCTCCGATGCAAAGGCCAGGATGGGAGGAACAATCGGGACAATAGAAGCTGGTGTCTTTCCTAATTCCTCTTTTCGTGCACACCCAACATTTTTTTGGGCGTCGTCTTCCAGATCATGATGTTCCGGAAAATGTTGCTCATGTAGTCTGCTGCCAGAATCTGAGCGAATGCTTTCTGGGGGGGATTCTTCTTGATAGATAAGGAAAGTGACAATGTCTTCAATAAACTTTATGAAGGTGGTGGGTGTTTCTGATGATTTTTGGTAGATGATAAAAGAATTTAAAAGGGCCAAATCAAAAAAAGTAAATTGCAACTTTTTTGTACCAAAAAATGGATTTTCTTGTTGAAAGATAGGGCTGCAACATTTGATTATTTATATCCACCCCCCCCCCCCAATAAATGTATTATAAGTGTTGATACAGGAAGGGTTGCGAATGGTACTGCGTCTTCTGTGAAGTTCCACCGAGGTGTCATTGTGGATGGTGGACATCATATAAACTTCTTTACTATCCCTCCACTTCACAGCCAACACTTCCTCATTCCTCAAGCTTGCCGATTCCCCCCTTTGAATGGTTGTGGTGACAAGACGCTGTGGGAAGCCCTTTCGGTTTTTCCTTGTTGTACCACAGGCCAAAGTTTTTTTTTAGGTACAGGTGGCGGAGAAGGGGCAAACTGGTGTAAAAGTTGTCCATATAAATATGATACCCCTTTTGGAGGAGTGGGAATGCCAACTCCCAAACAATTTTTCCACTAATTCCCATGTACGATGGACACTCAGGGGGCTGGAGCTGGGAATCTTTGCCTTCGTACACGCGGAATGAGTGCACATAACCAGTGGCGCTTTCACAGAGCTTGTTGAGCTTCAAGCCGTACCTCGCTCTCTTACTGGGGATATATTGCTTGATTCCCAGCCGGCCTGTGAAATGCACCAGGGATTCGTCCACACATATGTTTTTGTCAGGGACATAAAGTTCGGCAAACCTCTTGGGAAAAAAAATTAATTAGGGGGAGAATTTTATATAGTTTATCAAATGTGATTGATTTGGGTGGCGGGGGGGGGGGGCACTGTGAGTTGTCATTGAAATGCAGGAAGCGCATTATAAGTTCGTATCGGGACCTGGACATGGCTAATGAAAAAACTGGCATATGATGGATGGGTTTGGTCGACCAATACTTATGTATTTCATTTTTTTTGTAAGCCCCATGTTGAGCGTTAGGCCTAAAAACTATTTAAGCTCCACCATTGTTAGGGGTCGCCATTCAAAAGGACAAAAAGGTTGGTTTGGTGCATGATGCCTTGAAGCAATTCCTCTGGAAAAAATAAATTAAAAAAATCCATTTGGGAAAAACCCGCAGTGTTGACCTGCACACCTGGCTGTGCTGTAAAAGGGGGGATCGTGGCTGACCCTGTGGTAGAAGGCAGCCCCAATGGGTTTGCCAAGCCTTCTGGCAGCTGGGTTTGGGCCCTAATTCTTTGGCGTGCACTGGGCCTTTCCTCCTGGGGTCTAGCAGCGCTTATACTGGGCCCTCTCCTCCTGGGGTCTAGCAGCGCTTGTACTGGGCCTCTCCTCCTGGGGTCTAGCAGCGCTTGTACTGGGCCTCTCCTCCTGGGGTCTACAGCCGTTGGCACTACTGGTAGCTGCCTGGGGTTCAGACCGTCTTCTTTTAGGACGGACTGCTTCCGCCTCCATTTCGGATCCTGATGTGCTGCTTTCAGGGGGCTCATATACCGAACCATAATCGTAATCAGTACTGATCGGTGAGAGCTCCCCTTTGCTCTCATCGGTCAGACTGAGTATTTGGTATGCCTCTTTTGGGGTGTACACGTTTCTGGACATAGTGGCTGTAGGTACTCTGGTGGCAGGTGGTGAGGTGGTGGGTACTCTGGTGAGGTGGCGAGTACTCAGGTGGCGTGTACTCTGGTGGCAGGTGGTGAGGTGGCGGGTACTCTGGTGGCAGGTACTCTGGTGGCTGGTGGTGAGGTGGCGGGTACTCTGGTGGCGGGTACTCTGGTGGCAGGTGGGGAGGTGGCGGGTACTCTGGTGGTGAGGTGGAGGGTACTCTGGTGGTACTCTGGTGGCAGGTACTCTGGTGAAGTGACAGGTACACCTAATGACAGGTTCTCTTTATTTAGGGGGGGCAATCTGGGCACAGTAATGGAGATACTAGGGTACAGTATAGTAACTCACTGTTAGCTGATCTCCTCCTCACACTGGATCGGTGTGTGAAGAGGAGAACCCAGCAACAGGAGTTACACACTTTTTTGTTTACATTTAGTGACTGGCTGTCATTGGACACAGCCAGTCACTAAATAGCCAATTTCATTGACTTTTTACACTGATCGGGGCTGGGCTGTATCCAAGGGAAAAGCCTCAGCCAGCCTCAGCCCCAATCACGGCACTGCTCGTCCCCGGGAGTGCGCGCATGCGCAGTGCACGCCGCTTCCCGTCCATAGACCAGCAGCGCCGGCTAGTGACATATCACAGCCGGTAACGCTGCTCCGCCGACACTTCAAAACCACCATCGGGGAACTGCTGTGTCCCGGGGGACACACCAGATCCCGGATTGCCGCTCTGCGGGCCCCCCGGGGCCCGCAGTAGCGGCGGAAAGCCGAGGACGTCATACGACGCCCACCCAGGATGGGAGATACACCTTGTGGGCGTCATTTGACTAGGGCTGGGTATTGAAGTGGTTAAAGCAGATTTTGGCACATGAACAAGTCCAGGATAGTTGAATGGAGGCTCTCGAAACCTCAGGAGCCATTTGCAGCCCAGTGCACCTCTAAAAGCCACCTTAGTTTTAATTTCCCCAATTTACCACAACTCATTTTACAGAAATGTTGTTGAAATCCTCTCAGTGCTAAGCAGGAAGCAAAACATGCCTACGTAATGAGCAAATCAAGGTGCATCACTAGTGAAAACAAGTCTCTAGTATTGTTGTCTGGGTCCCGTGGGGTTTTAAGCTTTTTTTTTCTATAAATGGCTTTTTATATGTATTGGGCTCCATACACACTACGTATTTTTAAAGAATATGTAAAGATGAGTTTTAAAAAAACAAAAAATAAATAAAAAACAAACATGTCATACTTCCCTCCTCTGCGCAGTTGGTTTTGCACAGAGTGGCCCCGATCCTCCTCTTCTGGGGTCACTCAGTGGCGCTCTTGGCCTCCGCCCGTTGGAGAGCCGCTTTCCCTTGGGGCACTCGAGCGGGCGCGCTTCCGTGTCTTGCTGCTACGTCCATTGACACAGACAGCAGGACTCTGCCCAGCCCCTGCATCATTGGATTTGATTGACAGCCACGGGAGCCAATGGCTGCTCTGCTATCAATCTATCCAATCAGGACCTGAGACACTGACGGGAGCTGGTGTGCTCATCCCTAATGCTGGAAAGACCGGGTTTAGGTAAGTAAAAGGGGGGCTCTTGGGGGCATCTGCATAGGAAGGAGGTTTTTCACCTTAAAGTGACACTAAAGGTTCATTTGTTTTTCCTCGCAATTACTCTTTAGCCTGGGTTCACACACTTATGCGATGCGGGAACCAGTGCGATTCCAGTGCCAGGTCCTATATAACATCTCTCCCGCAGGCAGTTCACACTGCCCTCTGCGAACCACTGCGGGTGTCAATACAAAGTTAATGACATCCCAGATCGGTTCGCAGATCGCAGTGCGAACTGTGAATTTGGACAGGAATTGGATCGCATTGGTTGTGAACACCCATGCGGTCCGATTCCAGTGCAGAAAAAAAAAAATCGGTATGGCTGAATTCACATTGCACAGACATCGCATGTGATCAGCACAGCAATGCAATGTGAATTACATGTGATGTCTGTGTTCACAATCGTTTGAACCCAGGGTTAATGTCCAAAGACATATGCAGCAATAAAATAATAATAATTATTGTGCCATCAGTAATTATATACTAAGCTATATTCTAAACCCTCCATGTTATCTTTACATCAGTTCTTCTTGCTGATACAGAAGTGAAAGCTGGGTAGTGATCCCATAATTATTAAGTGATCTTAATGCTGGGCAGCAGCCGTGGACAAATCGGTTGTGTTAACAGAAATGTTTCCCTAATAAAACTGAACCGAGTACCCTGGGGGCAGAGGGTGGGGGCACCGGCTGGCCGAACTCGCCCTCTAGAAGTGAAAGTCAGACAGTGTCTCAGACTATCTGATCCTGTGTAGGGAAGAGATGCTGATGGCACACAGGCTACAGATATTTCTTCAAAAACAAATTAACAATTGCACAGTGGACATTGCGGTCCTTATCAAATCAAAGTCTAATATATGACCATAATTATGAATAATAATTAAATCTTAAATCCAGAGAGGTATTAACGCGAAAAATGCATGCAGCCATTTATTCTTTAAAGTTGTTCTCCTGTTTTTCTTGTTAAAAAAAAAAAAGTTGTTCTCCTGTAATTTTTTGTCCCAGCATTACCTTGGGGCTTCTTCCTTAAAGAGGGACTGTAGTCTGCTCACATAATTTGTAATAAAAACATCTTTGCCGTTCTGAAGCTTTCCTCCAACCACTTTGCATATTATTTTATTGTAGCGCCGACACTTTTCTAAAGTGTGCGCTATAGTGTAAATTTAGTTTTTTCCAGAACTGTAACTGAGTTCTGGGGGTTAATTGTTTAGGTCATTTACTTTGGCATCAGTTTGGCTGGGCTGTACTGGAGTTCTGCCTGGTCATAGGTGAGGTGAAGCACCTATGATAGGCTGAGAACACAGCCTAGTTGGGCGTGTTAGGTACCAATCTTTCTCGGAGCCAATCAGTGGGCGTGTCTGGCCCCGCTGTGTCGTCTGGGAAGGGGCATTTAGATGCTGAAGTCACGTGTTCAGGGTTCGGCTTGCTCTTTGATTCCTGGTTCCCGGTCCGGACCAACCCGACAAGGGGTCCCGGGTCCAGGAGGGTCTGCTGCCCCCCTAAGCCTGGTCACCCTGACCAGCTACAGAGGCTCT
Organism: Lithobates sylvaticus; assembly: GCA_028564925.1. Lineage (NCBI taxonomy): Eukaryota > Metazoa > Chordata > Amphibia > Anura > Ranidae > Lithobates > Lithobates sylvaticus. The sequence continues at coordinate 98,458,134 of CM053033.1, forward strand.
CATGGTCTGGGGTGGGGATCCATCCGTTTCCGAGCCTCGGAACTGGCTAGTTCGAGGCCCAGTAACTGAAGGAGGATTCTGAGGTGTCCCGGTGTTCTCTCAGGATTGGAGAGGCACAGCAACTCGTACAAGCAACCAGGGGAGGACTCTTCGGAGGACGGCCAAGAAGCTGGCTGCTCGGTAAGAGCCTGGGAGCTGAAGTTGTATGGACACTGATGAATCCGCATTTCTTAAGGTATCGCCAAAGTGGCTGAAAGATTCAGGTACTGTAGGAAAAAGTTCCTAATTCATCTTCAGTTACAACCTAGTCTGTGGTAGAGACTTTGCAAATCTTTGAATCACTTGTTGGCTGCTAAATCTATAGTTAGAGGTTTATCCAGCAGTGAAGAGCCCAGTTGCGAGTGGCTACTCTCTGGGTTACCTACAAGAGACATTCATTTGATGTCAGCAGTTCTAAATCACCCGTACCCTCTATTCCCAACAAAGAGACTGTGTTATATTTGAACGTTACCCTTTGCAAATAAAAATCCTCAAAAGGACATTCGAGTGTCAGCTTCTAAAATTACTGGGTACTAACTCTGGGAACCCCTAGACAACGAACGACGAGCTACAAACAAGAGGTAATTGGTAAGCCCAGAAACTACATAGCCGCCTCCAGGGGTTATGGCGCTTCATTATATATACTGTAATTCTGTATTTGCCAAATATGCTGCTGAAATCTCCCTCCACTAAGTCTGGCTGCAGCCATTTTAACTGTGGGCAGCTGAAGCTGCTGCCTGTTTACTTCCTGGATTTACACAGACACACACCTCCAGCTCTGCAGCTCTCATTCCTTCCTGGCAAACTCTTACCAGAGCGAGGGAGAGAGCTGCGCATGATGGCATAAGCCTAGGCTAACAGGAAGTGGGCTGTATAAGGTATTTACTGGCAAAAAAATGTTTTACTATCCAAAGTTAAAACAAGGGCAGAATATTTAATAGATGGAAAGTTGATAAAATGACTGAAGGTCCGCTTTAATATGACTCAGGCTTCTTAGTCTACAATACATCAAGAAATACTAGCTTGTGTGTGGGGATGATTTTCCTGTTGGGGCAATCACCCAGCACACAGACAGCATGTTGGGGTGGCCAAGATTGCAGGATCACTGGGTGCTTATTTTATAATGAGTTAGTGATCCTGATGCTGGGCACCAGCCATGGCAGATTTGATGTGTTATTTGACAACATTTCCCTATTAAAACTGAACTGAGTTCCCCGGGGACAGAGGGTGAGGGGACACAGGCTTATTTAGTAAAGGCAAATCCACTTTGCACTACAAGTGCAAACTACAAGTGCAAAGTGCACCTGAAATTGCACTGAAAGTGCACTTGGAAGTGAAGTCGCTGTAGATCCGAGGGGGACATGCAAGGAAAATAAAAAACAGCATTTTAGCTTGCACATGATTGGATAATAAAATCAGCAGGGCTTCCCCTCATTTCAGATCTACCCCTCAGATATACAGCGACTGCACTTCCAAGTGCACTTTCAGTGCAATTTCAAGTGAACTTTTCACTTGCAGTTTGCACTTGTAGTGCAAAGTGGATTTGCCTTTCGTAAAACATGATTGGAGCCTAAGGGCTCTATTTGGCTTCAGAAAAGGGTGGGCTCGGGGCACAGAGCACTGCGTCCTGAGCCCACCCAGTTGTGTGACAATAGCAAATTAATATTCACTATTGTCTTCCTGAATCTCCTCGCGGCCAATCAGGAAGCGGGTCAGGAGAAGCAACAGCCCCAGAGTGAGGAGTAGCTGGAATGAGGAGCAAAAGACCTACCCCAGATCCTTGGATCCTTGTCATCTGCCTAAGGAGGCCTCTGATCGCCGCCTTTCTGTCCATCTTCCATGTGGGGGGGGTTGGTTTGCCGCCCTTCCCAAAATATTAAGCACCAGCCGCCACTGCTGCTGGCCATCTTTCCACAACTTGCAGCTTCTCCTCTGATGCTTACTTTCCATTTCTAAGGACTATGTGTCCCATGGTACCTTGCTGGCTGCAACCAGTGAATTATGTACTGACTGCCTCCTGAGACTCCTCCTCTCAGCACCTAGATCAGAAGACAGGCTCTGTGAAATGTGTGACACAGCAATGCTACACACAGGGCACAGTGACTATATGCCATAGAATTCAAGGAAGTAAATGTGTGGGGATCTTGACAAAGTAAATCTACAAACGTCATGATTTTTCAGGTTGCTAGGAGTAGGCTACAAATAATTGAAACACAATAAAGAAATGATTGGGCAGATTTTGGTGGCAATATATGAAAATCAGGAAGGAAATAAGAATGAATGGGGGTAAAAGGGGTAATGATTAGGCCTCATGCACACAGAATGTTTTGCTGTCTCTCCTAGACAACTTTCCTCCTGGCAGCAGTGTTTTGGCAGAAAAAAAAAACACTTGACACCTGTAAACACGCTTAATGCGTTTAGACGCATTAAGCTCTTGGGTTTTAATTAATTTGGTGAGTTTACAGACATCACTGGGAGGGGGGAGGGGGGCTCTGTCTCTAAAGAACTCTGCTTTATGATTTATTCTTCCAAAGCAAATACACTTTTGCAAAATGGTACTGACCAGTATGCCAATGTTTCTCTTCTCCCTCACTCAGCTAATGTGGCCCCAATGCTGATGGAAAGGGGCAGTGGGAGGGTCAAAAAAAGCTATGTGGGTGGACTGACAGCCTCCTCATCAGCTGATCATGTCATTGGTCGTTAGGACGCCGACAGCAAGAAGGTTGTAATGGTGCACAATAAAATCCTGTAGCTTTCTGTAACTGAAAGGCAGGCTTCATCCACACGCCGGCTTGTATGCAATTTTTGGGCAATTTTTAGGAATTTTGCCAGGGCACCCCTGAAGAAACCTCAAGGCACCCTGGTTAAAAAGTCTGGGCTACAGGATGCATGTTTTGTGCAGAGGAAACTGGTATCTTATGGGATTAATAGGTCCTGGTATGGGTCATGGAGCCCAGAGGCTTCATAGGGACTTAGGAGGGATGAAGTCTCCAATTCTGGTTCCACACCAGTAGCCATCATCCTGATCATGCAGGTGTGCAGAGCTATAATGAGTTGGGTACTTGCAATAATTCAGGGCTGCACCTGGGGGGAGTCATCTCTGCCCAGAAGTCAGTGTGGGCCAGTACACCAGATAGCTGCAAAGTGTGTATGTGAGCATAGAGCTAGTGTGAGAGGAGTCCAGGACTGTCTAGAGCAGCCTTTCTCAACCTTTTTACCCCAGAGAAACAAATCATTTTCAGGTACCAGTGAACCCTTGCAAAAATTAACTAATGAGGTGTTACATAGTTACATAGTTAGGTTGAAAAAAGAAAAGTCCATCCAGTTCAACCACAAAAAAAAAAAAAAAAAAAATTACATACAATCCCATATACCCAATTCTATACCCACAGTTGATCCAGAGGAAGGCGAAAAACCCCAGCAGAGCATGCTCCAATTTGCTGAAGCAGGGGAAAAAATTCCTTCCTGATCCCCCGAGAGGCAATCAGATTTTTACCCGGAGGGCAAGATACCTCCTTACCAAGAAGCAAATGAAAAAAAACGATGATAGCACGCCTCAAATAACGCCCATTTATTCTTATCATTGTGTGTGTGGCCCAACCTCCCGTTGGATGCAATTTTTTAGAAAACCCGTAGGAGTTTGGCTACTCTTGGCGTCTGTCTGCATTAGTCATTGAGCACCTCTAATGCTCCCTCCTCTACACTATCAGCCTGGTGATCCACCCTGCTGTGAAGCTTGTCAGTGACTCAATAAACTTTGAGGTTGATTATGGACTTCACAGTGGAGATTTGTATTTCTTTCCTGGCATTTTATTGGGATTGACTGTGGAGTGAGGACCATCGTTTTCATTGCTGACCACCCAGCCTGTGTTAACATCTTATGCTCTTTTGGCCATTATAACCTTCGGCCCATCTTTTCTGGCAAGAGGCGTGATGATTATTCCTAGCCAGTGGTGGGTCTCTTTACACCTGAGTTGGAAGAACACAATGCTAATGGTCATTGTTCTCACTATGGACTTCACAATTTCCTTTATATTATGACATAAGGACATTTATATATGCACCGTGTTTGTTTGCACATTTGTTGTTATTTTTATGCCTATTTAAGTGTTGTATGTACAGTATATCTGCATACTTGCCAACTGTCCCGAATTTGCTGGGACATTCCCAGGATTTAGACCCTTTTCCCAATTTTAACGTTTCCTGGGAAATGTCACGGGAAATCCCTTTTTTCCTGCTTTTTCACCACCGCTGCTAGAGGTCCATTTTACAGAAGACCAGAAGAAGTAACGGCGAGAACAAACAAGAAGCGGAGTCAGCTGGATGGCTACAATAGAAATTGAGCTGCGCCGCCACCCACTCCCCGCCCCGCTGCCGGTCTGTCTGACCTGTTGTGGAAAGGGGCAGGGGGTGGGTGGCGCCGCAGCTCAATTTCTATTGTGGTCACCCGGCCGGCTCCGCCTCTATTTTGTTCCCCCTCAGCCTCTGTTACTTCTGCAATTCTGTAATGGCGGCGGAGACACCGCTGCTAGGATACCTGATGTAAGAAGGGCTCCAATGGGGGGGATACCTGATGTAAAGAGGGATTCCGCTGGGAACGCCTGGTGCAAGGAGGGACTCCGCTGGGGACGCCTGGTGCAAGGAGGGACTCCGCTGGGAACGCCTGGTGCAAGGAGGGACTCCGCTGGGGACGCCTGGTGCAAGGAGGGACTCCGCTGGGGACGCCTGGTGCAAGGAGGGACTCCGCTGGGGACGCCTGGTGCAAGGAGGGACTCCGCTGGGAACGCCTGGTGCAAGGAGGGACTCCGCTGGGAACGCCTGGTGCAAGGAGGGACTCCGCTGGGAATGCCTGGTGCAAGGAGGGACTCCGCTGGGAACGCCTGGTGCAAGGAGGGACTCCGCTGGGAACACCTGGTGCAAGGAGGGACTCCGCTGGGAACACCTGGTGCAAGGAGGGACTCCGCTGGGAACTCCTGGTGCAAGGAGGGACTCCGCTGGGAACGCCTGGTGCAAGGAGGGACTCCGCTGGGAACGCCTGGTGCAAGGAGGGACTCCGCTGGGAACGCCTGATGCAAGGAGGGACTGTGCTGGGAACGCCTGATGCAAGGAGGGACTCTGCTGGGAACGCCTGTTGGCATCTGGTGGCAGGCGATGTGACAAGTGACACGCTCAGGGCTCCCACTGATTCTGCATTATGGTGAGTTGAATGATTTGATTTTATATTACAATGTAATAATAGAAATAATGCACTTCAATCCTTCCGACACCATAACAACCATGTTGCCGTGATGATTGCGGGTGTTTGAAGTATCTTCATCTGCTGATTGTTAAACTTTCTGAAATACACATATTTATATTGTGCTGTAGGATATGGGCCTGCTGTCCCTCCATCCCTCTTTCTTTCCTTCCTTCCTTCCTTCTCTCTCTTTCTCCCTTTGTTTCTCCCTCCATCCTTCGTTCATCTCAGACTCTAACCACAGACCCTTTGAGTAATGCCCCCTTTAAGCCACGCCCAATATTTAGCTTAAACCACGCCCAGGACATCAATTTTATTTGTGCACTAATCGCGCAATTGTCAGTTAAAATAACGTAGTGCCATATCGCAAAAAATGGCCTGGTCAGGAAGGGTGGTAAATCTTCCGGAGGTCAAGTGGTTAAAAGTCAGCAGCTATAGGATTTGTTACTACTTTTACTTTCTCATTCAGCCTGAATATCCTCTTTAATGAAGGTTTAGGGTGGGGCTACAGCATCCTTGGGAGTGCCAATAGACAATGGTGGAGGTGATGTATTGAGGATGGAAGGAAAGGGAAGACAAAGAGAACAGCAGCAGCAGACACACAGAACTCTGCACAGAGGAGATCTGGGATTTCACTTCTACATGTGAACTGCTGAGTGCAGTGCACACTATGGGCTGCTGTCAGTGCACACAGTACAGTGTCCGCTACTATCAGATGCTCAGTCCTATCAGCACATACGCCCCGCCCACTGAGAGGTGAAGCATCCTCCCCGCCAGTGTGTGTCACCTGTCACAGGCCCCGCCCTCCTGTCACCCCGGGCAGTCAGTGGGCGGAGCGGGGGCGCATCCTCTGCCCATACATGGAAGCGTCTTCCTGCGCTGAGCCGCGCTGCCCTCCCTCCTGCAGCAATCAATGAGCCGAGCATCCAGTCTACATATCAGTCCGTGGCCGGACACAGCGCAGCATCTACCGGGGACCCCTCCATCCCACCCTGGATCTGTGCGGATGTGGCCCCCAATCCCCAGTCTGACCGAGGATGGGCACAGCTGTGTCCAAGAAGAAGGCGCTGAGGAATGACACCATCTCCCATGTAGCAGCCAAAGTTCGGTGAGTAACTGTCTGTCTGCACACCGACCATCATCATCCACTCTGAGCTGTGGCTGCAGCTTTAGATTGCATGTTCTTGGGCTCAGCCTGCCATGTGCTGGATACGGAGAGGAGAGCCATTGCCTGTCACACTCTCAGTCACTTGCCCCATCATATTACATAATACAGCCCAGCCTCCCCCTCTGTGTGTACGGGGAGATCTCCTCCTGACCTGCCTGTAATTCTACTATTACATTATATTAACCCTTTCTAGACCACCTGGCATCCTTTGATCTGCCATCTTTGGATTGCCTGTATCTCCAGTCTCACATGGCTCATCCAGAGACAGCAAACTGCTTAATTATAGTCTGCACCCATGGTACATGACCCCGGGGACCACAGGCTCTATGGTGACCGCGTCTAAACACCGCCACAGCGCTATGATCTGCACACACATACACTTTATTACTACTAAACCGCCCCCATACATCCCACTCCACGCCAAATGTCACTATATCTTCACCGTACACACCAAATATCAGATCTCCACCGTACACCCCAAATGTCACTATATCTCCACCGTACACACCAAATATCAGATCTCCACCGTACACCCCAAATGTTACCATATCTCCACCGTACACCCCAAATGTTACCATATCTCCACCGTACACACCAAATATCAGATCTCCACCGTACACACTAAATATCAGATCTCCACCGTACACCCCAAATGTTACCATATCTCCACCGTACACACCAAATGTCAATATAACTCCACCGTACACACCAAAGATCATTATATCTCCACCGTACACCCCAAATACCACTATATCTCCACCGTACACACCAAATGTCACTATATCTCCACCGTACACACCAAATGTCACTATATCTCCACCTTACACACCAAATATCAGATCTTCACCGTACACACCAAAAGTCATATCTCCACCGTACACATCAAATATGATTATTTGTTCAAACACACCAAATATCATTATCTCCACAATACACACCAAATGTCACTATATCTCCACCATAGACACCAAAAGTCATTATATCTCCACCGTACACACCAAAAGTCATTATATCTCCACTGTACACACCAAATGTCACTATATCTCCACCGTACACACCAAATATCATATCTCCGCCGTACACCCCAAATGTTACTATATCTCCATCGTACACACCAAATATCACTATATCTTCACCAAACACACCAAAAGTCACTATATCTCCACTGTACACACCAAAAGTTACTATATCTCCACCGTACACACCAAATATCATATCTCCACCGTACACCCCAAATGTTACTATATCTCCATCGTACACCCCAAATGTTACTATATCTCCATCGTACACACCAAATATCATTAGATCTTCACTATACACACCAAATATCATTAATACCTCTACCCATGGAGTATCATGCTACTGCCAGAGATATATCCCATTATATATTCCACTGTAATAATATTCAAGGTCACCAATCAGATGGGTCAACCGCAGTGGCATCCCACGTTTTATATTGCTGCTTATTGTCATTTGATTTAAGGAAGCTGTGCAAAATCTGTAAACTATTTCAGCTATTTGGCTATGGAGGAAGGCTGGCATTAATGTGCGTCTTATGGCGTATTGGGTGTCAGAACAGGTGCGACAATTGAGGCAGCTGTCCAAGGTGACACTTCATTTTGGGGGAGGCAGATGTAGTTGCGTGCTCATATGTTTAATGCTGATCAGGAAAACGTCTGAGTGGGTAGCTGGTTGTGATGTGCTGAAAATGAGTTTCACAGAAATAGTTGAATTAGATGTTATAAAAGAAAATTCTTACAATTCTTAGGAGAGGCGAGCTATGTATGACGGTTGTCTGTGCCTTGAGTTTATGCTGAGCTGTTAATGTCATACCGGCAGATATGTACACCATCCCTGTCTGACTGAGGTTACTAATCTTTGCAAACTCCATGCTTCTATGTATTAGAGATCAATATTCCTCATACTTTATATTACTTCTGATAAGTCATATCATGGCTATTATCTGATCAATGTGCAAATTGATCAAAACAATTGAATCAGCAAACTATTAAATAAGCATAAATTGTCTTCTGATTGATTTAGATCTGATGCAATAAAATTGATTTGATCAGCGCGGGTGGAAAACTATAGATCTCATTGCATTGATTGGCAGCACCGAGATGTTTTGTTCATGAATTCAGTCGTATTTCCATTAGATTATGAGATTGCATGGTGAAAAAAAAGAGATGCAATAACTTACGATCAGATCTTCCAACTATCCAGCAAATGTCACTGCCCCATGTGTGTTCATCGAATGCGTTGTCAATTATTGATCAATGTTTTTTTCTAATAGAAGAGATGAATAAGAAAAGAAATTGATCATTTGTCGAAGTATGTATGGCCACCAATTCACTGTGCAGTAGATATGAATTGCTCACATGTACTGCAAGACTGGAAAACACATTTCATGAGTGATAAATGACCATAGACGTCTCTTTATATGTGCAATCTAATAATATTGAACAGGATTTATTTGATCAGAGATACAAACAATAAACATTGTGGCCTTTCTTCAAGTCAGGAGACAAATGGAATAAATGAAATGTCAAAACCACTTATTGTGTCATTTCGGGAACAATCTTACTAGCACAATGTTCAAGCTGGTAAAGCAAACCAGAAAACATATGCATGTGGGTGTGTGTATAGATGTATATAGATATATATATATATATATATACACACACACACACACACACACACACACACACACACACACACGCGGGGCGCCATATCATTCCTTCTCACATGATTCTTGTCCGTCTCATGTAAATTTAAACCATCCTATTGTGACCTTGACAGTTTCCTGTCTCAGGTCATACACAGAAATAGATTTCTTATAGAAAATGTGTTTGTGCTGTTTTTTTACAAATTATAAGCAACCTTTTTTGGTATTATATGTATGACTAACAAATGAAGAAATTAGTATTTTGAGAAATGCACAGTCACTGCAATACTGATTACCTGTAGTGAGAAACAATCACATGTCTACTTCTAAACGTGAACAAATACGCTTTGATTATCTGTCAGGTAAAGGTCTGATAATTCCCGTTCCTTGCCATCACATCTTTTTTACTCTCCATAATATAAAATGAATAACAATCCAGCAGAAAGAGTGGGAACCCATCATAATGGCCACATCAGGTGTGAAGACCAGCTCAGAGATCCCACCAACAGAGGTCCTAGGACACAGAAGAGAATGTCTAGTAATGCCGCGTACACACGACCGGACTTTGACGGACTTGGTCCAGCGGACTGGAATCCGTCGGACAATTCGATCGTGTGTGGGCTCCAGCGGACTTTTTCTTCCCAAAAGTCCGGCGGACCTAGAAATAAAACTTGCTTCAAATCTTTCCGACGGACTCGAGTCCGGTCGAAAAATCCGGTCGTCTGTGTCCTAGTCTGACAGACTAAAACCAACGCTAGGGCAGCTATTGGCTACTGGCTATGAACTTCCTTTTATCTATGTCATCATGTTTGAATCCGTCTGACTTTTGGAGTGATTGTGTGTGTGGCCAAGTCCGTTCGTTTGAAAGTCTGGCGGACCTTGAAAGTCCGTCGGATTGTCCGATGGACCAAATCCGTCAAAGTCTGGTCGTGTGTACGCGGCAACTCTCCAGCATCAAGCAAACACCAACATATCAGTTTTGGGTGGACTGACCCCCCATAGCAGCTGGTGACAGACCCGTGGAACTTCAAACTGAAAAAAAGCTTAAAGGATCAGCCCACTTAAAATGATATATTCGTTTTTGGTAGATACTGGAAAGGTAAAACTTTTTGGAGATCTTGGTGCTAGGTTCCCAGGCCTGCACACCTGTTTTGGTCATTATAAGGGGTTTCCACCATTCCTGTTGGGTTTTATTTATTTTATATTCTCGACAACGTAATGGAAGGAGCTGGAACACATCAAGTTGTACAGGAGTACCTAAATGTGCAGGATCAGACAGGAACAGAGACAAGAACCTCATTGGGTAGATCTTGTGGCTGAAGTCTCCAAGAGGTATAAGAGGCAGGGGCTGATTTATCCAACGTAATGGAAGGAGCTGGAACACATCAAGGTGTACAGGAGTACCTAAAACTCCATGGACAGGAACAGAGACCAGAACCTTGTTAGGTAAATCTTATCCCAGCATTATACGCCTATAACTGAAAGATCTGTTTTGAGTGGACTGACCGTTTAATGAACAGTCACATTTACATTGAGGAATTATGATATGGAGAGATTTTGGATTAGTTGTTGCTGTCTGGAAGGTTTATGATTGATGACGGGGAAGGATCTATAGTCTGTTGGCAACCATTTGCATAAACAAGCATTTATTAAAAATGATTCATATTATGGCAGCTACTGTCAAGGTGGCAAAAAATGTCATTCGATGTAACAAATCTTAGAGAATCCTGCTAGGAATGAACAGTCTGAGACCTAGTATCCATTACAGAATTGATTTCTTCTGGTAAATGTTGTGGGTAGTTCAGCGAGTAGTGGAACATTCAGAATAAGAGATAACGCTCTGGGCGGATGTGTTCTTCAAGACAATGAAGATAAATAAGTAAATGAAGTCACACAATTGTAACAGTTAGATCTTCTCTAACTCCAAGAGTGAAGAGCCATGGAAGAGCAGTGCAGTGTAAATCAGGCTGCACCACCACTGTTGTGGGTGGGACTCTGGCTGGAGTATGAGATGTGCTGCTTGGTCCAGACCAGAGGGGTGGAAGGACTGGGTATCGGCACCTGCTCACCTCAATGCTTTTGGCTTCCTCTCAGCTCTGGTAAAGGAGAACTCAAAGCAGATTCAGTGAATGCAGGTACATATTTTTTTTTTTTAAAACAATGACTTTCATTTTTAAAGCAGAACTCCGAGCTAATCAATTATTGCCTACATACAAGAGGCATGTACCCTTACTGGAATCTTGGTGTGCTTTGTGTTTTTCTTCCAGATCTGTAAATCCAGTGTGAAGCTTTGTTTCTGTGCATAAAGACCGGTCAGTGCTGCTCTCTTCTTAACCACTTGACCACTGGGCAGTTAAACCCCTTTCCTAACCAGACCAATTTTCAGCTTTCGGTGCTCTCACACTTTGAATGACAATTACTCAGTCATGCAACACTGTACCCAAATGAATTTTGTGTCCTTTTTTTCACACAAATACAGCTTTCTTTTGGTGGTATTTGATCACCGCTGGGTTTTTTATTTTTCGCGCTATAAATCAAAAAATACTGAAAATTCGGTAAAAAATAAAAATAAAAAATTCTTTGCTTCTATTAAAAATTATTGCAGAGAGTATTGGCAGAGTATTGCAGTGTTGCACAGTGGTGGCAGTGCATTGCACAGTGGTGGCAGTGCATTGCACAGTGGTGGCAGAGCATTGCACAGTGGTGGCAGAGCATTGCACAGTGGTGGCAGAGCATTGCACAGTGGTTGCAGAGCATTATACAGTGGTTGCAGAGCATTGCACAGTGGTGGCAGTATTGCAGGCACTGACCAGCGCTGTGGGCTACACATCCAGCCCACATCGCTGGTCCCGTCTCTCCCCCTTTCCGCTTCTCCCCTCACTGTACCGATCGGTACAGAGAGGGGAGGGGGGAACCGGCGTCATGACGTGATGCTGGTTTGTGTACATGTGATCGCTCCGTCATTTGACGGAGCGATCACGTGGTAAACGGCCGCTTTCAGCGGCTGTTTACCGTGATCCGTGATGCGCCGGGTCCTCGGGACCCGGCGGTCACGGATGTTCCGAGTGCGCGCCCCAGGGGGTGTGCGGGAGCAAGTTTCTGGGAGGACGTCCACTTAGAACAAGCCGACCGCGCTGTAGACGTCTTTCGACTATAGCGCGGTCGGAATGTGGTTAAACTGGGTAACTGGTCTTGTCTCCACCCCCTCTGCTGACAACATGTAGAGGGGGGAGCCTAATGGGTCCCTCCCACAGCTCTGCTCAGACTATGTACAGTATATTGATGATGTCACTGCTACTTTTACAAGGTAATATCTGGGGCTGAAAAGGTATTTGGTGCCCGCAAAGTGCACTTATATCCTTAATAGCTATTGAGAAATATATTCAAATGAAAGTTTTTTTGGGCCTGGAGTTCTGCTTTAAATGCAGCCAGTATGTGTACCGGAATTTATCTTGTTTTTAGCCCCTTGTACAGAAGCTTTAGGAGAGGATTGGGCAGTACTAAGGGCCAAGCAGTCTCTGCATGTGCTGACAGAAGGAGAGATCAGAGTGCAGGGAAGGATGAACTGCTTCCATTCTTTCACTATCCAGTCTTCCTAGCTTTATTGCTCTGTACGGTATTGACAAGACTGGCTGTGTGAATCTCAGTAATACAAATATTTTGTCAGATAAAACAGACCACTTCTGTGTATTTCATCTGTGTATAACTGCCTGGAGTTCAGCTGTAAAAAACATTTCCGGGAAACTTATTTTCTTGCGATTCGTGGTAGAGGCAATGCCATAATGGTGACATTTGTTACATTGTTTCTAGCTTTGGATGATTATCATTTTCTGCATGTACTGTATACAGTACCATGCTGACATGTTTACGGCACACACTGTTTCATTGTTTGTCAGCTTCTGACCTACCACTGAAGATGACAGTCTAATGCCCCATGATGGCATTTAAACCCAGAACTAACCACTGCTGCCATCCACGCTGTATTCAGAAGTTTGCCTTTTATATAGAGCTGCCACACACCAGCTGAGAGCTCAAATTAGGCTTGCAGTGGGAGTGCCTGGGCTGTCTTTTTTGTTTTCAAAATATTTTATTTATCTAGCACCAGGAAATAGCAGATCCAAAACACATTGCTAGTATATGAGCCACATCAAAACACAAATAAGGCATATAGAACATCCAACTACAAAATTCAGTGTTGGAAAAGGAAAAACGTACACACCAAGGAAGTAATGCAAAGCATTTCCTTTTTGTGTCAAGACTAAGAAATGTTATAGCGAAAAATATGGAACCGCCTGCTCCTGTACTCCTACTCCTTCTGTACTTGCCAAATAGGCTGCAGAAATCTCCCTCCACTAAGTCTGGCTGCAACCATTTTAGCTTTGGGCAGCTGAAGCTGCTGCCTGTTCACTTCCTGGATTTACACACAGAGGCACACCTCCAGCTCTGCAGCTCTCATTGGCCCTTTTATGACTCCCCCTCCCTTCCTAGCAAACTCTCATGCGAGTGAGAGAGAGCTGTGCATGATGTCATAAGCCTAGGCTAATGACCAGACAAGAAAAAGGAAGTGGGCCGTATAAGGTATTTACTGGCAGAAAAAAAATGTTTTACTATCCAAAGTTAAAACAACAAGGGCAGAAGATTTAATAGATGGAAAGATGAAAAAATGACTGAAGTTCCGCTTTAATAAAAAGAACAAGAGTGAAAGAGAGAATAGAAATATTAGAAAGAAGAAGGGGATAAAAAAAAAAGGAGGGTGGAGGTGGGGCTTGTTGGGGAGGGGGAGAAAGGGGAAAAATGGGGAGTAATCCAAGGTGGTGTAAAACAGCTCAGGATGAAACAAATTAAGGACCAAAAATAGCTTTCCCCTCATCAGAGAGGACAAACATATTCCACAATCTCCAACTCTTAGGCCCGGTACACACAATGAGATTATCGGCCATTTTTATTTTTTTTTTTGCATTCTGATCTCAGATCGAATCTGAAGAGTTTACTAAAGTCACGAAAGTTCTCGTACGACAGAATAAAAATTCAGAAGTGATGTCATGTGTTGTAATGCATTTGTATTGCATTTTTGAATGACATCTGTACTGATTAAACGAAAATCGTGTCGTATGACATATTGTTTTTGCGCATGTCCGATCGGATAATATCGGGTGAACTGTCATGATCGGCTCTCCAAAGCTCTGTACTAACTATCCAATTATCATACAAACGCTTCGAAATCTGTATTTTTCATACTATTTTCTGATCGTGTATACGGGGCTTTAGTGTATTTTTCATGTTTATGTTGCGCCGTATCAGATCTTCCTTCTTATTGATTTCTTCTACTTTACAAAGCAACAACTAATAGTTGGGGGTTGCAGGTTTTTCCAGTTCAGGGTGGGATAGAAGATTTGGCAGCATTCAACAGGTGGCGTACAATAGATTTTTTTTTTTTTTATAGATTTTTGCCTGAATTTTTGAAAACCTGTATTAAGAAAAAAGCTGGATTGTCAGGAATCTAATGATCGGTGAACTCTTGAGTAATCTTCCGGACTTCCATCCAAAAGTGATTTACGTTTAGGGCAGGACCAAAATATACAGAGTAACGTTCCCCTTCCCCCTTGACATCTCCAAAATTGATCTGTAGTGTTAGGTTAAAATGTATGTAGTAGGTAAGCCTCCTCTGTAATTTGCTTGGTAGGTACTAAGGCAGGTTTATAGAAAGGTGAGAGCGTGGGCTGGGGGCTTCAGTAGCACAGCTATGCTCAATAGTACATCTAATGCAGGTAGTAGATGGAGCGGTGGCACGGAGGAGGAAAATTGTGAAGATTGATGATCTGCAGCTGTATAGAACTGCAGGGGTGGGTGGGTCACAAGATCGATTCACTTACTTTTTTAATCTTTTGACTGGTAAAACTATTTCCATATATGTACCCAAGAGGTTTATTAAAGCAGTATTAGACCCAAAACATATTATATTACAGCTTCCCATTGTAAAAGCTGCATTTATTTTTTTATTTTTTTTAAAGACTTTTCACCAGGCAAGCCAGCCGGTGAAAAGTGCAGTGGCTGCAGAGCTGATCAGCAGGGAGTCTCCGCTGCAGAATACAATATCGTAGTGGAGAAAAGGCTGATACAGAGGCTTCTAATTTTCCAGGTCCCTAACCTGGATCACGTGAATGATGGGTACTGTGACTCTGAATGCATTGAAGACAGAGGATCAGTATGACAGTTGAACACCTAGCAGAAGAAGCTAGCAGGGCTGCCTGCCTATTGCTCAGCAAAGGTTGACTTTTTACTCAATAGATGCACTTCTTCAATGTGAGATAAGGTGAAATGATATGATGCACAGACATAAGATTAATTATGGATAACCATTATTTAACAATTATTAAAAGAGCGGTCTATACAGCACCACCTGGCTTGACAAAAGTCAATTTATCAATACATTTTTGTCAAAAGAGCTGGGCGGGAAATTGTTGTCGAAACAGCGCCTGCATCCAATCAGTTGCAGGCATTGTTCAGGTACTCTTACACAGTGCTGGGACAAGGTCATCCAGTGCCCAGGGCAATGATGCCAAATTGCCCCCTCCCCATTCATGATGTGCAAGCTTAGAGAATCCTATACCCAGCAGTCACTCCCTTGTTAAAATCACTGCTGCTGTCAGCCTTGGAACAGAAGTAAGGCGTCCCCATCCCTACAGTAAACCATTGCGCCCAGGGCAGTTGCCCCTCCCGCCCACCCTTTGTCCCGGCCCTGCTCTGACAGCTGGTACTGCAGCCCTACAATAAACCATTATGCACAGGGCAGCTTCCCCTCCCACCCAACCCTTGTCCCAGCCCTGCTCTGACAGCTGGTACTGCAGCTCTAAGGTAAGCCATTGCGCCCAGGGCAGCTTCTCCTCACACCCACCCCTTGTTCCAGCCCCGCTCTGACAGCTGGTACTGCAGCCCTACAGTAAACCATTGCGCCCAGGGCAGCTTGCCCTCCCACCCTGGCCCTGCTCTGACACAGCTTGTACTGCAGCCCTAAGGTAAACCATTGTGCCCAGGGTAGCGTCCCCTCCCGCCCCACCCCTTGTCCCGGGCCCTGCTCTGACAGCTGGTACTGCAGATTAGGCTGGATGGGATGTTAAAGTGAATTCTCTTGTTCAGCCTACAAGGCTCAAAGAGAGAAATGTTGTTAACATGGTGTGGCCAGTTGAAAAGAAACAGCATTTGCAATAAAAGTATTTTCAGCTTTTTCCTAACTGTTGATATTAAATATCAGCCACACGGGGAGTGCATTGCTTTTACTGAATCCACCGATTAATCTTACATTGTGACAA
>CM053033.1:98474987-98495121 GCA_028564925.1 Lithobates sylvaticus
AGTCACGAGGATGGTGGCGTAACGCGTAGAGATAGAACCTGGCGGTGCTATACCTGAGATTTGTTGGATTATTACATGCGTTTTTTATACCTTAATATATGCAAGTTTAATAATTGAAGCTGGGGTGGTGAGGTTCATTCCATTTAACATTTGGTACTGCACTATTGAAAGCATTTTTTATTTTTTTATTTTTATGTCGTTTTTGGCATTGCTGGCAAACTGCACAGAGGCATTTTTAAACGAGAAGTATGCAGAGTATATGGAGTGTAGAGTGTGTTTGACCCCTGCAAGGTCTTTATAGGAGCCATTGGTGATCAAAGTGGAGCCGTCTGCTGATAATCTTGAGCTTAGAGTGTGTTTGACCCTATTAGGGTATATAAAGGAGGTGATGAGTGTTCATTGCACCTGGTGAAGGGAGCACTTATCATGGAGTGTCCTTTGATTTATGAAGCACGTATTTTAACAGTGACGTTAGAATTGCACTTTTTTGGCATAAGACGATTCTTCAACAATAACTTTTTTTTTTTTTTATTTCATCGCATGTTCGGCATTTGTATTACATTTTGGACTTTGATATTTGCAATCAGCACTTCATGATTTTTTGTGTTATCGGTCATCACTTAATTTGTAGCAGCGCTATCATATTTCTTATATTAAATCTCAAACAATGTTATCAAATATCTTCTGTGAGCTACATTGCAGCGTCCCTCTACGTTAAGAAGATAAAGAGAGGGCGAGGTGTCTGTAGTCCAACTCAGGAGATCAACCTAGAGTGATCATGCTTCCATAGATAATGTATGGTGAGTGAGTGTTGTCACTCTAAAACCGTAAGTATTGTACTGGCAGGATCTCCAGGTGAAAATAGAGGGGACAAAAAATAATAGAGGCACCACATCTTAGGGCTGGTAAGCTGCAATACATTACATTTTTGTTTTTTGAGGTTAGATCGCTATAATAACTGTATAGCCCCTTGTGGGCTAGACACATTTTTACTTTTCTGCTACTGACCTGTTTATTTAGAGGTAGCCATGTCACTAATTAAAGGCGTCAGGCAATGATTAAAGCTTGTTTGGCTATACTTCTCCTATGGATCATAGGAGTGCAATTTGTTTTTCATTCCTGTAACCCGTTTTTTTTAAGCCGACAGCAAGCTAAAGCCCACTGTTGGCTGATGTCACTGAGTCGGTCTAGGCTCTAAAAAGATCGACCATATGGTCAGGATCCACCCAGCAGCCTGGACTGACACCTGGCTCAGCCTCTCAGCAATCCGCTGAGAGCCTGAGCCAGCCCCACTCGCCCCTCCACAGCCCAGCGCCCCAGTAAGTGCTGGAGGGGCAGAGTAGAAAGCCGGAGACTGACAGTCCCAGCTCCCTGCTCAGAGTGGAGGGGGAGAATTGAGCAATCAGCAGTGTTTGATCATTCAGTTCTCACTGCAGGGCCGGCGGGGACAAATGTTTTTTTCTTTTTTACAAAGTCCATACTTCTCTTAACAAATACATTTAAATAAAATCAATAATAAAAAAACATTTTTAAGCACCCCGCCGCCCCACGTACCCTCTCACCCCGTGCTCACATGCAAATGTGCACATAGGTCCAGCGCACATATGTACTGATCACTGTAATAATGTCACTGGTCCCCAAAAAGTGTCACTTGGGGTCAGATTTGTCCACCGCATTGTCGCAGTCCCGCTAAAAAATCGCAGATCGCCACCATTACCTGTAAAAACATAAAAAAAAGTCCATAAATCTATCCATTCGTTTGTAGACGCGATAATTTTTGCGCAAACCAATCAATATACACTTATTGCGATTTTTTTCTCTTTTTTTTTTACCAAAAATGTGTAGCAGAATAAATATTGGCCTAAACTGATGAATACATTTGTTTTTTATATGTTTGCATGTGTATTATAGCAAAAATTAAAACCTTTTTTTTTTTTTTTTTTAATTGTCGGTCTTTTTTTGTTTATAGCGCAAAAAAAAATTAAAACTGCAGAGGTGATCAAATACCACCAAAAGAAAGCTCTATTTGTGGGGGGAAAAAAGGGTGTCAGTTGTTTTGTTTGGGTACAGCATCGCACGACCGCGCAATTGTCAGTTAAAGAGACGTGGGGCCGCATCGCAAAGAATGGCCTGGTCATTAAGGGGGTAAATCCTTCCTTAGCTGAAGTGGTTGTAAAGTTTTTTTTTTTACCTTAATGCATTCTTTGCATTAGGGTTAAAAACCTTCTGTGCACAGGTTTTCCCTCAGCCCCCATATACAGTAATACCTCAGATTGCGAGTAACGCGGTCAACGAGCGTTTCACAACACAAGCTATTCATTTTTTTTTTTAATCCTGACTCGGTTTGCGAGCATTGTCTCGCAAAACCAGCAGGATTCAAGCCTCTGCGGTGTGCAGTACCGCATTTGGCCAGAGGTGCGGGGGGCACCGGTGACATTCGGATCCGCTCGGATGGACTCGGAAACACTCTGTTCATGAGTGTTTCCGAGCCTCTCTAAGTGTTTCCGAACGCATCCGAGCAGTTTCCGAGTATCTCTGGTGCCCCAGCCCACCTCTGGCCACATGCGGTACTGCATACCATAGAAGTCACTGTGGAACAAATTATCTGAGATTCCATTGACTTCTATGGGGAAATTCGCTTTGATATACGAGTGCTTTGGATTACAAGCATTATTCTGGAACGAATTATGCTCATAATCCAAGGTTCCACTGTACTTGCTTGTGTCCATTCTTGATCCAGTGCTGTGCCCGAGAGGAGCGTCTCTCTCCATCCTCACAGGACAGAGAGGCAGCAGAAAAGCAATTGGCTCCTTCTGCTCTCAATCAAATCATGTGATGAGGGAGTGGGAGGGGCAGGGCCAAGCCAATGGGCTGCCCTACCTCGGAGAAGAAGTCCTGCCTGACCCTTTTGTGCCACATCAAACTGCATGGTGTGCATAAAAACGGGCGTGGTTGCAGATGCGTGGGGGTGCCATTAGGAATTAATGGCACCCTCTGCTAAAGTGCAGTACATTCTGTGTGTGTCCTGAAAACATGCAATTTTGCACTGAGATGTGAGTCTAACCTTACAGTAGATAAAAGTATAAATTGTATTCTTTAATATTGACATTAACATTCTGGTACAAAACATTGCAAAGTCATTTAAAAATTGAAGTTTTTTTCCCCAATGTTGTGCGTTTTTCGAATTTGACATTTTAAAACATTAAAGACAAAGTAAAAAGTTAAAGTAATTGTGGTTAAAAAAATGTTTGCTGAAAATGAATAGCTAAGGAGAGAAGGGAAGTTAATGCCAACAGATAGGGGTCTTAGGAATAATAATAGGGTAATAGAAGCACATTTTACTTGTTACCAAAAAAAAAAGTTTTCTTCACTAGTTGCTTTCACTGATCATCTTTGATTTTCATATGAATAAAACAGTATATGCAAATTAACAGAAATATATATTAATACTTTTCACGATCTCAGTATTTGACAGCAACCGCTACTGTAATATTCAGTCTTGACAGATCACCCCTAGGGGGCAGGAGAGGAAGATGGACATGATGTGCTATGTATGCCCTGTGTGCTTCAATGTTTTTTTGGGGTGTATTTAGCATATTGTTAGGACAGTTTATCAGCACATAGGCTAGATACACTTTTAGGATCATATGTTACACCCAATTTTAGGGCATAACGTGTTCCTCAGCGTCTCCCTCCCACCTCCAAAGCCCCTCCCTATGACATCTGCATAGCTCCCAACTGTCCCGGATTTCGAGGGACCATCCCGGGTTTCGAGGGACTGTCCGGGACTGTCCCGGATTTGGAACAATGTCCCTCTGTTCCTCTTTACTCCTCATTTGTCCCTCATTTTAGTCTGATCTATATAGTTGTAAATAAAACACACTTTTTATTTATTTTTTTAAGTATTTCCCAGTGCTAAAACTTTCATCCAATTTATAAATTGCTACACTTGTAAAATTTCAAAAGCCAATATAAAGTAATAGTAGTGGAAAAATAAAGTGCTTGTGGGTTTAACTAATCATTTTTTAAAGGGGCGTGGCAGTGGGTGTGTCCTATGCCTAGATACTTTTGCTAATAGCTGTCCCTTGTTCACATTTCAAAAAGTTGGGCAGAATGCAGCTGCAGCCACAGTCACATTTAAAATCATTGTGGCTATACAGGACTCTACCTGCACAGCTGTGTCATTCATTCATTCACTGTGATCTGTGAATGAATAAACTACAAGTCCCATCAACCACTGGGACTGATCAGCGCACTCATAGTCCATTGACAAGCCCCTACCGAGGTGCTGTAGGCTGTGTCTGCAGGAGCCTGACATCATACTTTGCAGGCTCCTGTGAAAAAATAATAATAAATGCACATGTGCATTGATTATTTTTTCATAAACATCATCACATTCCACTCTCTTCCACAAAATGTCCATGGCTATAACACTCATTCTCCAACTTTGACAGAAGGATGTGTAACAGGTGTCCCTACTGGTATTCAGAAAGTGGGAGCAGGCATCAGGCACTAATTCAGAGCCTGGACATAACCTATATTGTCAAAAGTATTGGGACACCTGCCTTTATACACACATGAAATTTAATGGCATCCCAGTCTTAGTCCGTAGGGTTCAATATTGAGTTGGCCCACCCTTTGCAGCTATAACAGCTTCAACTCTTCAGGGAATGCTGTCCACAATGTTTAGGAGTGTGTCTAAGGGAATGTTTGACCATTCTTCCAGAAGAGCATTTGCACTATTTCATCCCAAAGGAGTTCTATCGGGTTGAGGTCAGGACTCTGTGCAGGCCAGCCTAGTTCCTCCACCCCAAACTCGCTCATCCATGTCTTTATGGACCTTATTTTGTGCAGTGGTGCGCAGTCATTTTGGAACAGGAAGGGGCCATCCCCAAACTGTTCCCACAAAGGTTTGAGCATGAAATTGTCCAAAATATCTTGGTATGCTGACGCCTTAAGAGTTCCCTTCACTGGAACTAATGGGCCAAGACCAACACCTGAAAAACAACCCCACACCATAATCCCCCCTCCAAAGCAAGGTCCATAAAGACATGGATGAGCGAGTTTGGGGTGGAGGAACTTGACTGCACTGCACACAGTCCTGACCTCAACCCGATAGAAAACCTTACGAATGAATTAGAGCAGAGACTGTGAGCCAGGCCTTCTCGCCCAACATCAGTGCCTGGCCTCACAAATGCTCTTCTGAAAGAATGGTCAAACATTCCCATAGACACACTTTTAAACCTTGTGGACATCCTTCCCAGAAGAGTTGAAGCAGTTATAGCTGCACAGGGTGGGTCGATTAAATATTGAACCCTACGGATTAAGACTGATAACATTAAAAGTTATGGGTGTGTAAAGGCAGGCGTCCCAATACTTTTAACAATATAGTGTATGTGTGGTAAGAGGCCACTCAAAACCGACCCAGTGCTTCAGACATGGATATGGCTGTGTATAGCCTCAGCCAGTGCTGCTCCAGCCACACACAGCCATATCCACATCTGAAGCACTGTGTCGGGTTTTGAGCTGCCCCTTACCCCACATAAGTAATAAGAAGTACCTTTAGTACCTTTCACCTAGGTCTAAATAGTAGTTTGGATTTAAAGGTGCCAGACAAAAGTCCACCCTCTTTTTCCTGCCTGTAACCTTTTTATTGGGCAGAAGAAATTTGCTGCACACAGAAAACTCCTCCCACACGTCAACCGAACCAATCATTAGCATTCCACTGTATTTCACCAGTTGCCTTAATGTATATTCTAGATCTGAGCCCCTTCCCCATCCTGGTCCTCCTCTAGAGTCCCTAGAGAGTATTTTCCTCTAAACTGAGGATGGAGTCGGGGTGTGATCACTGCATGGAAGGAATAGTCGGGTGCCAGTAATGTGAAGGATGCTGGCACAGACAAGGACTGCACAGCCTGTTGTTCTATAGTGAGGTTGTTAAGCGATCGTCATACATAATAGAACAGATTGGATCCCTTGTGGCATGAGGAGGCTGAGGCACACACAACCAAAGAAGGCTGTTATTTTTATCTGCCTTGTGATATCACTGTGACTGAGCAGCAACGTGTGCCAAGGCTCAGCTTTGAGTCAGGCAGCTGGGGGGATTTATATGACAGAGCAATATCTCAGGAAAACATGGCAGCTGTGCAAACACACCAGGCTCATATCGTGCCGCCATACAAAATGGCAGCTGGATAAACGCCCGCCTCTGTTTTCCAGACATCCTTATTTCCCTGTGTCCTGGGGACCTTCGTATACAACGCACAAGGTTAATTTAGAATTATAAGCTGACGTTGTTTTGGTTGTCATGACTTTTAGGGGAACATGTGCAGTAGGTAAAGCCCAACTCCAGCCATAGCTGGTATAGAGCGAGGAAGAATTTGAACCTCGTCAGGTTTTTATTGCTGTCTATTTCCTTGTAGGGGAGATTTTTCCTAATTTCTCTGTCTCATGTAAAACTTTTTGCCATCACTAGTTCAGTGGAGGGGTGTAATTACAAACCACAGGCGATGACCCCCTCCAGCAATCGAACATCTGATCTGCCTCATCACTCTGTTGCCTTCATTAAAATCTTTGCCTGGTCCTCTTCCAGGCTCAGTGTCTTCAGCTATTTTGATTGGCCAGCCCAATTTTTGTCTGCATCTCCATTGGATAGATTTCCCATCGCATGAGCCCCTTCATGTTATCTGCGTATGTAGTACCCCCTAACAAAACTCTCAGACACTTTACTACTCCACAAAGAGTCAATTTCCTAAAACAGCCTGCTCCTTCCTTGCACAATTACTGTCTGTGCTAGCCCAGCTATCACCCCTTTATGTAGCAGCCATGAATTGAGTGAAGGGGAATACCATACCTCCCAACATTTTGAGATGGGAATGAGGGACGCCTACTAGCAAACGCATGTAGGCATTGGACACGCCCCTGCCACACTCCCTTAAAGAAGAATTAACCAAAAAAAAAGGTTAATTAAATCCGCAAGGACTTTTTTTACCACTACTATTCCTTTATATTGGATTTTAAAATTTAAAAATGCAGCAATTTAGAATTTGGATGAAAGGTTTAGCACTGGGAAAGACTTTTTGAAAGATAAAAAGTGCATTTTATATACAACTATAAAGATCAGATCAAAATGAGGGACACATGAGGGGGACAGAGGGACGTTGCTCCAAATCAGGGACAGTTGGGAGCTATGGAATACTATAGTGTGTCAATGGCGTGACAGCTCTGGGTCTCCTGGGACTGCCGACATGACTCTTAAGACATGCAAAAAGAGGTACCCCCAATGGGACTTTTTAGGCAGTTAGATAATGAGGTGACCAGAGTAAAAAAGGATACCAATTGTATTACAAATGGTTTAACAATATATATATATATATATATATATATATAAATCAGTATAGTCAATAAAAACTGAAAAAAAAAAATCACCTCATGGTCTCATGAACATATGGACCCAGTTCATACAGGGGTTCACCAAGCAGCTCCCAACATTTTTTGGAAATACAGAGTCAATTCCTTCATTGGGGAGGATAGAGACAAAGTACAATCTTCTAGGGATATGAATGACAAATGTATCAATAAATATATATATACACACACACACACACACATGGTATGATAGCATATGACAAAGTTACAGATCCAGTATCTCACAAAAGTGAGTACACCCCTCACGTTTTTGTAAACATTTTATTATATCTTTTCATGTGACAACACTAAAGAAATGACACTTTGCTACAATGTAAAGTAGTGAGTGTACAACTTGTATAAAAGTGTAAATTTGCTGTCCCCTCAAAATAACTCAGCACAGGGTCTTGGCAATCTTCTTATAGCCTAGGCCATCTTTATGTAGAGCAGAAATTCTTTTTTAAGATCCTCAGAGAGTTCTTTGTCATGAAGTGCCATGTTGAACTTCCAGTGACCAGTATGAAAGGCTAATTGGGCCCCATAATGGACATTTTCACTTAGGGGTGAACTCACTTTTATTGACAGCAGTTTAGACATTAATGGCTGTGTGTTGAGATATTTAAAGGGGGCAGCAAATTTACACTGTTAAGCTGTACACTCACTACTTAACATTGTAGCAAAATGTAATTTCTTTAGTGTTGTCACATGAAAAGATATAATAAAATATTTACAAAAATGTGCGGGGTGTACTCACTTTTGTGAGATACTGTATATCCTGAATAGCATGGAAGCCATTCAATACTCAGTGTATGGTTGTTTAACAACAATACATACCTTTGACAGTGCATACCGGGCAGACTCATTCCCCGTTGGCTCTTGGGAATCACACCACCACTTCTTTTCCACTGACCTGTGGTCATCGGTGTACATGTGGGCATTTGCATCCATATGGGCCTCTCCTTTTGTTAAACAACCATACACTGAGTATTGAATGGTTTCCATGCTATTCAGGATATATCTGTAACTTTGTCATACGCTATCATATCATGTGTATATATATATATATATATATATATATATATATATATATATACAGTGGTGTGAAAAAGTGTTTGCGCCCTTCCTCATTTCCTGTTCCTTTGCATGTTTGTCACACTTAAGTGTTTCGGAACATCAAACCAATTTAAACAATAGTCAAGGACAACACAAGTAAACACAAAATGCAATTTGTAAATGAAGGTGTTTATTATTAAAGGTGAAAAAAAATCCAAACCATCATGGCCCTGTGTGAAAAAGTGATTGCCCCCTAAACCTAATAACTGGTTGGGCCACCCTTAGCAGCAACAACTGCAACCAAGCGTTTGCGATAACGTGCAATGAGGCTTTTACAGCCTCCTGGAGAAATTTTGGCCCACTCATCTTTGCAGAATTGTCCTAATTCAGTTACATTAGAGGGTTTTCGAGCATGAACGGCCTTTTTAAGGTCATACCACAACATCTCAATAGGATTCAGGTCAGGACTTTGGCTAGGCCACTCCAAAGTCTTCATTTTGTTTTTCTTCAGCCATTCGGTGGTGGACTTGCTGGTGTGTTTAGGATCATTGTCCTGCTGCAGAACCCAAGTTCGTTTCAGCTTGAGTACACGAACAGATGGTCGGACATTCTCCTTCAGGATCTCTTGGTAGACAGCAGAATTCATAGTTCCTTTTATCACGGCAAGTCTTCCAGGTCCTGAAGCAGCAAAACAGCCCCAGACCATCACACTACCACCACCATATTTTACTGTTGGTATAATGTTCTTTTTCTGAAATGCAGTGTTCCTTCTACGCCAGATATACTTGGACACACACCTTCCAAAGAGTTCCACTTTTGTCTCATCGGTCCACAGAATGTTGTCCCAAAAGTATTGGGGATCATCAAGATGTGTTGTGGAGAAATTGAGACGAGCTTTGATGTTCTTTTTGCTCAGCAGTGGTTTTCTCCTTGGAACTCTGCCATGCAGGCCATTTTTGCCCAGTCTTTTCCTGATGGTGGAGGCATGAACGCTGACCTTAACTGAGGCAAGTGAGGCCTGCAGTTCCTTGGACGTTGTTGTGGGGTCTTTTGTGACCTCTTGGATGAGTCGTCGCTGCGCTCTTGGGGTAATTTTGGGCGGCCGGCCACTCCTGGGAAGGTTCACCACTGTTCCATGTCTTCGCCATTTGTGGATAATGGCTCTCACTGTGGTTCGCTGGATTCCCAAAGCTTTGGAAATGGCTTTATAACCCTTTCCAGACTGATAGATCTCAATTACTTTCTTTCTCAATTGTTCCTGAATTTCTTTGGGTCTCGGCATGATGTGTAGCTTTTAAGGATCTTCTGGTGGACCTTACTGTGTCAAGCATCTCCTATTTAAGTGATGCCTTGATTGTGAACAGGTGTGGCAATAATCAGGCCTGGGTGTGGCTAGAGAAATTGAACTCAGGTGTGGACAACCACAGTTATAGTATGTTTTAACAAGGGGGGCAATCACTTTTTCACACAGGGCCATGATGGTTTGGATTTTTTTTCACCTTTAATAATAAACACCTTCATTTACAAATTGCATTTTGTGTTTACTTGTGTTGTCCTTGACTATTGTTTAAATTGGTTTGATGTTCCGAAACACTTAAGTGTGACAAACATGCAAAGGAACAGGAAATGAGGAAGGGGGCAAACACTTTTTCACACCACTGTATATATATATATATATATATATATTTATAAATTTGTCATTCATATCCCTAGACTATTGTACTCTGTGTCTATTTATCCCTGATGAAGGAATTTACCTTGATTTTCCGAAACATGTTGGGAGACGCTTGGTGAACCCCTGTATGAACCGGGTCCATATCTACATAAGACCAACCTGGGGTCAGCCAATTTGAGCTCAGCGTTCATGGTTTTCTATAGGTTGATTTTTTTTCTGTTTTTATTCACTATTGATGATACTGATTTATATATATTTTTTACCCATTTGTAATAAAATGTATCTTTTTTTTACTTTGGTCACCTCATTATCGAACTGCCTAAAAAGTCCCATTGGGGGTTCCTCTTTTTGAATGTCTATATCATGGATGTGGCAGTCACTAGACTGGTTCAACACTAAGCTAAATTGTTTACATCACATTTAAGATGGCGGCCCGGTAGCAGATTGTTGATAAAATTTGTAGGGTCTCCAAACTTCTATGGGAGACTGGACTGATGCACAGAAAGTAGTGCTTTCAGATCAGAAATTAGATGGTCTTTAATTTGATAGTTAGTATCTCAATTTGCTGCTATAGGAAATTAGAAGGATTTCTACCATGGCATAAGGTTAGGGGAATGAGAAGGGCACTTCTTTTTTTTTGGAACAAACCATTTGTGCATCCCATATAGAATGTACTCCTCATGGGCTGCTATGGCTCTAATTAGGTATTTAAAAGGTTCAGCATTACCAACATTGTGAGGATCCTTGCAGTGGTGATATAACCTAAGAGCATCCACTTGCAAAGAGATTTACAATCGCTATTGTTCAAAGGTATAAATCTCAAAAACTGCCTCCTTATCGGAGCTCTATAACAAAGAAGAGAAAGATGTGACCAGTATATGAAGCTTTAAAATGCAGACAGCGCTATCTGCAAGCAAAGTGAAAATGGAGACATTGATTTCAGGCCTGACATTGCAGCTGCTTTCCAATGATACATGCATGCTTTTATTACATTGTCATCAAAGGGTCCATATAACTGATCTGGAGTTCCACACCTTAAAGTGAACCTGTCCTGAGACCTATACAGATTCTGCTTTGCTGCCCTCTCCTGAAAATGCTAGTTTTCTGGCTATCATGCAGATGACTTGACCAGAAACAAGAATAGGGATAATGAACTCTTGCATTTTTGTACATTACCTAAGCTTTCCATACATGTAAATTTCAGACAGTGATGAACCAGCTGAAATTCGCCACATGGGTAGCCTTGTTGTCACTCTCCTGCCCAACATCTTTTGGCTGAAAAATTGAAGAAAACAGATGGAAAATTGTCAGCTAAACAGCGGCTGCATTCAATCAGCTGCCAGCTGTAAGAACACAATAGATGCAGTGGGAGATTTGGCCATCCAACAAGCTTTGTGTTCTATGGATGAAGACAAAGCTTCCTCTGATTGGCTGAGGTGCGATTTGTGACGTTTTCAGACCACCTCAGCCAATCAGAGGAAGCTTTGTATTCATTTATAGAATGAATAACTTTCTCTGAGCGGCTGAGCAGCGCTCAACCCAACTTGATTGTGCTCCGGGAGCCGGACAGGAAGGTCTCTCTGCCAGAACACAGCGATGTATATTGTATGAGGTTTATACAGCGTGCCCAGCCACTGCAACCTTCAGTCATGGATTTAGTTTGTTTGGATCAGCTTGGTCCAAACAAATTATTTAATGTTAAATGAAACCTGGAGATCAGTTTTAAATGTTTGTAAAATTAATAATTAATACATTTATAAATAAATCTTAATAAAACTGTTCACTTTGGGCAAAAACTCTCCTTTCGCCCTTCTCATAAAATGTAATAATTGTAACACAGACGCCAGATGCACACACAACCAACTTTTCCCTGCCCAGCATTTCAAGGGCTTAGGTGGTATTTATATCCTCTGGCACTGCATGTCCTGTGAAATGCTTGTGGAAAGTTCAGGCCCAGCCATAGGAAATAGCACCTGTCCCGTTTTCTAGCTGGGTACACATGATGAGCCATTGTCATGTGGGCTTTCAGGACAAAGAAAGATAACAAATGCTCCATACAGGCATCGATAGAACTACCAGCGACTCTCTAGCCTTCGTTTATTAAAATAATTTCTTTAAAGTGGTTGTATATCCCTTTTTTTTTTTTTTTACCTACAGGTAAGCCTATAATTAATAAGGCTTACCTGTAGGTAAAATGAATATCTCCTAAACCTGTATGGTTTAGGAGATATTCACTTTGCATGCAGCCACTGATGTCATACGCTGCCGGACCTTGCCAGGAAGAAGACTCCCGCGTGCACCCATGGAGGGAAGTAAAGTGGGGACTGTGGGTAAGGGTACATTGTTAGTCCACCTTTACATTTTTTCTGAAAAGGTGAACTAACCCTTTAAAAGGCGCTGCATTTTTTTATTTGTTACAGTTGAGATCTAAAGGGATTGTTATTTTATTATAAAAAAAGCAGAGACTATACAAACATGTTCTACTTACCTGCTCTGTTGCTGTGGTTTTGCACAGGGCAGCCTGGATCCTCCTCTTCTCGGGTCCCTCTTCTGTACTCCTGGCCCCTCCCTCCTGTTGAGTGCCCCCACAGCAAGCAGCTTGCTGTGGGGGCACCCGAGCCGAGCTGCAGCTCCTTGTGTCCATTCAGACACGGAGCTGCGGTTCAGCTCCGCTCCCTCTCTCTCCTGACTGGCTAACTGACTTTGAATGACAGCAGCTGGAGCCAATGGTGCCGCTGCTGTGTCTCAGCCAATCAGGAGGGAGAGTCCCAGACAGCTGAGATACTCGTGGACAGCAATGGGAAGTATTTGGGGGGCCAAAGGGGGCTACTGCACACAGAAGGCTTTTTATTTTAATGTATAAAATGCATTAAGATAAAAAAAAACTTCTGACTTTACAACCCCTTTAAAAAAAATTAAAAGAAGGAAAAGATATACATTTTTGGTCATTTAAATTTGAACTATTACATATAATTATTTTGTATCCCATTTCCTAGCCAGCAGAAGGAACCATGAGCTCTTTTTCACACATTTCCAGCATTCTTTAGATGGCCCCTCAGAGTTAGAGTTTAATAGCCATGGCTGAAAATTATACCCACATGTAAATGTCAGAGCAATGATTCCTCCCTCACCCTCCCTATGACTCCATCAGAGGTTTCAATCAGAGAACATGTGCCCAAAAGCAAACAGCTTCTGGAGTTTTCTTTTTTTTCCAATAACCCACAGTGCTCTGGGAATCTTGCATCATCCTGTATTAAACATTTATTTCTTTACTCCACTTCCTGTGCCCTCTCTGCATCCCTTCTTTCTCCCTCTCCCTTATCCTGTCTCTTCTTTGCTTTGGAGACATCTAACCCCAAATCCCTTCCCTCTCTGGCTGCTTTCCCTCTTCTGTCTCTCTGACTCAGCGATGAGATCTGTTGTTCAGATATGGTGTACATCTCTGCATACATTTAACCTTTTATGTTGTCCCATTTCTGGGCTAGGCAGGCCATAGGAAAGTATTATCTCCCATTATGTTTAAAAAAAGGTTCTAATCTACCTTACTCCATTATATTATATCTTACTATACTGTTTTTGTATTTAAGCATATTTGTTTTTCATATATGATTGCTTGCGGTGCTCCCCAGTGTAACGCACTGACCACTATCTTCGAAACCATAATAGGCAGTGGCGTCGGGAGGGGGAGCTAAGGCGGCTGGAGCCCCGAGTGGGCCCCCAAAAAGCCTGGGTCTCTGGCTTTCACAAATCTATTAGCCCCAAGCGGGGACCAATCTGACTCGGAGCGCCGCCAAGTGACATAGCAGGTCCAGCCTTCTGGAGCCTGCAGTGTCTATGATGGACGTCCCACCGGTCCAAGGTCGGGACCGCGGGACATCCATCATAGGCTCTGCAGGCGCCAGAAGGCAGGAATTACAAAGCGGCCGCGCTGAGCACTATGAGATCCCTGCTCAGTGCTCGGGTGGGCGGCTCTCCTCTCCGGTCTCTGAGATGAGGGCTCCACACACTACGGCTGAGCTGCAGGAGGAGGTCACAGTCACCTGAAGTCTGACATGTAATAGTCAGGTAGGTCAGTGTGTGTCAGTGTCAGGTAGGTCAGTGTGCATCAGTATAATGATCAGTGTGGGTCAGGTAGGTCAGTGTGTGTCAGGTAGGTCAGTGTAATGGTGAGCGTCAGGTAGGTCAATGTAATGGTGAGTGTCAGGTAGGTCAGTGTTGGTCAGTGTGTGTCAGGTAGGTCAGTTTGTGTCAGGTAGGTCAGTGTGTGGTTCAGTTTTTAGTGGTCAGCATTGATGGGCACTGGTAAACCAGGCAGCAACAAGCAAGTGAGCTTACCCCCAACCAACTATATGGTGCGATGGGCATGTTTGTTCTATAACTCCGTTTACGAGAGCCTTTCTCTAATAGCTGACTGTTATCATTGCTTACCCTGGCTGTTGATTGTACCTTTCTTTTGAAAAATAAAGGAATTTAAAAAAACATTTATTTCTAAAACAAAGATCAGCTGCATTATAGCCTCAGTGAGCTCCCCTACACCCCCTCCATTGTCGCTGGCACATTTATGTGGTTTGTCACTCTTTAATCAAAGGGGGAACTGGTATTTTATTCAGCTTTTGGTGCTAATGCTTGATTCTTAGTGGCTGAGCAACTGGTTTAACCACTTCAGCCCCGGACCAATTGGCAGCCAAAGGACCAGGCCCCTTTTTGCAATTCGGCAATTCGGCTTTAACTAACAATTGCGCGGCCATGCGACGTGGCTCCAAAACAAAATTGGCGTCCTTTTTTTCCCACAAATAGAGCTTTTCTTTTGGTGGTATTTGATCGCCCCTGCGGTTTTTATTTTTTGCGCTATAAACAAAAATAGAGCGACAATTTTGAAAAAAATGCAATATTTTTTACTTTTTGCTATAATAAATATCCCCAAAAAAATATATAAAAATTTTTTTTTTCCTCAGTTTAGGCCGATACGTATTCTTCTACATATTTTTGGTAAAAAAAATCGCAATTAGCGATTATTGATTAGTTTGCGCAAAAGTTATAGCGTTTACAAAATAGGGGATAGTTTTATAGCATTTTTATTAAGATTTTTTTTTTTATTAGTAATGGCGGCGATCAGCGATTTTTATTGTGACTGCGACATTTTGGCGGACACATCGGACATTTTTGACACATTTTTGGGACATTTGTCATTTATACAGCAATCACTGCTATTTAAATAGCACTGATTCCTATGTAAATGACAGTTGTAGTTAGGGGGTTAACCACTAGGGGGCGGGGAGGACTCAGTGTGACGTGTTGTGTTTTTTCTTACAGTAGGGGGGCGTGGCTGTACGTCTGACGTCATGATCGGCGTTCCCGATGACAGGGAACCGCCGATCACTGACAGTCAGTGTAGGAAGCGCGGGGAGAGGTTTGTTTACATAGACCTCTCCCCGTTCTTCAGCTCCGTAACCCGATCGCGGGATACCAGCGGCGATCGGGTCCGCTGGTCCCGCGGCCGTGGTCACGGAGCTCCCGACCGGGTCGCGCGCGCGCCCGGGCAGGCAAATTAAAGGGGACGTACAGGTACGTGCTTTTGCCTGCCCGTGCCATTCTGTTGACGTATATCTACAGGAGGCGGTCGGGAAGCGGTTAAGTTAACATTTAAGATTGTTATAAAGCTGGTAATGAGTACAATTTACTGGTAAACCAATAAAAGTACCATGGCCAAAATATTTGCCACAAATTATTAAGTCGGCTGTGTCTTTAGTAAAGTGTTACTAAACCCAGGACCCTGTATTCACTATATCTGGTCTCCCACAGTACTCAGTACATGGAAATGCAAACATTTTTGTAACTATTAACTGCTAAATACCTTTTCTCATCAGCTTGTAGGAGGAGTTTTAATTTTCCCACGATTGTCCTATCAGGCTGCAGGACCCCCTGTGTTTGGACAGTGCTAAATGGCCCTGTGCTGATCACATGCACTCTCCCCAAAAAAAATAAAAAAATAAAAAAAACTCTCTAGCAATACACACAAAACTGAGCATGTGCAGCCTGACTCCGTAGACTCTGTGTTATCCGGCACGGTTTTGGAGTCAGTGGAAGGAGAGGAGGATCAGAGAAGGCAGAATCAAACAGCCTTTTTACACAATGCAGAGGATTAACCCCTTAGGTTCCACAGTAAGTATAACAAGCATGCTTTACTGTATAGACAGATTTTACTGTTGTGGGCTTAGCAACACTTTTAAGTTGATGGTGTATAGGTTATGAATGCTTCCTACATGTCCTCTTAAATAGTTTGGGCCAAGCTGGACCAAACAAATTATTCACTGCACTAACAGATGTCCTGTCCCACTTTCGGAATAAAATAGAGTCAGGCTGAGCGCTGCTCAGCCAGTCATGTGAAGCTTTGTAGTCTACAAATTAATACAAAGCTTCCTCTGATTGGCTGAAGCGGAGAGGTGGGCAAATTAGGTCATGATCAGCCAATCAGAGAAAGCTTTGTGTTCATTCGTAGAATACAAAGCTTCCCATGAATGGCTGAGCAGCGCTTAGCCTGACTCTATTTTGTTCCAGGAGCGGGGTGGGAGGCCACATACAGTTAATACAGTGTGCCCAGCAAACACACCTGTAAGTGCAGTAGACAGTTTGGGCCTTCTTGGCCCAAACACATTATTTAAAGCTAAACTCCAACTTTCTATTCACTAGAACTGAATAAATTAATCACTCCCAGCCTAGATCATACCTCTGTACCATTTTGCTCTGTTGTCTGCAGATCCTCTGATGTTCTGGGTTTAGTTATGGCTTTGTGCCATGTGACAATCTGATGTAGTCTGAGTCTCTTCCATAGCCACTTCCTGCTGCATCTCTAGCCTAAAACACACCCCTCTGTAGTCTTTCAGACTTTGCAAATGATGTAACTTGGGATGGAATACATCCTAATTGGCATGAAATTCCGCCCAATCACACCTACAGGAAGAGTGTAAACCTCCCAAGTCCCGCCAGATCACAGCATTATTCAAATAGAAACGCCTTCATACACAGCCTGTTCTGATAGCTACCTGTGCAGCTGTTGGGCAGGTTTGAATGGATCGCAATTATAATTCAGTCCTGCCCAGTTAAATATGCCGACTAGTGTGACCAGGGAGACTCCGATCCCTCAGATCCATCAGATCCCGCCCTCCCAGAGCCCTGCTCTCTGTGATCTGATTATTTTACATATGGAGAAAACACAAATGACTCCCATAGCCCACCCTGAAACTACAGAGGCACAAAGGATCATGGGATATGTAGTATCAGGACTGGTAAAGGAAGGAAACAGGAAGTCAGAGAACTTTGAAATTAAGCCAGGAGAAGGAGTGACATCACAGACACAGAAACCTGCTTTATCCAGCTAAAAGCTAAAGTAGGTAAATTACACATAAACTGACACTGGGGTTGAGATTCATTTACATGCACAATGCATCTGTTGTTTTGGGGAGGAAAAGCTGGAGTTCTTCTTTAACCCCTTGCCGACCGCCTAACATACTTGTACTGTGGCAGGTCGGCTCTATTGCGTGAAAGGATGTACCTGTACAGAGGGGGAGCCAATCAGCGGGTCCGGCGGATCTGTGGTCTGCCAGCCACCTGCGATCGTTCCCGAGAGAGGCAGAACGGCGGTTTGCCTATGTAGGCAAATCGCCATTCTGACATTGAAGAAGATAGAGATCTTGTAGTCCTGCTAAGCAGGAACACTGATCTCTGTCTTCAGCCAGTCAGAGCAACCCCCACACAGTTAGCGAGCACCAGCTAGGCACACAGTTAACCCTTTGATTGCCCATGACGTTAACGCCTTCCCTGCCGGTGTAATTTGTACAGTAACAGTGCATATTTTTAGCACTGATCACTGTAATAATGTCACTGGTTCCCAAAAAAGTGTCAGGTGTCCGATTTGTCTACTGCAATGTCGCAGTCCCACTATTCACCGCCATTACTAGTAAAAAAAATGTAAATGCCATAAAAATATCCCATAGTTTGTAGACGCAATAACTTTTGCGCAAACCAATCAATATATACCAAAAATATGTAGCAGAATACATATTGGTCTAAATTGATGAAGAAATTCGATTTTTTACCTTTTTTATTGGATGTGTTTTATAGCAGAAAGTAAAAAATAGTTGTTTTTTTTTCAAAGTTATTGCTCTTTTCTTGTTTATAGTGCAAAAAATAAAAACCACAGAGGTGATCAAATACCACCAAAGAAAGTTCTATTTGTGGGGACAAAATGACATAAATACATTTTATTGGTACAGTGTCGCACAACCATTTGTCAGTTAAAGTAACGCAGTGCCGTATCTCAAAAAATGGCCTGGTCATTAAGAGGGTAAAACCTTCTGGGGCTGAAGTGGTTAAAGGGACATAAAACGTGGAGTTAGGCTTTAAACTATGGAAAAAAAAAATGTTCTAGTTTCCCTTTAAATCAAGATGTATCAAGATGTGTATTTAATAAAGATTGATCACTGCCATCTCAGCAAATGTGGAAAATTCAATTCTCCTTACTATGAGAAAAATGCTGCAATCCGTGCAATAAAACAAAGAGCATCTCACTAAATACTCCACACTCCGAATCTAATTTAAATAATCTCATTTCAGGGTATGTTTTAGCTTGGGTGACTACAATAGCTTTCTTCTATCAAACTGAAGAGGAGGAATCTTGTCTTTAACAAGATTAAACCCTTGCCTCTGTCCCTGCTTTCCCATCATAACTACACTATAAATTCAATAAAAAAGATTTTTATCATCTTCTGGCTGTGGTTATGAAGACCACAAGAGCCTGCACTTAGCTGCTCCTAGAAAGTACAATGGAAAATTGGCTTTTGATATGTGTTTTCAGTAGTCAAGCACCACGCAGAATTGCCCCCCACGCCTGCATGTACAGCCTGGGAGCCAAAAGCCGCATGCACAATGCCAGCTGTCAGGCTGATTGTTCATGACACCCTTAAGAATATTTTCGGTCTGCTGCCAGCTCAAGGACTGCTCTATATCACTGGTTGTACTTGTACCTACGCCTGCAGCTAGACCAAACCTGGGACCCCAGAAGCAAAGAAGACATCAAGCTGGTGCCTTCAAACAGCTTAACTGCTATTTATAAAAAACAAAAACAACACTCTGTACAAATGCAGATTATAAAGAAGAACTCCATTTAACGGAAAAACTGATCAGATCTCTACATATGAAAAATGAATTCTAGTTATTGGCAGAGTGGGGAGTAACTAAACACAGATTTTTAAACTCAAAAAGCCTTGCATATGTGTATGGCATTTGGAGGAATAGAAACAAGTTGTGTTTTTTATTTGGAAAGGGTAGTTTTTTCCTAAAATCTCATCCCCACTTAAAGTTCTATGGGCACAAAGCCGCTGTCCCTAGTCAGAATCTCAACTCTGATGATTCCCACCCTGAGCTATTTCCTCCTGACAGTCCATCTAATTGCCTCCCTCTCCTGTCAAATCAGCAACTTCAACCTCAAGCCTGATTTTGATTTTCAGCTGGTGCGCAGTGACTCAGTATAAAGGTTGGTTTCATATAATTGCACTGTTGGATTAAAGAAATAAAAATAACATTCTTGTAGGGGACATGCTAGTGTACTATCTGCCATAAGATTTTACTTAAATGTGTTATACGTTCCCCTTACCAGCATTGCTGCATGCTGATGACAATCTGCTGCCATTAATTATTCCACATTCCGTATTACTGTATGTTTTTTGGCACAGAAAATGCGTCAGACAGCTAATTATTCTATATCTAGTTTTCTGCACAGCTGACAAAAGACTGGATTGTCTATCACCATACATAAAGGGGCCAGTGTATCATTTTTTGTAGATGTCATTGAACCCGGAAAACTGAGGACATCTTGTAGGGGAGAAGGGCATTGTCTGGAGTAAGGTTTTATTATTCTTTTTTCTTTCCAGTAGGTCTTTTCAAACTGTTTAATGTCTACAATCCATTCTTAAAGTGAGATATTAACCACTTGCCTACTGG